>CM035630.1:11805000-12372500 GCA_020496765.1 Gossypium stocksii
TAATGTATAAATATTAGGGGAGCATGTGGCATTTAACATTTAAAAGCTGTCCCTTGATGTAGTCTAACCTTTATCTTGCCACTCAAGGGCATGATGGGACTACTATGCTCCTAACAACCATTGGATTTCATTTTGTCAGTGCCAAGACAAGCAGAAGAAGTTTTGGGGCAGCCTTGGATCTTCAAACTTCTGTCGGCAATCATTCTTTTATGAGCCAATTAAAATTTCTCAGCTGCTTTTTCAATTTAGCCGACCACGTGTATCGATCACCAACTTTTCCTTAAAAAACTATTATCTTTTGAATTTTATTTTCTTTTAAAAAAATAAAATTTTCCTTTTCATCTTTTATGAACTTATGTTGTTTACAATGTGATTTCAACCAAATCGGATCGGTTGGATTATAAATCAGTCGAGGTATTGATTCGGAATGAGATTTTAAATTAATTAATTTTGAAATTAGTACGGATCAGTTAAATTAAGTAAAAAATCGGTTGAATCACGATTTTTAAATTCTTTTATTTTTTTGAAATTTTTTGAAAACTTTAATAAAATTTTAATTGATTTGGTGAACTGGTAATTTGATCGGTTTGATCACCAATCTGATTTGAAAAACATTACTTGTCTATTTACTTAAGAATATCCGTTTGACAAAGATCTTGTCATTATCAAAGGAAATAGACTTACATCAATGTAAAATTAACATAGTTTTATATAATTTTATAATTATTTTCATTATCTATATTTTAATAATTTAATTGTTATATTTCATTGTAACAACCTGTTTTTTAGTGGTGTTGGAAACAGTGGTTTCGAGGCCACCAAATCTGACGAGTAATAATATTTACGAGACAAGTGTGATTTTTAAAAAGGTTTTTGATTTGATAATTTATGTTATATAAGTGATTTATTAAGTTCAAGTGGTTTTAGAAAATGAGGTATAGGGACCTTGTTTTTATAAACTGAGCCGTAAATATTTTTATAAATATTTACAGAGTGTCATTAAGGTGGTATAAAAAGTTTTGTTGAAAAATTTTAACTTTTTGATAGTTAATTAATTAAAAAAGACCAAATTGAAAAAAAAAGTGCATTCTCGGGACTCCATTCCAGTAAATCAGGCTCATAAATCTTTTTAATAAATATTTACAAAGCTAATTGGTAGTTAATTAGATTTCGGTTAAGTGAATTTGCATAAATTAAAAATAATTAGGTATAAGGACTAAATTGCATATAAGGTGAAAATTGAATGATAAATTAAAGAATAATTAAAGGGATTAAAGAAACAATTTTACTATTGTTTCTTTAGTGGGACGGCATTAGATAAGATATTTGTAAATTTATTATATATATTATAATAATTAAAATTTTCTTAAGTATTAGGTGTATATATATTATATAATTATAATAAAACAAAAGTAATAAAAGAAATAAAGAAAGACAAAAGCAAAATCAAAATTTGAAAGAAAAGAAATAAAGAAAAAGAAAGAAAAGTGAAAGAAGCAGATGCAAAGGCTTAGGGATTTTAAAGTTTCTGAGTTCAATTGGTTAGTTAATTTAGTCCAATTTTCTTGTAATTTGTATGTTTTTGGAATCTCGCTGTTAAGTATTACTTAATCCATATTGAAATTTTAGCATTGATTGAGTTTTTAAATGTTATTAATGTTGAATAATTTTAGTATTAGGGATTAAATTGACAGATTTTTTAAGCTAAAAATGAAAAAGGATTAAATTGTAGAATAAATTCTAAAATTTGAGTAATAGGGACTAAATTGTGAAAAATTCAAAATTTAAGGGTCTAAGTGAAAATAGGGAGTTAAATTTAGTTTAAAATGGAATTTGCATAAAAATACAAAATTAAATGTGAAGAATAAAAATTAGTCTCGATTTTGGGACTAAATTGAAATTTAGGCAAATATTAAGTAAAAATTAAAATATTTAATATGAAATTTAATTGTGTTAAATTGATGAATTTTAATTGTTTTAATTCCGTAGCTAACGTCGTACCAGAATCCTCGACTAAAAAAGGGAAGGATAAAATCGACGTCGAATAGCTCGAAATTCCTGATTTGTATTTTTATAATCCGAACTTAGTTGTTAATTATTATAATTCAATTTAATGCATATGGTAAGTGTTGAGGTGAGTAATTGACATTTTGATAATTGATTGAAATGGATTGAATTGGTAGATACATATTGAATGTATTGATTATTATAGGTTGAATTTAATTCATGTGTATATATGTGATTATATAAAAATTAGTATTGGATATAGGTTATATCTAAAATATGAAATTAAACCTTATTAACTGTATCGGGCTAAGTCAGATATAAATGGCATGCCATAGGATAAGAAGATTTTAGGGATTTCTTCGACTTCGAGTCGATGAGGCACTGGGTGCCAATTTATTTCAATTTAACCGATGAGACACTAGGTGTCAATGTATATAGTGCTAGGCGCATATTACTTCGGATTTATCTAATGAGGCACTGGGTGCCAAACTGGTGTATTGGTTAGATTCGTGTATCCGTCTGAGTTCGAGTCGTGTTAATAAGGGTAAATAAATAATAAAGTTTTATAATTGATATTGAAATGGCATGGTATGAGAAATGGAAGTGATATAGTGAATTGAATATAGAATGTGAAATATGTTATAAATACATGTAATATATGAGTTATATACTCATGAATTGAATATGGAATAGCTAATGCTATTGTTTAAATGATATGTGGATCAAATTGTAAAAAACTATTGTATAGCAAGTGATGAGAATTGAGTATGGTATGAAATGATGTATTCATAATTAAGTATTGAATTGCTAATGTCATTGTACAAATAAATATGGTTTGATATGTGAATAATTATTGATATAACAATTGTGTGAATTGGGACATTGTTCAACAAATGAAATATGATTGCATATGATAGTCATGATATTAGACATTAATATGCGCTTAAAATTCAATTGTGCATATTATATTATCTTGTCTTTAAAGATTTGAATTATAGATGTAACGCCTCGAATTTTGGGCCTAGATGAATTGAGCTTTAGGCTTTGGGTCTTATAATTTTTTTTAGTAAGTAAGAAAATGACAAATGACATGTTGGCTTTAACAGTTTAATAAATTTGGAGTGTCTAGGGGTGTTGGAGAAGTTCTGGGTTCGAACTTTGAGGAGAAGTAATTTTTAATTAATTATTAAAGGAACCAAGGCGGTGAGTAGTTGGACTTTTAAATAAAAGTAGGGAAAAATGGCATCAAAGAGCCTTGTGGTGGAGTGGCTAAGTGACGCCATTTAGGGTATAGGAAGGTGGCGTTATGGGCTAGCAAGGAGATCTTAGGTTCAAATCCTAGCTTAGTATTTTTTTTAAGAGTTTAATTTTGGCCTTTTAGAAGGTTAGAAGTGGTGTGATGATGGACTCTAAGGAGAGTGATCAGAAGAGAAAATTTAGGAAAGGATTGGGGAGTTATCAGGGAGAAAAACGAGGAGATGAGATGGGGAAGAGTTGGAGCCGATTAGGACTTTGAGGGTAGGTAGAGTTTTGGTTTTGTGTATAAATAGGGAGGTGCCGAATTCCTTTGAAAGGTTTTTTAGTTTTCCATTACTTTTCTTCTTCTCCCCCTTATTCTGTTTCTTCCATTGCCGAATAACCATCATTCTTTTTTGCCGAAATCCCTATTGGTGTTGTGTTTTTCTTCTTTCTCTAAAAGTTGAATACTCCCTAATAATCGAATTGTCCTATCTTTTTACCGATTCCTTGTTGTTTCCCTCCATCACAAATCGGCTGCTGTTATCTACTCTTAATCAAGTTTTAAAAGTCGGATCTCGTCCAGTAGCTACCTAGGCTGCAGGATTAAAAGTTAGATTCGGTAAGTACTTAGTCAAAAATCCTTAGTGTGTTTTGGTAAAAGCTGGAGGTCTATCTAACTTTCTTTTGTCGTTAACCCTGTATTAACAAGGGTAGGGTTCAAAGATCGCAAACGTGATAGGGATCTACAAGTCTCTGCAAAAAAACTATCCATTTGTTTCGGCTTTTGGGTAAGTGTTCTTAATTTTAGGATAAGTTGGCTGAATAGTCTATAGTAAGGGAAAATGGTAACTTAAGTGGATACAAGTCACCTATTATTTTGTCTTTAACGATTAAGATTGATGCAGATCTAGGGGATATTCGTGAGTAGTAGCTAAGGAATGGCTATTAGGACTGGTGGCACACGGTAAGGTTATGGTAAGGCTTCGGTTTTTGGTAAATATTGTGGTTAAGTGTGTGATTGATTGGAGGTTGGTATTGGTTGTAGGTTCAAGGCTGAGGATAGTGTAACACCTCTCATTAACCAGGTGTGTACATACACTTCACACACGACAAATCGGCAAAAGCCAAAATCCCAAAAAGCCAGAATGTCGAAAAGCTGAAAAGCCAAAAGGTTGGCGCCGGCAACCACACGAGCGTACGAACATTCGTGTGAAAACACCGATATGACTACCGAGGCTAAGAGAGCGATCTCATGGTCTCGGGCCACTGTTGGCCAACCGGGCGATGGGCTCATGGGCCCAAATCGGTAAAAGTTGATAAGTGATATTAAATGATGAGTTGGTATTGATAGTTGAATAATTTGAACAAGATCGGGCCTAGTGGGCCATATATTTGTGAATGGGCCTAATGGGCCATATGGACATGATTGGGTTTGATGGGCCATATGTGATTTTAGAGAAGCATGTAGACTGCTAGGGTTTTATGGTGGACTCTAGGCCTAGATTTAATGTACTCTCAAGCAACATAAAACTTAATTAATTAATCAAACATATCTGTGGACAAGTCGCAAGGTTAGAGTGTAGCAATGGATGTATGCATGTCTAAGATTGGATCTAGGAAGAGCTTGGTACTTAAGCGGTCCTAGTAACCCACCTCCTCTTCTCTTAAATCCTACTTAGTGCATAGTGTCTGTTCACTTTAGCCGCAAGGACTTGTTGATGGGCCAAAGTTCGTAATTAAAACTCGTACCATTAAAAAATTACGAAAATACCCTTGTAGGGTAAAATTACGAAAATGCCCCTATAGAGTAGAACTACTAAAACACCATTGTAGGGTAGAATTACTAAAATGCCCTTGTAATGTAGAATTACCAAAATACCCCCTGAGTAGTGAAATGACTAAAATACCCCTAGGTGCTTAATGTGTGGAAATTTGTATGTTGCATTTATGAGATGTATGTTGCATATGGGTGGGATTGATGAAACGGAAGAAGAATTTGAGGATTGCATGGTTGCTTGACAACCATAGATCCACCGATGGCTTTTTAAGCCTAATGTATGATTAGCAGCTTTGCTGCAACGATAGGTAGTACCGTAACCGGCGTTACCATTGGTGTATGGGATGGGTGAGTCGATATTTATGTCCCCACATGGTGCGTAGGGTTAGACGGAGATGGTGTGTAGAGGTTGGATGGGTAGGATTTTTTCACTTGATTACTTTAATACTGTTCTGCTATTGAATTGGGCTCAGGCCCAAGATGACTTGTGTTGCATAATATATATATATATATAATTGTTGAGGGTTGTACACACTGAGTTTTCAAAAACTCACCGCCTCCTTTATTTTTCTCAGGTAACCCTCAGTAGGCGATTCAATGGATGGAGGGACTCAGATGTGGCCAAATAGCAAGACGATTTGGACTTATTTTTCTCATGAACTTCTAGTTTTTATTTTATTTTATTATTTTACTTTATTTTAGTTCGGATTGTAATTAGGCCATTTTCTCTGGTTATTACTTATTAGTATGCTTAGGGATGGAACATGGATTTATTCCTTTTAAATACTTTTCAAGTTATTTGAAAACCAATTGTTGCTTTTAAAATTAAGCTTCCGCAGTTAAAGAAAAGTTTTCCAAAGTGACTTTCAACATGTAATAATTTTTTTTTAATACACCTCGTTTTAAAAGCAAGTACTGCTTGGGTTTTTACTTGAAATTTCTTTAGAAGGGTTTTTTAATGAAAACGTGGTTTTCGATAAAACACTTCAATGTGACATCGCTGGATTCGGCCATAATGTCTGGGCCGGGTCTGGGGTGTTACAATAGAAATACCACTGAGTTTTACTGAGTGTACGATTTTATTTTCCGTGCCCAGGTTAGGTACTTAACTTTTGAACGCCGATTTAGTATCCAACAACGATTCCAAACTCAAATGTGGTGATGTTTACCTTTTGTGTCGGCATATACCTAGGGTGTCTAAATAATAGTTATTTTGTGGATTGATTGTAAATGAGGTTATAAGTTTAATGTTGATTTGGTATATATATAAACTTACTTTGTTTTTGAAGCCATATTATTGCATGATAAATTAAACCAAATTTAGATATGTGCATGTGAATTTAAGTTAGTGTTTAAGTGCTTATGAACTAGGCAAAATGGATTGAACTTGGTATGTTTATAACTTGGATTTGAACGATGTTTTGATGATATGTTTTGATGATATGTTTTGATGATATAAATGTGGTACCAATGATGGTACATTGGTTAGGCACCTAGGATGATTGTTTTGATATGTTTTGAACGTATTTGATCATGTTTTGAACTTGTTAAACGAATGGTTTTTGAGTTGTTTAATGTCCAAGCATATAGAAAATGGCAAAATTGTTGTTAAAGATACATTTTGGGTCCACACGGCTAGCACGGTACACGGCCTGGCACACGTGCGTGTGGTTTGGCCGTGTGACCCAAGTCAGAGAGTTACACGGGCATGGACACGGGCTAGGACACGGCCGTGTGTCCTTATTTCAAATGCTTACATGGCTTGAGACACGGACGTGTCTTTCGACCATGTGAGTCACACGGCCGTGTGACCCTTGCAGTGTTGAAAATTTTTAATGTATTCCGAAAAGTTTTCTGAGTTTCCGAATTAGTCCCTACTCATTTCTAACATGTATTTTGGGCCTCGAGGACTCGAATAAGGGACAATATATATGAGTTTGATTGGCTTATGACTTGAATATTATATGACATGAAATGTTTGAAATTTCTGTCTGTTTGATCTGTAAACTCCGGTAATGCTTCATAACCCGGTTCTGACAATGAATACAGGTTAGGAGTGTTACATTTCATATTCTATTTATGTAGATTATTCATTTAAAGTTGAGTAACTATTTATTTTATATAAAAAATTTCAACGATTAAATATATATTAATTTATTTTGTAAAAAGAATTGTAATATTATAAAATGAGATTGAAGTCAAAATTTATATAAGAAGCTTTTCAAACACCATAATTTTAAATCATTTACACGTGCAAGTCAAAAACATATTTTATAAAATATCAAATTATTCAATAATCTAAACCAAATCGTTAGAAATAATAAATATATTATTATTTAATTTTAATTAAATTATTTAAAAATAATTAAAATTATGAGAAAAAAACAAACTATAATAATTGGTATTCAAATTACTATTAAAAATATATTAAGTGAGAGAGATTTGTAATTATAGAGAGAAAAAAAATCTCCAATAAATAGATATTATTATTGTAATTTAGCGTTTGAATGCCTTTCATAGTGTTATAAAATTATTATAATTTGATCAATTTAGTCTTAATTTGATTGACATGACTATTGTTATCACTGTAAAAAGATGTGAGTTTGAATGTGCTGAAACACGTTATCCTCTTATAATAAAAATATATATAATAATAAATCATCATATATAGATGAATTTAACACTATACCAAAATAATGGGAAAACAAGTAGTCTTTCCTCTAAAAAAGCAATCCTTTATTAGGATCACACAATGTGTCATTGTGTTTTAGTTGCAAAAACAAATTTATAATCCCTCACTAACCTCTTCAAACTTATTGGGAAAATATTTTATAGGTCCCTTCATTATAAGGTTTGAAATAAATTAATCACTTTACTATTAGATTAGTTAATTTAATCTTTATACTATTAAAATTTGATGGTAATTATTTTTTAAATAGTGAAAGAACTAATTTGATAAAATTTATATAATAAAAGGATTTGTGAGACACTTCACCATATAGTTAACTATATGTACATCAAGGCTTCAATCAAAGACTGCTCAATGGGATTTACCCCTTTCTTCTTATTTATTGCAATAGTTAAACTGTAGGAAATATCAGACCATTTCCATAAAAATACAGACAAAAGCAAAAGAAAAGCAACATTATAAATATAGTAGCAAAACCTTGCTCTTGTTCATTGCAATAGTTAAATTCTAGGAACCATCAGACCCATTTCTATATTTTACAATGAAAAAAAAAGCACCAATAATATAAATATGGTAAAATTATTTGATTCATTGGGAACTTTTAATAAGATGAGAAAGTATTAAAAAGATTGTTATTCCATATATTAGTATTTGCTTTTTAATTTTTTTTCATAAATAATGTGATACACATTATCTTATTAAATCTTCTTTCCATCTTTTTGTTTTTTATTAAGGGGCAGACATCGGCTACAAATTTTAAAGTTATTCCATATCTAAGCTAAGGATCGAACTCTCGACCATTAATTAAGGTAAGAGAGACTCTTGTCATCTCATCAATCCTGCCGTTTTTTCTTTCAAATATTTAAACATAATTTTCAGTGAAATAATAAATATTTTTAAATATAAAAAATTAAAAATTGACTTGTTTATAATCTCATATTTAAACAATATTATATTGAAACAAAATCTATTGCAAAATTTAAAAAATATAATATAATAGAGATAAATCATAAAAATTATACATAAATTTTAAATTAATGTGTAATATAATTTAAATTTTTTTATTTGGTGGAATTGTATACATGTAATTTTTTTTTTTTTGTTTTGGTGTTCATATACCATTAACTTAATCACTTATATGACATTGTTTTATATTTATCAATTTAATTGTGGGGTCAAATTTAAAAAAAAATTAAAATATCTAAATTAATATATAATTGATTAGAAGATTTAGTTTGTATAAATCAAGCATATTATTAATATTAAATCAATAACGATTCATACAAACTAAATCTTCTAATCAATAATTAAGACAAAAAAATTAATTTAATTAGTTTTTTTTTAGTCAAAACTTCATCATAAATTTATACAATATTTAAAATTATTTGATATTCTATGCATATCATTTTTATCCTTTGAATTGAAAGGAATTTTCAATTCACTGTTGGTGGTTAAGAATAAAATATAATTTCTTTTACACAAAAAAAAATCACTTAATTGAGAATATATATGCCAAACTCAGTATTTGCTATAATCACATTATTAACAATCCTTTTTAAAAAAAAAATGTTAAATTTCTATATAAGAATATAAAGACATTAAATCCTAATTAATATATTATTGGACAAAACACGTTAGCGAATAAAAATATATAAATATAAATAAACAAATATATATAAAATAAAATAAAATAAATAATTTATATTTAAATTATCAGATATGAAAAAACCAGTAAATAACATAACAAAAAGCTAAAATAAAAAAGAAGAAACGAGTTTTACAGATGTCGAAGCCTATTTTACACAGTTTCCTTAAGACAGATTCGGTCGCTCCTACAATACTTGGAGAAATGTTGGTCGAATGTCTCTCAGGATACAACAACACGATGATCGAAGTAGTAGCACTTCTACAGTGATCAATGAACAAACAATGCATTTTTCTATCACCGAACGTTAAAAAATATGGAGAGGAAAAGAGAAGAAGTTTGGAGAGAAAATAATCTCAGTGTGAGAGAGAGTGAGTTTGAGCAAAAAATTCTGAAAAAGCCTTAGCCTTTTATAGGCATTCAAAGTGGAGAAATTTTGGAAATATTCATGTATAAGGAGATAAAATTTGCAGTAAAGGGGCAATCAAATCAAATTTATTAGAATCAAATAAAATCAAGATATATTTCCTTTTATATAAGATTTTGTATAAATTTGTTGAAAAAAATAAATTTCAAGTTGGGCTAAAATATCTACAAGCTTATTTTGGGCCCGACCGGTTCGCATCACCCACGTCGTGCAACCCTAACAAGTTTGGACTTGCACCCCTTTGCGTGCGAGACAAAGTTTCAAGCTTAATCATTCAATCACTTTTCAAGTAGGTTCTTGTAACGCCCCAAAATTCTTATTTTTGTTTTTGTGTAAATATGAAACAAATATCTGTTTGCTTAAGACGTTAAGTGTTCTGGGAGTATGTGAGAGGTCCTAAGTTTAAGCCTTGTCTTTGGCAAATTTTGGAATTTTTCTAAATAAAGCCTTAACCTTACTCAGAGGGCTTAAGTTTAATTGTTGATAAGTACATATTAGACTTGGGCCTGTTGGTCTGGTGGTTAAATGGAGTGTTAGTGTGTTGAAGGTCTTAAATTTGAATCCCTGCATAAGTAGTATTTTTGTTTGGCTTCGAGGGAGAGAGTTTGAGTTGTATTAGACGTCTAAATAGTAGGTAGTTGAGGGAGAGAATTAAGGGGAGTGATTTGGGGGATAGGGGAGTTATCCTAATGATTTTCTTTCTATAAAATTTTTTTACGGTTATTCTCTCTTTCTCCCAAAAATCTAACGTCCCTATTCTCTCTTTTTGCTTCTTGTCGGTTCCTTCTTTCTCCTATTCGGTTAACCTACTGTTGATCTTCTAATCTGGATTGTGGGAATTTTGTCATGTTGCTGTCATTGCGGTCTCTAGTTCAACTATTTGATTGATAGGTAAGTTCTATGACTTTACAATTTCTAGTTCGAGTTTAGCAATGTTTAAAGGCATTAATGTTGAGTGGTTTCTGTTTAGGGGAAAGTTTTAAGGCTGAAAATCTCGTTTAGTCGATTTGGATTCAAAGTTGAATTCGTTTTTAGTAGTTGTAAGTTGGTTCTATACTGTTGGATTTTGTATTAGACTTGAGAATTGGGTGTTAAATGACTTGGAATATTCTGTTTATAGGACTTGGAAGGCTTGGAATTGCGCTTTCTGTAAAAAAGGTACCATGTGTGTACTTGAAAACGCAGAAAATAGGTTTCTGCAAAAGCTGAAAACCCCACTGTGGATGCCACACGGGCATGTGGTCACCTATGTGGTAGGCCGTGTACTAGGATATGGACGTATGATCAATAAGGCCAGGCCGTGTGCGCAAGACACGATAGTGTGATGGCTAGGTAGGCCGTGTGTGACACACGGGGTAGACTGATTTGGGCCGTGTAGGCCACACGGGCGTGTGAGATTCTAGTCCAGGCTGTGTGATCCACACGGCTAAGGCCAAATTGGGCCGTGTGAGCCACATGGGCATGTGAACCTGTTTAACTAAAATATTTTCTAAGATTGCACGGGTCACCCAAGTCGACTGTGAACCTACGTACAATTGATTACCATGTAATAGCATGTCATTACTGTATGTTTTCATTGTATTGGGTTGGGATGATGATATTGGAAGAAATGTACTGAAAGGCTTTAAGCTTATTGGTTGGCAGCTCAGCTGCAATATATACTGAAAGGCTCTTAAATCTATTGAATGGCAGCTCTACTGCAATATACTGTTATGTTTCGCATTCGGTACAGCTTAGAGTGTAGGGCTGAGTGGGTGTTTTAAACCCCACAGGAAGTGTAAGGATGGTTAGAGATGTTGTATTAGAGGTTGGTGGGTAGAATTCTATTTCCTGATTACTACTTGCATTACTGTTACTGTGATGGGCTTAGGCCTTAATGCATATCTCACACTGAAACTGAAATGGGCTAAGGCCAAACTACTACTGAAACTAAAATGGGCTTAGGCCTAGACTGCATTTAACTGTTTACTGTGATTGACTGTACGTTTTTTTTTGTGGGAATTACACACTAAGTTTACGTAAACTCATCCCTTTCTACTTAATTTGTACAGGTAATCCCCAGACATAGACGGATCGGTGTGGCGGAAGACTCAGTAGTGGCCACGTATTTGTTAGAGACTATTGTTAATTCAGTATGTTTTAAAGTCATTTTTGCTTAATTGCCTTTGGGGTATTTTTGTATAATTTTAGGATTTTTTGGACTGTTTTCGTAATTTTGGGTTTTATTTATTTTTATGGATTTTATGACAGTGAAAACTCAACAAAACAAACGGTTTTTACTTAAACAAAGGGGTTTTCCTAAAATGAGCGGATTTATGTAATTATCTCGGTTTTCTTAAAATTGATGATTTCTAAATCTTCCGCAACGAATTATGTTTTCCATAAATCGAGTTAACCAGCAAATAGTTTTTTTGAAGATAATAAGAGATAAAGAAAAGTAATTAAACAGGAATAATTTTATCGTGATGACTATTTTTCAAGCTCCTTATCATGTGACATCGTTAGATTCGGTCATAACGTCTAGGCCGGGTTTGGGGTGTTATATAGTGGTATCAGAACCATGTTGCAAAACTCGACTGTGGATTTTGAGTTTTAAAATTTGGTTTTCAAAGGGTTGATTTTCAAAAGATTGAAATGATTTGATTAAGTACGTGGTACACTAAGTCTTCGGTGCTGATCCTGTAAGTATTCTGAAACTGTGATATGTTCAAACTGAAAATACTGTAGATAGTATATTTTGAAACTACTATAGGTAGTATACTGTAAAAACACTTTAATTAGTGTAAACTGAAAATTGTAATAAAACTAATAGAAACTGCGATTTACGAAAACAAACTCTGAATTTCTGAAACTGTTTACATAAAACATCTGCTAATAAATATTGAACTGTAACTGATTCATAAAATTCGTAATACAAATAAATTCGAGTTAAACAATGAGCGCACGTGGAATTCCCATAAATCAATATCTCAAAATTTCCAAAATTACAATTTTCTAACAAATACTAAGAATATCATACGAAATCAATATCTCAAAATAATCCAATCAATAAAAACTTAATTTTGCATGAAAAACTTTAATCTATCACAAGTAAAATCACTATCTTAATTTTTTAGAAATTAATCCATCTCTATCCTAAAGAGATTCACTCGAAAATATTAAAAAGATGGAACATATATTTTGTAAAAATTCTAGAAAAAGACCATAAAAGAAGTTTAACTAAAAAGTGACAAATATTTAAAGAAAATAAAAGGGTAGGAATTTTTATATTTTAAAGGGTGGAAACTTTTAATTTATTTTTATATAAAACTATTTGTTTGTATCCAATTTTTTGCGTGGTCAATTTTTTATTTATATAAATTAAATTTTTTATAAAGAAATTTTGTAAAATTTATTGTAGGGTCTCTAACATAGCTTTATTATATAAAACAGCTAGATTTGTTTGTTTTTTTAAACGTGCGCAATTTCATTGTACAATAAAATAAACAAGGCAATTTAGCCTTGGCCTTTTGCTTTTTCCTATACCAAAAAAGCCACTTATAACGTTTATATAATTTAGAAAAAATAATGTCTTCTTAGAAAAACCTACCCAACGGCTTAAAAAATATACTATAGCTTATTATTATTATTATTATTATTTCTACTGAATTTCTTTTTTCAAATTTACTTACTAAATAAAAATATTTTTAAAAAAATTATTAATTTTCACCTAAAATTTAGGTTTTTATTTAAATATAGTGAAATTTTAATTAATTATCAAAATAACTAGATTTAACATTTATTTTTTAGAATATGTTTTGCTTTAGGCTATTCCAACATTTATGGATATTGAGTTCTCTTTTAATGTTAAATAGTATTTGTAATTTTTTTAAGAAAAATAATTTCATTATGTCAAATGAGAAAACACGAGTTAATAAAAGAGACGGCAAAGTTTATGTCCCAAGTCAACGAGCTTATCCCATACATCTTATCCTAATGTTCTCTACTTTCATTGGATAGATTAAACATAATATCATAACTTAAAATTTGTATAGCGCCACTATATTTCAATGGAGAAATATAAAAAAAAAAAATAAATAGAGAAAATCAATTACAGTAGATTTTCATCTAAAATCCTAACTTGTTATAAATATCAGAAGTCTAGACTTACACTAAACTCACTTCCGTGAGGTTTGTCCATCATCACTTGGGACACTCAAGAAACCCCAAGGGAAATTACCACCCTTTAATTCCTTTTTAGAGGATGCCATGACCATGGACTTTTTCTTTTAGATTTCGTGTTTATTGTCCCGACGGACCCATCATTTACCATCATAGTGACCAAACACAGACCCACTTTACAAACTCTTTATGCAACAACACAATATGAACTCAACATATTAATCCATTAACATACACCTAAACTAGCACATACCTCATAACCTTTACTTCATATAAACTTACACAACCATACTTTGACATCACAATACTCATGCACCATTCATTTCATGCTTGAACTTATCAGATTCTATATAATTACATTCATAACATAACATAACATTTTCATGCTATACATTTCATGTTTTAGCTTCATGGTTTGAACTATTTGTTACAAATATATATATATATATATATATATTGATATGAACAGTATACATGCAAGAGTCCTCATAGAAACTTACCTGATACTCACACACAACAACTACCTCCAGACCTAACATTTGATATGCAAATAGTAACAACCACCAGGAATGGGATCATCTTTTGCTTGAAATTAGATTCTCAGTTTTAGCTTAACAAGAGAGAACTATACTCAACTTCAAAGAATATCAACAACATAATTTTTAATGGAAGAAAATGAAGAACTTTTTTTTCTCAAGCCTACATACGAATATATATATATATATATATATAAGACCTCTATCCCCATTGTGGAATTTTACATGTGTCTTATTCTTTTAGAATTATCTTCACTAATGGCCTACAACATTTGAGAAAAGAATTAATGAAAGTCTAATATTTTAATTATTTGGTTAGTCTAACCAGTTGGTTCCTAACTCAATTACCTTGTATCTTAACTTGTACAGTGCTTTAGACAAACAGGGTGCACTACTCTTTTGGCCTGAATGCATTCCATAATTACCTTTTTACTTGGTGGACATCCTATTCCAACTAACATAGTAATCTTACATACCACCATTATTAACTTACACTTTGATTGAAGTACGCCCAACCTGTTCACCAGAAGAGATACTTGGGCAAATATTACTTTGCCACACAAAATAGTTTGATGTTATGCGCCAAAACCTTGAACCAGCTAGAAGTGGAGTGTTACATGCAAAGTGATGATCTACAAGGAAAAAGAGAAGAACAAATAAGGTAAGCATATAAGATGCTTAGTAAGTTCATAGGCATTAAACAAAAACTTACCTTATCTTTCAATTAAATACAATAAGCCATCACAAATTGGCATAGTTTGGCTAAACATGGTAAACCAAAATATCAATAAGATGAGCTTTAACATGTAATCAAACCATATAAAAACTTAATCACTTATCATACCAATTCATGTCATTTTGTACAACAAATTTTCAATATCATTCAATCAAGGGATAATGTAATCACATACATGTTCATGACATTACTCCAATACAATACTCAAGTTCAATTCAACATTTCTCTAAGTGAACATCAAGGTCATTATATCTCATTTCATATGAATTGTATTGTTCGATACACCCTTGTAAACATACTTGGATATAGAGGTAACTATACCACACTAGTTGCTCATCCGAGCTGAATATATTCGTGTCATGTTACCCGTCTAGGCTAAACTTTTACAACGACACTTTCGATTGCTTGTCCAAGCTGAGTAAATATACATGTTAGGTTACTGATTCGGGCTAAACCTTTAAAACATCATTAGGTTACTCGTCCGAGCTAAACCTGTGTTACATGTAAGCACAAGACTCTATTGGTATGTCAATCGTATCCTAACCTTTATTGAGTTCAAATGGGCATCTATTACAAAAATTAACATTACTTTTCAATTTAGTCGAAATATCACCTTTTGAACCAATTCACAACCAAACACATATAATTACAAACCAATTACACAACAATCTAGATAAACAAATACCATATGAACTTACCTGGAAAAAACAACAAACAAGTTGAAACTTCAGGTACTAATATACAATTTTTGCTTTTCCCTAATTATCACCGATTTGATCCAATTTGCAATCTAGACAATTATTTCATTCAATTCATTAATATTAAACATTTATACATTATATCATGATATGAATGAACCTATGAAACTTCATTTTTTGATACCACCAAAGTTTTACATTTTATTCAATTTAGTTCTTAAAATCGGAATAACTATATCTTTCAATTTTTAGCCTTAATTTTAAAATCGATTTCAATTACATTCCTTAGGGACTCTTTACTATATATTATTACTGAATTTTACATCAATTTCACAATTTATTCACTTTAGTCCTTATGTACAAAAATAACAATCAAACATTATAATTTAGTCCTTTTTCATAATCTAAGCTTAAAATATATCAATTAACACCAATTTATTCAACAAATAAAAAATGGAAGCTATCAAAAGCTTCAACAATTTTGCAAATTGGTAATGAGATAACTAAATCAAGCTCCCATGACCTCAAAAACATAAAAATTACAAGAAAATGGCTTGAAAATGCTTACCAATTAGGGACTAAATGGATCGAGCTTCAAAAATGATTTTTCTAAGGTTTTTCTTAGATTACAAATATACGTCTCCCAAATTCGATCTTTCGGCTATATATAAAAAAATACAAAATATTAAATTCCAATATAACAAGAAAGTATTTAAACTAAATCAGATTAAATATAAAAAAAAATTATCATTTGCAATTGATCGGCCAAAATATGTTTGCCATTTAAATAGATTAGAAATTTTGCCATTGCTAATTTCTAAAAATATGAAATAAACTGTAATAGAAAAATAATACAATTTATAAAAATCTTAATATAATTTTAATA
This sequence comes from Gossypium stocksii, assembly GCA_020496765.1. Classification (NCBI taxonomy): domain Eukaryota; kingdom Viridiplantae; phylum Streptophyta; class Magnoliopsida; order Malvales; family Malvaceae; genus Gossypium; species Gossypium stocksii. The sequence goes on from CM035630.1 coordinate 11,821,802, forward strand.
AATAAAAAAAAAGTTGAGAGAGAAATAAAAGTTGAGTGAGAAATTAATAGGGAATTAAAAGAAATTTGAAAGAGATTTGAAAATGTGAGAGAGAAAGTTGAAATTGAATTGAAAAAAGGGATTTTAGGTAATTCAGTCCCTATAAAAAAAAAATCTTTCGTAGTCCCTGATCCACTCGGCTCCACGCGGAACCATTTAAGGGGCTGATTTTCCGGGTCTCTTTCCCGTCAGTAATTTTCCTTTTCGTCTGCCCACGGCCACCACGTTGCAGCCATAATTTATATATCCATTATTACAAAACTAGATACGCGTATTTTGCGTATATAAATCCCTTACATAAAGAGAAAATCAAGGACAACTCACTTTCACTGCTGCTTTGATATCCTCAGATCAAGATCTCTTCTGATTTAAGCTTGGGTATAAATTTTTTGAATCTACCTTTTTTCTTTGCTCATTTCTCTGCTTCGCAAGCTTTTTTTTTTTTTTATTAAAAGAACTTATCTTCTCTGTTTCCCACTCTTCTTTTGGAGTTTATCTTATGTTAATATCTCTCTATCTTAGTTGAATTAACTTTCTTTTCTCTTTCTTTTAGTTGAGAAATGGAGGAAACTTTGCTCCATGGGACTTTACATGCTACGATCTATGAAGTTGATAGGCTTCATGATGGAGGTGGAAACTTCTTCGGCAAGGTATAAATCCTTATGCTAGATCAGGATCATTGCTTACCTCTTTTTGATATTTTTGTTTTTTGGGTCTCTTTTTTTGGATTAGTTTAGTTGACTCATCCAATCAGCTCATTTTTTTTAAGGTTAACCAAGTTGTTTTTATCATAAAAGATCAGTAATGAATCGATTTTTTTTTTATCTTGAAAACATAATCGAATTTTCTCTTTTTTCTTCCTTTTCGATAATCTGAGTTATGAGTGTTCACATTACTTGTGTGGATATATGGATCCCTCCAGAAGTGGGAGTATTAGATAAGATCTAGGCGTTGTTTTGTGGATCCCATCAATGGGGCCTGGAGAAATGCTCTGTAGATGTTCCTTTTCAGTAACTCCAGTAGTGAAGACTATTCCTAGTTAAAAGTAAGTGTGTTTGGAGATGGGTTCACTGTTGAACAGTCACACAGCAGATTTTTTGAAAATACATGGGGATTATTTGGGTGATTCTAAAGAAAGTAAATTATTTGAGATGCTCTTAGCAAGCATTTTTTCCAAGACTGTTTTGGTTGTCAGGAAATAAGGATGTATCCATGTCTTTGTTTTTGATCTGTTTCTTTTGATTAGGTTGTTGTACTTGGACATGCATGAGGTCCGGATAGTTATGTGGGAGTAAAATGTTTGAATCTACTAACCATGTTGCAGAGTCCTTTGTGCAAGTGGAAAAGGAAGATGTATATGTGTGATTGTTTGAGTGCGCATATGTATATGCGCTGGACGCAATACTAATTGGATAGCAATGTAATAGAATTCTGTAAATTCATTTTCTTGATTTTGAAATATGTCACATATTTCTTGATTGACACAGGTCAGGGCTTATAAAATAAATGACTGTTTGTCCTTGAAAAAGCATTTGATACCTATTTCTAGTACTTTTTTCTTTGCAGCAAGCATATCTTAGACCTTGTAGTGATTAGACAATGATCAGGGCTCTTAAAAAATGGAACCATTAATCATTAACTTCCCCATCTCTTTGGAGTAGAAATCAGCAGACTGAGTTTCTGCTAATTTGCTCCTGTCTTTTAACATTGCTGTCATATACCTGCATTGATGCTTTTGATCGCTATAAATTTAGTCTTTCCTTTCATATAAATATGAACACCTGTACGCTATTTTTACTCTTCTCATATACGCTTATAGACTGCTACATTTCATGAAGATTGTAATAGGAAGGTTTATTTATGCTTTTATTGGAAGGTTCCATCTTTTGTTTCATTCGTGCTATTGGAATATATTCTCTCCCTTTATTTTGACAAATATTTCCGTTATTCTATGTCTTGTTTACTTTACTGGTTCTGAAATATTATTAGCCCGTTTCACAATGTAGTCGTGAGTTTTTCTGTTTTAACTGTCTTCTCAATATTTGAATTGTTAACATGTCACCTCATTTCTGTTCTTTAAGTTACTGCTGGATGAAATTTGTCTTGCAGCTTGTGGCAAATGTTCAGGAGACTATTGGCATTGGCAAAGGAGTTCCAAAGATTTATGCAACTATTGATCTTGAAAGGGCCAGAGTTGGACGAACCAGAACAATAGAAAATGAAACTTCCAACCCTAGGTGGTATGAGTCTTTCCACATTTACTGTGCCCATAATGCTTCCAATGTGGTGTTCACTGTCAAAGACGACAATCCTATTGGAGCAACCCTGATTGGAAGAGCATATGTCCCTGTTAAGGATCTCACAGAAGGGGATGAAGTGGATAAGTGGGTTGAAATCCTGGATGAAGACAAGAATCCCATAAAAAGTGGTGGTAAAATCCATGTGAAGCTTCAATATTTTGATGTGACAAAGGACCGCAACTGGGCCCGTGGTATCGTAAGTCGTAAGTTTCCTGGAGTTCCCTATACGTTTTATCCACAGAGAAAAGGGTGTAAAGTTTCTCTGTACCAGGATGCTCATATCCCAGACGGGTTTGTTCCTAAAATTCCTCTTGCTGGAGGCAAGAATTATGAGCCACATAGATGCTGGGAAGATATTTTTGATGCTATCACCAATGCTAAACACATGATCTACATTACTGGTTGGTCTGTTTATACTGAGATCACTTTGGTGAGAGACTCAAGAAGGCCAAAGCCTGGGGGTGACATCACTATAGGTGAATTGCTGAAAAAGAAAGCAAGTGAAGGTGTCAGGGTTAATATGCTTGTTTGGGATGATAGGACATCTGTTGGATTGCTGAAGAAGGATGGGCTAATGGCCACCCATGATGAGGAAACTGAACAATTCTTCAAGGATACTGATGTCAACTGTGTCTTATGCCCTCGTAATCCAGATGATGGTGGAAGTTTTGTCCAGGACTTACAAATATCTACAATGTTCACTCATCACCAGAAGATTGTTGTAGTGGATGCTGCAATGCCTAATGGAGATCCAGAGAAAAGGAGAATTGTGAGCTTTGTTGGGGGTATAGATCTTTGTGATGGGAGATATGACACACCTTTCCATTCCCTGTTCAGGACCTTGGACACCGCTCACCATGATGATTTCCATCAGCCAAACTTCACTGATGGTTCAATCACCAAAGGTGGACCAAGGGAACCTTGGCATGATATCCACTCCCGACTTGAAGGGCCAATTGCCTGGGATGTCTTGTTCAATTTTGAGCAAAGATGGAGACGACAAGGCGGTAAAGATGTGCTTCTTCAGCTGAGGGAACTTGAAGATGTCATCATTCCCCCTTCTCCAGTTACATTTCCTGATGACCATGAAACTTGGAATGTACAGTTATTTAGATCAATTGATGGTGGGGCAGCTTTTGGTTTCCCTGAGACACCTGAAGATGCTGCCAGGGCTGGGCTTGTGAGTGGAAAGGACAATATCATTGACCGAAGTATTCAGGATGCATATGTTAATGCTATACGACGAGCAAAGAATTTTATCTATATTGAAAATCAGTATTTCCTTGGAAGCTCATTTGGCTGGAGTCCTGATGACATCAAGCCTGAGGATATTAATGCTTTGCATCTGATTCCCAAAGAACTTTCACTTAAAATTGTTAGCAAGATCGAGGCAGGAGAGAGGTTTACAGTTTATGTTGTTGTCCCTATGTGGCCAGAAGGAATCCCAGAGAGTGCCTCAGTTCAGGCAATATTAGATTGGCAGAGAAGGACGATGGACATGATGTATAAGGATGTCGTTCAGGCTCTCAGAGCCAAGGGTAGCGACGAGAATCCAAGAAACTATTTAACATTTTTCTGCCTTGGGAACCGAGAGGTTAAGAAGAGTGGAGAATATGAACCTTCTGAAAGACCAGACCCTGATACAGATTATGCCAGAGCTCAGGAGGCCCGTCGTTTCATGATCTATGTTCATGCAAAAATGATGATCGGTAGGTGATGAATACCTTTTTTAAATTTAATTCACACACCTCACTTGCTTCTGTTATTGAATATTAGCTTTGAATTTGGTGGCCCGGGGGGATCTGGTAGGTCCTTGAACCACTAGTGGGACAGAGACATTGAAGTTGACATTTTCTTTTTTTGAAATATACAAGCCTTTGCAGAATATATCCACCATATGGTTGGGTCATGAGGAAAATTTCCTTTGAAGTAAGGTGGTATAAGGAGGAGCAATGGTCATGGTGCTGTAAATAATGAAAATTAACAGGCTTCTTCATTTGAATTATTTTGAACACTGAGCTCCCCTTCAGTTCTTTTTTATGTTTCTCTTTAGTACCTACATCTCATATAACTTTGGTTGGCTTTCTGCAGTTGATGATGAGTACATAATAATTGGGTCTGCCAACATCAACCAGCGATCCATGGATGGTGCTAGAGACTCTGAAATAGCCATGGGAGCCTATCAACCATATCATTTATCATTAAGGGAACCAGCGCGAGGTCAGGTCCATGGTTTCCGTTTGTCACTGTGGTATGAGCACCTTGGCATGCTTGATGACACATTCCTCGCACCAGAAAGTGAAGAGTGTGTCAGGAAGGTGAATCAGGTTGCTGACAAATATTGGGATCTCTATTCAAGTGAGTCACTTGAGCGAGACTTGCCTGGACACCTACTCCGCTACCCCATCGGTGTTTCTAGTGATGGATCTGTCACTGAATTGCCTGGCACCGAGTTCTTCCCTGACACAAAGGCTCGTGTTCTTGGTGCCAAATCTGATTATCTGCCACCTATCCTCACTACTTAGGGGATCTTTACTTTGTTCTTAAGCAATAATAACTTGTCTAGTTTGGTGTTACTGGCTTTGGTAGTAACAATAAAACTTGTTTTTGTGCTTGTGTCATAGTCTGCAGAGCTGCAGTGTTGTGTTGCTATTGCTTTTCTGTCAACAGTGATACCGTGTTGTGATTTTAGTGCCGACTGGTATAATTAAACTTGTAGCCTCCGGGTATATGTTCTGCGGTTATTGTTAATTATCTGTTAGTTGTTACCACTTTGCGGAAGCATTTGAATGACAGTTTTCGGTCGTTGTGTTAGAGACTTTTCATGATCTGCTTTACTGACTAGTTCTTAACTTCACTGGTTGTCAAGTAAAGACATTGATCACAACGGGTTGGTAATAGCCTGAATGAGATTGTCTACTTATATTAGTTGATCTTGTATCTTATGCAACGGGGTACTCAACTCTCCTGCTTGTGTTATTTTCAATTGAAGCATTATTTTCTGATTAATCCTGCCATTTCATCCACAACTTTCTCAAGGTTCTCGTTACACAAAATTCCTAATATCTAGGCCTTCTGAGTTCTACACATGATAACCAGAAATCAATTGAATGCTCTCAATTATATAATTTTATATGATTGCGCCTTGGTTCAGTATACGTGCAAAAGGTCACATATTATATATTACACTCCACAAGTTCAATATATGGATTTCTTCTTTTTAAATATTATATTAGTAATATATATATATATATATATACTTATTTACAGGGGCGAAGCCAGAACAATTTTATAGGGGGGCCGGAAAAAATTTTAATTTTTTATAGTCTATATCCTTATAATTTTTAAAGGATTAAATTGAATTTTTATAATTTTAGGGGGGGCCAAAGTGCAATTTTACCTTTACTAATTTGAAATTTTTAAAAAATTTCAAGGGCTAAAATACCAAATTTACATTTTGGGGGGGGGCCGGGGCCCATGCCTGCCCCCCGGATCCGCCTCTGCTTATTTATATTCTCCTTTATGAAAATCAAGAAAACTAGGGATAGGACTTGCCATCTGGACTGGTATTTTCTATTATCGGACAAGCTGAGAGCTGTCATGTAATATTCTGAATTCTCATTTGTAAATGATCTTGTCGATGGAAAATTTGTCAAAAATTAAACAAAAGAAATTCTGGAGGAGAATCATTTTTGTAATGTTTTATATATGGACTTGCAAATGTTGATTTCTTATTGGTATCCTTTCATTCCTTTTCAAAAGCAAATGTGAATACAAGATTTGATTGTGGAACCTATCCCAAGGTCAATTGTTGTACTAGTCTTTTTAATGGATTATTTACACAAACAAGCAACACATGGACCCTTGCAAATTTCAATTACAGAAATTATTATATATCATCTTATAACAAGACCAGACAAAAAGGGTGTCGGTATCTTAATTCCTATTATTTTTTCGTAACTTCTTCTATGCATTGAACTTCATTATTGCAATTCCACAAAATATTTTGTCTGAATGAGATCATATAATTGATTTTCTGGGGGGAGGCAAAGGCAAAGGCAAAGGCAAAGGCAAAGGCAAATGCAAAATGTACGACATTGTCGGGTTGCATACAGAGGAAGGTTCGTAGTTAGATGTTGGTGACTTTCAATTTGAGAATGTCGAAAGCGTGTGTGACGTGCAGCTTTCAACATCAGTAATTGGAGACGTGTTGCTCACCTGTTTTGCTCCTTTCAGTCTACTCCTACCGCCAATTTTTTGTGTCTCTACCTTTTTCACTATTAATTAGTTTATATACTATCATGGATATAATTTAATTTACGTGTTTTTAATATATTTTATATAATATTTAAGTTCATCTTTAATACGTAAATTAATTATTAAATTAACGAATAAATTTAATTGATATAATATTTATACTTTAAAAATTTAATTTGAGATGTTTTCATAAAATAATAAAATTTTTGATAATTAAATTACAGTTAAAAATTTATAAATCGTATAGATATATTTATACGAGATTACTATAATTCAATTAACAAAAAACTATATCACGACTCAATAAAAAATCAAAATAATAAAGCAAGTAACATATTTGAAAAGATTATATTCATAATTTAAGTTGTTTAAATGGTATTCTATTTATTTAGTAACTAACTTTTCCTTTCTTTTTCATTTCTAATCTTTTTGACATTTCTAAAACTATATGTAGCTATTGTTTGGTTCCATTACTCTAATTTTTCTCCTTCCTAATTTTTTCACTTTCTTTATATCATTATCTATACCATTAATACAATTTTAATTAAATTGGTATTACAGATTAATCGGGTACCATTTCAATTAAAAATAATAAATATACTATTTTATCGAATGACTACTATTATTATTTTAATGACATTTTTGTCCTTCCATACTTTTATACAATTTTTAAATAAAAGAATTAAAAATTAGCATGTCTAAGGATTAAACTCATGTTTAATGAATTTATAAACAAATTTTTACCACTAGACCAATAATAACTCTTAAGTAAACTTTAAAAAATATAATTTTTAACATAAAATGTTTTCTCTCACCAAATTTGTGTATTTAGATAATGTCGCCGAGCTGGTTTCACAAGTCAACTCAACAGTAACTCACAAATTGATGAAAACACTATGATAAACAATTGTAGAGCATTTAATATTGTTAATATGATGTATTTATATGTTTAAATTTCGTTTTACTAACAATTTAATTTATTTTTTTAATTTTCATATCGTACATATTTCATATGTTATTATGATTAATTAGTTTTAAACCATATGTTTCATTATTTGTTGTATATTATTCTTAAACACATATTTGTGTTCTAAATTCATGGTTTCCACATGCATACGTGTGTGAGAGTGTAACCTCCCCAACCCGGCCTAGATGTTAGACCCGAATTCAAAAGATTAGATTAACTACTGAAACGGCTCAGTAAGCTATCAGAGTTTTGAAAACAATCATTTTAAAATATTTTTTTATTTTAGAAGAAAATCTTAGTCTATTTTCAAAAAAAAACTTACCAATTGAAAAACGATTTAAATTTAGTATCCTATATACAGTGTTTACCTTTGAAAACCAAGTTTATTACCAATTTATTTAATTCTCAAGTTCAAATTATAATTTAACAACGAAAACATGATATATGTTTATGATTTTAATAAGAATTGGAGTTCATGTATAAGTGATTATTAACCGTGATTAAATATCTTAAAATTAAACTAAATGTCATGCAGCTATAAATAAAATAAAAACAACAAATTCAATATCCCATGTCATAGTTCAAAATAAAATAATACAATCTCTGAATAATAAAGTAACAAATAAAATATCTAAAATAATTTAACAAAACCGAGTCGAGACCCTCCAAATGTCATGTTCGCGTCCTAACTTGGTGGGTTATCTGTAAAGATAAAAATTAAAGGGAGTGAGCTATGAAGCTAAGTGTAGGTTCCATCACAAGAAAATTAGTGTAACCGATTAGCATACAAAATCACATCACATATAATAATTCATAATAGCAATTTCAAAGCATCGTAATATCATGTCAACACAATCAACATATATACATATTTATTATCTCAAACATCCCAGTTTCGTTTGCACATATTTTGAGAATGCAACACAGTTTCAAATTTAACAAAAAAGATCCTACCCCACTGATACCATAGTAAGAGTCCCCCAAAACTCATCTATCCCTACACACCGGGTTGTAGATAAACCACAAAAGTTGCATGTTAATACACTGCCAGATGATTGTGGATACACAACATATTTGCAGATAATAACGGGCAGATAATGGGTAGGTGAACCATCAGTGTTGCAGGTCAATACACTGTCAGACGGTTCTGAGTACACAACATAATTGCAAATGAGAGTTGCCAAAAAGTATGTGGATAAACCACCAAAGTTGCAAATTATTAATATGCCAGAACTTTCTCCTTTTCAAAATGTCCCGCCCCATACAATGTAATATGGCATGCTTATAATGGAAACGAATTATTATGCTTATAATAGATCAATGTGGCAACAATAAATGTTCTCAATTAATCACTACAACAACAAAAACATGCTTATCATGAATTTGATTTAATGGTAAAAATAAGGCATGTTGTATGTATAATCACAAGTACAGATACAAAAGACATATATGTTATTTTTCCAAAAAAAAGAGACATATGTTATTCACAGTTCATGAATACATATATAATAACAATAATAATAATAATAATAATTCAGTGAATAAAATTATAGAATCTAGCTTTATTCATATTATTAGGGACTCAATCGAATAAATAAAAAACTAAAAACAATTTCGGGTATATCTAAAGACTAAACTGCACATAAAATAATTTTTGGGAAAAACTGTAAAACAAAGGCACACGACTGTGTGGTTGGACCATGTGGAGAGGTTACACGGTCGTGTGGCTAGACCGTGTAACAAATTGAAGTCGTGTAGGAATTGCAAAATCAAGGTATAGGGGAGACACGGCTGTGTATTAGGTCGTGTGGAGGGTTTTGGGCCATGTGAGATTTGAACTATCCTAGGGTTCCAGGGGGATATGGCTGTGTGGTCCACACACCCGTGTCGCAAATTGTGTGGTCCACACGCCCGTGTAGCAAATTGTGTGGCCCTATCTTAGGTACGATTTTACCTTGGTTCACTTATAAAAGAACACATATCTTTCACTGGGAGCTCAAATGTCGTGTCTTGCAATCAAATCTGGTCTGTTGCACCTAAAACGGGTCCGATTCTTAGCAATGATCAAAGAATGTTTCTAATAGCGATCACAAATTTAATTGAAAAATAAGTTAGAAATCGGGAAACAAGAAAAATTCTCAGCAGTGGAATAAAATTTCGATGACAAGAAAAAAGGAAGAAAACAAAGAAGAAATATAAAAGATGGAAGCAAAATTCTGAGTGAATTTGAAAAAGAAGCAAAATCCTAACTTAATTAAAAATATGGATTAAATAACTTAGGGTTTGAAACCCTAGGAGAGATTTAGGCAATTGATTTAACATTTAAATTGAAATTAAGGAGGAAAAATAAAAAAAATTAAATGGTGGAGATAGGGTGGCTTCAACTTAAGCATGCAAGGGAGGAGAAACAAGTTTTAACCATTAAAATATTAGCCAAATCTTGATAAATTTTCACTCCTAATAATATTATTCTAATATGGTTTTTATTCTAATTTATTGAAATTAAAAAGAAAAGAAATAGAAGAAGAGTGAATAGAACTTAATCCTTTAAAGATTACACTAACTATTTAACTATCAAACCTAATTCTTTATTTAATTAATTATTTCAATTAACTCTATATATTTTTTTGTGTAACAAAGAGGATTTTTAGTATACATAATTATTTATATATTATTTTCACCATATAATGGATTTTTTGGGATTATTAAAAACTAAGGTTGTGATGGTTTTTGAAAACATTTTCTATTTTTATTTTTAGAAAATAATTTTTAAAATTGAAAAACATGTCTGGTAAATAGAAATAAAAAATATTTTTAATAATGAAAATATAAAAATATTTAGTAACTACTTTTCTCTAACAGAAATAAAATAAAATTTACATTTATATGGGTTTAAACTAGGTGAATTTATCTAAAATTAAAAATATTTAAATTTTTTATAATTATTTTTTTTTCACTTTTATAAAATATTTTCAGTGAAAACAATGAAAACAATTTTTTATTATTTTCTAATTTTTCATATATTTTATTTTTCTAAAAATCAATTTTAAAAATTTCAACTAGACGCATCTTCTTCAATATTTTCTATTTTCCAAAAAAATAAAAAATAACTTCCATTTCCTTAAACCAAACACAACCTAAATTTCTAACTAAAAACAACAAAACAAAATGTAAGTGAATGGTAGGTAAATATATTTTGACATGTGAGCCAACTAAAAAAGCATAAAGCATTTATTTGTTTTATTCTATTTCAATTTTAAAATGTTTTACAATAATTTTTATTTATATTTTTATAAATTTATAAAAATTAAAAATCTTATATGGATAGTTTGTATATTTGACTATTTTGGAAATAAAAATTCAAGTGTCCAAGGTTTAATTATTCTAATATTATTTATTTAAATTTTAAAACATTTTATAATAATTCATAATTTTTACATGAAATATTATCTCATATATAACATGTGCAAAATATCTTATAGGATATATTAAAGAAATTTAAAATTAATATATAAACAAATGAAATACTTATCATATTTTTAATAATATTCGTGTAATTTAAAAAAATTTCAAATTATGTATTAAATAATTACCTTTTATTCAATATTATTGTAAATATAAACATCTAATTAAATAACAAAATAATTATATTTATTTTAAAACATTTTTCTAATTTGATTTGATAATATAATTATATAAAAATAAAATAAAAATTTTTGACAAAGAGGGAAGCCTAATGCATACACAACATACAAATCACGAAATATGATTAAATCATATCAGATTATTTAGAAAGAAAATTCCTAACCAAATTCAAAATATTTAATTAAATTATGTGATGCTCATCGTGTGAGTAAGGAAAAATAACATATAAAATCAACATTAAAAATCGAGCAAGCATCAACTCAACATTTTGAAATTTTTTGTAATCTAAACTATTTAATTTAAAAATAAATTATAAAATTATTGAAAAATATAAATATCTTTATAATAAGGCTAAACTATAAAAATAGTCACTTTTGTTTATCTTAGATTACATTTAAGTCATTTATGTTTAAAATGTTACATTTTAGTCACTTACGTTATCGTTTTGTTACGTGGTCACTCTACCGTTAAACTCCGTTACCTCCCTAACGGTAGTCCTATGTGGCAGCCCAAATGGGTTTTAAATGCCAACTTTAATGTCCAGTTTCTGGATGAAAATAAGTTTTTAATTAAATAAATTTAATTTAAACTGCCATATAGGACATCCAAGTTGGCATTTAAAACATATTTGGACTGCCACGTAAGACTACCATTAGGGAGGTAATGGAGCTTAATGGTAGAGTGATCACTTCGTAACAAAATGATAACATAAATGACTAAAATGTAATCTGAGACAAACAAAAGTGACTATTTTTGTAAGTTTAGCCTTATTATAAAATTTGTTGCCTTTAAAAATTATATATTTTTCAATTTAATTGATGTCTAATTAACTTGTAACACTAACTCAATTAGAGACTTTATAAGTAGTATACATTAAGGGAAAAGTTTACCATAATATGGGCTTAGGCTAAAAGATAAAAAAATCCTTAGTATAGAAAAGAATTAATCAAGCTCTTATGAAAAGATGCACTTAATTTAGCGCATAATGATAAAAATCAATTGGCTCATTTCGTTAACGAAACAATCATTGATCAGTTTAACCATAAATAATTGTTGATGTGGCAAACGTAAACCATGAGAAGTTGACATGTGACATGCCACTTAGATAAGTATGCTATCGTGTTATGCCATGTAAGCAAAAAAATTAAAAATTAAAAGTCTAAAATATTATTCAGAAGTTAATAAAAATATACACTCAAAATAAAATTGGACAAATGGATATCAAAATTATCTTAATCTAAACACATATTTATCCAATTTCATACGAATAGATGCAAAAATGTAAACTTTATGATTTTTAAAAAAAAGAATACCCTTTAGGATTAAATAAATGGGCCTGAAAAACAAAGCACAAGTTCAAAGACAATATCTAGGAGAAAACCCAACAAACACGTCAACAGTTAAAATTAAAGCATGAAACAACAAAAAACATGAAAAACAAAAAAGTAAAAATAGAAATTAAGAAAGTTCATTCCAAGCCCCTTTGGATACTACAAAACCTAAATGGCAGCAAAACCTTTCTTTGATTCTGGCGAACAAAAAACAAAATGGAAGGGGTTTGAGGTTGCCTTACTTCAGATAAAAAATGACCCCAAATCTACGAGCAAAACAGAAAATCGGATGACTATGGCGATTGTTGAAATCAGCGGTTAGAATTTGCCAACTCCTTTGCTTTCGTCGATACGTATTCGACCCATAAATGGTCCTCAAGCCTCCTCATACCTTCCTTCGCCAATGCATGTGTATTAGAGTTACCTTGGCACATGGTGTACTCAAATCGACAACTAGAGAAATTCTTTTCCCATGCCTTTACATCCTAGGTAACTGGTTTCGTCTCTGAACAGTCCTCGTCTGGAGATGTAATGTTTTTTATTGTGAGCTTTGAATCGCTTTCTAAAATTACATGCATGAAACCCATTTCTGAGGTAAACTGAACTCCATGGAACATTGCAGTCGCTTTTGCCATTGCAGTTGTTGTGGTAAGGTTATGTACTCGAAACCCATAACCCAGTATGTGCCCGTCTTTGTTTCTTATAATAAACCCTAAGGTTGCTGCATGTTTTACAGCAGAGAAACCAACGTCTACATTCACTTTAACTCAATTTGATGGAGGGGGTTCTAGCGAATCATCTCCCTTGGTCTAGGGTGTTGCAAATTTGCTAATAAATCTCAATATTCACTTCCATAACCTCTGATGAAGGTGATAACTTCTTTCACAGACAACTCTTATTTGTCATGTAGTAATTTTTTTGGGCAAACAAAAGGGCTCAGATTGTATACAATTAAAATTGGCCACTGATAATTAAGCTTTGACCACACTTGTTTTGCAAACATATAGTCATGAGAAACATGAACGTTTATGTAACAGCCCATTTCCAATGAAATCGGAACAGTGGTTTCGAGACCACAAATCTGAGTCTAAAAAGAAAATTATTTTAATATTATTTTGTGATTTGCATTATGATAGGAATATCGTATGAAAATTTCGTAAAGAAAATTTATTGATCACATGTCTAATTAGATGGAAAGCACCAAATTGCATAAAATACAAAAGTTGGATTCTAGTAGCTAAAAGGATCAAATAGCTATAGAATTCAAAATTTGAGGTCTTTATATGGAAAATAGGCCATTAAAAGGAGTTAGTAGATAAGTATGCTTAGTCATCCATGGAAAATCAAATAAAGAAAATGACTAAATTGGAAATAGAAATAATTAAAGATGATAAAAGTCTCATATAATCATTTATCATCATCTTTCCCAAATTATTCACATGGAAACCCTAGCTAAGAGAAGAGAACTCAAGCAAGCTATTTTTGCTTAATTAGGTATGAATCCTTGTCCCGTTTTTAGTAATTTTTATATTTCCAAAATCATAAGAGCTTAATCTAACTATCTCGGGGATTAATTTGTAAAGTTATCAAAGTAATAGGGCTTTTCCATGGATGGATATAGTTGAATTACGATTTTTTATGGTAGAAAATGAAAGGTTGTTGATAGAAAAATAACTTTTGTTAATGAAATTTTGATGAAAACATGATTTTCGGACAAAATTGAAAAGATGTAGAATTCATGGAAAAATTTTGAATTTTGTGAAATATATGGGTTGCTTTTATGATATATGAAAATCGGCTAGGCTTGGAATAAGGATTAAATTGCATGAATTTCATTTTCCGAGCCTAGGGACGAAATCGTAATTAATTAAAAGCATAGGGGCAAAATGGTAATTTTTCCAAATATGAGAATTGAAATGAAATGAATATGAATTGATTTAAAATTCATTTGTATAGATCCGGATAGATAAAATATATAATTAGATCGAGGAAAAGAAAAAGTGTCGGATTAGTAGAAAAAAATTCACGAACACTCATCAAGGTAAGTTTGTGTAACTAAATTGTGTATGTTTATATATTTGAATTGAATATTTTGTATGTGAATTATGTAATTGCCATGTATATAAAATTGATCACATATCCGATTAAAGGCTCTTTATGATTAAAGGCTCTTTGTGAGCTTCCCGATATGGCTCGCTTGATCTTCCTGATATATGGCTATCTAGAGCTTCCTGATTAATAGCTTTTTGAAGCTACCCATTAATGGGTCACATGAGCTTCTTGATTATGGCTCTTATGAGCCTCTCGTTATATAGCCTGGATAAGCTTCCCATTATACAACTCACTTGAGCTTCCTATTATATGGCTCGAGAGAAGGCTTTCCGATTATGTGCTTCAATAAGCACCACTGAATATGAATTGATGGATTACAGTTTTGTACACTTCAAGTGTACTACCGGTGTATCCATCGATATTTCAAATAAATTCAATGGGCAAAGTTCCGACATGAGATAATCTAAACTTGAAATGAATTATTATGGGAAAACATATGTATATGAAAATTGTTACATGATCGATATTCACATAAAGTACATGACAACATGTTTCTTGAGAATTATATGTGTGTAGGAAAATTGCCAAATTTTTTTGGAAAAATTTTGTATGCTTACTTTAAATGTAAATGAATGGTAAGCTATTTTTCCGTTATCCGAACTTACTAAGCATAATATGCTTACTCTATTTTATTTTTCCTCTGTTTTATAGTGCTCGGAAGCTAATTAAGGTTGGAAGCTAGTCAGAGACACATCACACTATGCATTGGCCTATTTCGATATAAAATAAAACTGAAATTTGGTTATAATGGCATGTATAGGGTAATTTAACTAATGTTGGCATGAAAATGTTTTGGTTATATCTAGCCATTGGAATGGCTTGTAATTGGCATGTTTTGATATGTAAAAAGGTGGCCTTAATATGTTGATTGTGTGTTTGAAATGGATAAATCATTGAAATGATATAGGCATATTGATGGTTAGTTTGTGATAGTATAAAATTAGTAAATATGCCTATATGTATATATGGTTGTTTCGGTAAGTTTGGATAATTGACCATATGAGTTGATATGTCATGTATAAGACTTAGTTTTGGCATGATTTGAATGTTTTATTGGCTTGTGAAAGTGTTAAAGTGTTGATGTAGGTAAAAGACAAGTTTGGGTGAGAAATATGGCTAGGAAATGGCCTTATTTTGTCCACATAAGCAAAAACACAGGTGTGTCTTAGCCTTGTATGACACACGGTCTAACACATGGGCATGTGTTTTGGCCGTGCGTCCGCTGCATCTTAAAAATTCAAAACAGAATGCTCAGGTATTTTCACATGGCCTGGCACATGGGCGTGTGGCTTGGCCGTGTGACCCCTGCACCTACACATGACCTAGCACACGGGCATGTAACTTGACCGTGTGACACAAATCAGAAAGTTACACGGCTTAAGACACGGGCATTACTTACACGGTTTGACCACACGGGTGTGTGTACCTTGCATCTAGGAAAAATTTTGAAATTTTACAAAAAATTTTCTGAGTTCCGGGTTTAGTCCCGATTTGTTTCTAATGTATGATTTGAGCCTTGAAGGCTCAGATAAGGGAATTTATGAATAATTTCTGACATAAATGTTAAATGATATGAATTATTTGTATTTTATTTGTATATTCCAGTAATGCTCCGTAACCTTGTTTCGACGACGTATACGAGTTAGAAGTGTTACAGTTTAACTCACTATAGTCACGACAATGCAAGCAACAATTCTCCATCATAATTCATCGAAAATGTAAATTTTGGAATGTGGGAATGTAATTTTAAACAAATTTTCGAAACAATTTTTTTTTTATTTTTGCTAGGCAATTCAGGCTACAAATCTGCTTGTATAAGTCACTCTCAGTGGCGGTTGTGTTTGAATGCTCCATAAGTGCTTTATACCCACTCTCGATAGAATATATACCAAAATTTTCCTTAAACCAAACTAACTAGTTAGTAGAATAGGAATGCTTACAATTTTCTTTGCTTCTTCATAAGAGAAAACACTAAAGATTAGAGTATGATTTTAGTTGCTTGAATCATGTAACCTTAAGTCACTAACCCAATTTAGACCCGATATTGGGGTAGTAGTGATCCTCACCCAATTATGGCCCAATAGCCAATATTTCTTTCAAATTGAGACAGATTGTCTGGATCCAACCCTCCATTGAAGCCTAGATTCCAGCAAAGCTTTAGAACTCCAAATATTATGCCAAATAAGAGATAGGTTTAAACCTTCATAAAATTTGAGTCATGATAGTACTTAGCGTGAATGATCCTTACCGTTAGAGAAGTAGGATTCTCCGTTAATCTCTACCCTTGCTTAGTTAAAAGTGTAATGTTGAATTTTGATAAGTCTCAAAAACCCATACCCTCATCTAGTTTCGAAACACATAAGGATTTCCAAGAGCATCAATACAATCTACTCATTCCAACCTTTTTTCTGCCACCTGAACCTTGCGATCACAGCTTTCAATTCCTTGCACAATAATCTAGGTAAAAGAAAACACAACATTGCATACAATGAAATTTCTTTAAGAATTACTTTGATAATGACTTCTTGATAAACGATGAATTATACATATTTTTACCTCATGTTTAGCCTATATTTTCGATGAATTATTATCAATTTAGTGAAAATTGGTGCTCTTAATCTTTCTTTTTCATATTTTATACTCAGGAGAGCATAGGGGAGAGAAAAGAATGGAAAATAGACCAAAAACGGAGGAAATGGGCCAAAATGTGTAAACTACACAGCCCAAGAAGTAGCCACAAGGCCGTGGCACACAGAGATCACATAGTCTAGCCCCCGATAAGCACAGCCAGGCCACACGGCCGTGCCACCTAAATAGTCTCGAACACGGCCTCTTGTCTAAATCACACAGGCGTGGCACACGAGCGTGTTCTAGTCGTGAGGAAAAGGAATTTCACTCGGATTTGGATGCTTAGAGGCTAAGAAAGGCTCCCCAAAGCTCTATATAAAGACCCTAGGAGGCAACTCTAAGGGTGTACTCTTTTCTCCCAAGAAGGAGTGCCATATTTCTGCCAACACAAGGAGTGAAAGCGAGGAATTACTCCAAGGGAAGCCGATTGATTCATCCCAGAAGCCAGAATTCTACATCAAGACAGAGGATTTCTCTAAATTCCTTCAGGGGTTTTTGGTTTTCTTTATGTTTTGTTATCTTATTTCTTCTGAGATGTTTTCTTTATTAATTATGAATTAAACCCCTTAAATACTTGAGGGGGATGAAACCTAAGACAGATCTTGTTATTATTTATTCTTGAATTATATGATAAATACTTGAATTGTTCTTAATTATGTGTTCTTTATTCTTGATTTAATAATCCTAGGTATTACTTCAAGAACGTGATGTGCTTAGGCAGAGGAGCAAAAGTCCCTGTTTTAAGAGTAGATCTACCATAATTAAGTGGAGTTGCATGCAACCCTAGACATAGGGCAACATAAATCTGCCGGATTAGGGTCAAACCTAATAGGGGGATCCATAAATCGAATTAATGCAACCTTGGGTATTAATTAATAAAGAAACTTTAGTTAATAGCCTAGGCCTAGTTGTTCTTAGCCTCGACAGAGAGATTAACATAAGTTAGGGATCTCTACGGATCAAGTCAAGTGAATAAATCATCTAGTTCAAGAAGTTAATAACAAGTGAAGTCTAGGTGGATTCTCCCTTAAGTATTGCTCATATCAATCAGCTTTTCCCTAAAGTTTTCCCCAATTTACTTTTTGTGCACTTTTAGTTAGTTTTAGAATTAGTTCCAATCAAACCTCTTTTATTTTTAGGCTAGATAATAGAAAAGAAGTAAGTATTAGTACTTTTGGTTCCCTTGGATACGATAACTCGGTCTTGCCGCTAAACTATACTACTGTTTGATAGGTGCGCTTGCCTTTAAGATCGTGATATTAGTTAGTTTTTGGTGTGATCTATTTTTATAAATTTTATCACTTAATATCGTGAGCATATCAAGTTTTTAGCGCCGTTGTCGGGGAACTAAAATATTAAGAAAACTCGATTTCTATTACTTTAGCCAGTACTATATTTATCTATTTTCAGTTTTTATTTATTTTTATTCTTTTTCTTTTATTTTATTCTATTTTTCTTTGCTTTTTCCTTTTAGGTATTCTAGTTTATGACTAGAAACCCAACAGGACCATTACTTTTTGACAAAGATTTAGAAGCAACAGTTCGCAGAAATCGCAGAGAGATCAGACGAAGCCTACAATATCCAGAACAAGATCAAGAACAAAGGCCAGAACCTACAGAAGAGATAGAAGCAAATCAAAACGTTCCACCACCTCCCGCAATAGCCGCGCCACCAGCAATTCAAGAAGCAGCTCCTCGCACTATGTATGATTATGCTAAACCTAGTTTGGTTGGTACCCAAACTAGCATTCTTAGACCTACTATTACTGCTAATAATTTTGAATTAAAGCCTAACACTATTCAGATGATACAGCAATTGGTGTAGTTTGATGGTTTACAGGATGAAGATCCAAATTCACACATAACCAATTTTTTGGAACTCTGTGATACCTTCAAAATTAATGGCATTTCTGATGATGCCATTCGTCTAAGGCTATTTCCATTCTCTTTGAGAAACAAAGCCAAACAATGGTTAAATTCTTTACCACGAGGCTCAATCACCACATGGGAACAGATGACCGAAAAGTTTTTACTTAAATATTTTCCTCCAGCTAAAATAGCTAAATTGCGAAACGATATCTCTTCTTTTGTGCAGATGGATCTAGAGACACTTTACGATGCTTGTGAGAGATACAAGGATCTTTTGAGAAGATGCCCTCATCATGGCCTACCTTTGTAGTTACAAGTTCAAACCTTTCACAACGGTTTGAATCCTTCAACAAGGCAAATGATAGATGTAGCAGCAGGAGGAACAATTAACAATAAAACACCCGAAGCGGCTTATGAATTTATTGAAGAGATGTCATTGAATAACTATCAGTGGCAAGTCATAAGGATAAACCGCAGGAGTTTATAATATTGATGTTGTCACTATGCTTACTAACCAAGTAGAACTTTTAAATAAAAAGTTTGATAATTTTGTTGGTTCTACGCAGGCACAGTGATAACGGCTCTCGCGATATTAAGTAATAAAATTTATAAAACTGATCACACAAAAACTAACTAATATCACGACCTTAAAGGCAAGCGCACCTGTCGAACAATAGTATAGTTTAGTGGCAAGAACGAGTTATCGTACCTAAGGAAACCAAAAGTACTAGTACTTACTTCCTTTCTATTATCTAGCCTAAAAATAAAGGGAGTTGATTTAAACTAATTCTAAAACTAACTAAAAGTGCACAAAAAGTAAATTGAGGAAAGACTTTCGGGAAAACTGATTGATATAAGCAATACTTAAGGGAGAATCCACCTAGACTTCACTTGTTATTGGTTCTTGAGCTAGACAATTTAGTCACTTGACTTGATCCATAGAGATCCCTAATTTATGCTAAACCCTCTGTCGAGGCGAAGAGCAACTAGGCCTAGGTTGTTAACTAAAGTTCTTTTATTAATTAACACCCTAGGTTGTATTAATTCGATCTATAGTTCCCCATATTAGGTTTGACCCTAATCCGGCAGATTTATGTCGCCCTATGTCTAGGGTTGCATGCAACTCCGCTTAATTATGGTAGATCTGCTCTTATCACAGGGAATTTTGCTCCTCTACTCTAAGCACATCAATTTCTTGAAGTAATACCTAGGATTTATTAAATCAAGAATGAAGAACACATAATTAAGAACAATTCAAGCAATTATCATATAACTCAATAAATAATAACAAGATCTGTCTTAGGGTTCATCCCCCTCAAGTATTTGAGGGGTTTAGTTCATAATAAAGAAAAGAAACATCTCAGAAGATAATAAATAACAAAACATAAAGAACCCAAAAACCCCTGAAGGAATTTAGGGAGATCCTCTGTCTTGATGTAGAATTTCGGC
Organism: Gossypium stocksii; assembly: GCA_020496765.1. NCBI lineage: Eukaryota > Viridiplantae > Streptophyta > Magnoliopsida > Malvales > Malvaceae > Gossypium > Gossypium stocksii. The sequence continues at coordinate 11,842,399 of CM035630.1, forward strand.
TTCTGGGATGAATCAATCAGCTTCTCTTGGAGTAATTCCTTGCTTTCACTCCTCGTGTTGGCAGACAGATGGCGCTCCTATTGGGAGAAAAAGAGTACACCCTTAGAGTTGCCTCCTAGGGTCTTTATATAGAGCTTTGGGGAGTCTTTCTTAGCCTTTAAGCATCCAAATCCGAGTGAAATTCCTCTTCTTCACGATAGAACACGCCCGTGTCCTACGCCGGTGTGATTTCAACAAGAGGCCGTGTTCTGGAATGCTTGGGTGGCACAGCTATGTGGCCAGGCCGTGCTTATCGGGGCTGGGCTGTGTGATCTTTGTGTGGCACGGCCGTGTGCCACAGCCGTGTGGTGACTTCTTGAGCCGTGCGTTTTCACATTTTGGCCCATTTTCTCCGGTTTTCAGTCTATTTTTCGTTCTTTTCTCTTCCCTATGCTCTTCTGAGTATAAGATGTGAAAAAAAAAGATTAAGAGCACCAATTCTCACTAAATTGATAATAATTCACCCAAAATATAGGCTAAACATGAGGTAAAAATATGTATAATTGAGCATTTATCAAATACCCCCACACTTAAGCCTTTGCTTATCCTCAAGCAAAATCTCAATCCCTAAATAAGAATCATTCTTCTCAACTCACAATCTTTATCAATAATGTTTCAAATTAATTCACAGGTAAGCATAAAATGAAAGTTCAATCAAAAGAATATTAAAGACTCAATTACTTTAAGTTGAGAATTTTATCATTGAAACATACGTTTTCTTCTTTCTCCTAAGTAATTATCTTTCCATCTTAATTAACAGAAGTTGACATCCTCACTAAGGATTCACTCTATCCACTCGAAGTGTTTAGGGTTCAAAAATTAAGTACTCTCTAGTCAACCTGAAACTTATTACCATAGGCTTTCTCGAAAATCAAGTCTCCACCACTGTAGATTGATATGATACATCGATTAAAAGGTCTTTTAATGGTTGTAATGGGGCTTGGTTAGGGTGTTGTCACAGGCTGTAAAAGAGGGTTAGAATCGAGATCGAATTGAAAAATTATCTAGCCAGAAAAATCTCTATCACTGGAACATATTTCCCAAGCTAATCTTTAAGATAATATCAATTCTGCCTTGGTAGCCTTAAAATAGAAATATGCAAAAACTATTTGAACTATTATAGATTACAACTGAATACATATGTTTTTTTTAAGAACAATTCAAATATGATACAATACTTTGAACAAAACTTTACAATCTGAAAAGAGAATAAAGCTAGATAAAGTTTTCAACTCAAATCTCGACAAAATAGGGGTTAAAATAATTGAATGGGATTCAACAAAAATGGGTTATTGGTTAATAATTAGGGGTAAGTTGAAGAAAATGTTGTTAGGCTCAATGGGGTTCATTAGGGGTTAATTTATGGAGGTAGGTTTTTGTGGAGTAAGTAGGTTAATTCCTAGGTGCCTTTATCATCTCGGTATATCAATTCAATGATGTGCTCTCAACATTTATAATCAAAACAAGTTCTAGAATAACAAATCAATATTGACTCACTCAAAGCAATAATAAAAGTGAGCACGAAAGAATGTATGCTCAAAAGGTTCAAAATCTCACCAGAATTATGGCTTTTGATGTCAATCCTGTGAATTTTAAATTTCAAGATAATACTTAGAATTAGGGAGAAGAACTTATGCAAAAATTGGAGTTCTAAAAAATTTCAACTTATCATGCTTGATTCCCTAATGGTTTAGAATTTAAATATTCAAAGTACAATCACCTATTTCTTAATTCTCACATATCAATAAAAATCATAAATCAATCAGAATTAATTCCTAATAGGAGACTGAAGATGATGCTATTGAGAACAGTGCAATCAGTTAGAAAAATTTTAGGGATTTCAAAAAGAATGTAATGACTTGAAAGTAAGTTTTCCCCCCACACTTAAGATGTACATTGCCCTCAATGTACAAAGATAACATTAGTAGCAATATAAGCATTAAATCATAAGGTAGGGAAGGGTATGAAACCCCCTGAATTTTGGATGAATATGTGAGATAGAGATTGGGCTTGGAAGAGCCGGCTGTTGTGGCACGGTGTTCCTATGTTCGTAGAGATTGGAGCTGGAGAGCTCCGTTGGAACTGCGAATGGATTTATTAGTCGTGGGGAATTTGGATCAATAGAAATTACTTGTTAGGGGTTGGCCGTTATGAAAAATAAATAAAACAAAACAAAATATTAAAAATATTAATATGCAAAAAATGAAAAAGATGAAATGAAAGAAAATATAAATACTGAAAAAGAAAAACAAAGTTAGTAGAAAAGATAAAAATAAAGATTAGTGTTCAAATCTAAGGGAAAAATAATAAGAACAAGAAAATAAACATAAGAGGATCTAGTCCTCGAATAGATCACGCGGTGGCGGGGTGATGCTCAAGTGTTGACAGATCTGCGCTAAAGTGGCGTTGATATAATCGAGGCGCCAAAAGTATTGTCGCTCAAATTGGTCTAGGCGCTCGTGTATGTCAGCATGTGGGGTTGCTACCTGGGTAGGTTGTCTGGGGCGTGGTGGCTCGGCGGGCTCATCCTCCTCCAGTAGTGGTGGTGAGACATCATCAGCAATGTCCTCTAGATCCTCGCCCTCCTGGACAAGGTGGAAGTGGAAGTGGCTGCCACTTGGTCATCGCTCTATCATCCTCATGTGCAGCATGCTCTGGATGCCCTGCGAGGACATCTGGCTGAGGAAAGTATAGGAGGATGTTTGGGCCGTAGTGTTGAATAGGCCGAAGTAGCGACCTAGTCTCATGATGTAAGGGCCCATGGATATGACGCCTCTCCGGTGCCGCCCAGTCTGGTGCTGCATGGCAAGCGTGATGAAGTATGCGAGGTCGATAGTGTGGCCATTAGCCATGCACCAGAGGAAGTAGACGTCGTGAGTATTAACAACGCCTGTACTCTCTCACCTACCTGTCTGAGTGTGAGCGAGGAGAGCATGAATGTACCTCAAAGAAGGAGCGAGAGCGGTCACCTTATTGATGTTGGGGTTATAATCTTGCTGCCCCGGAGCAATCTCGTGCCAACAGTCGACGAGCCGGATATGGATGCGACGGGAAAGGGTGGGAAAGTCATCCTCTGCCATGAATTGCTCGGTATAAAGACCGAGGGCCGTGCCAAACTCTGGTACACTCATCTGTCACACAAGACCTACTAAACGGAATTGGACCGTGCCTGGATCGTCGAATCTATTCATTACAGTTGAAGGTGGAAGGTGGAGCAGAACTCGAGGTGAGTTCTAAGTAAGTGGGCTCCACAATCCGGAAGAACTGGTCAATAGGGCTCGGACGTCGTCTACCAAATTTATTTGCTCAAGGGCCTCCTAATCGATGCATCGGCCCATAGAAATAGTTTAAGTCCGGAGTAACTGATAGCGTTCCTCCTGGGAGTCCTGCGAAAATGTGAGGAATGGGTGACGCGCCTCAGAGGTGGGCCTCGATGATGAACTGACATGGTATCTAAAATAAAATAACAAAAGCATTAGTCCTAAATACTGAAATTAAACTAGATAGATAATAAGTAAAATATAGATTAAAATGACAATGTTCTAAAAAATAAAAATGAGGATTAACCTAAATAGTAAAATCTAATCATATTGACTTGTAACAAAATGAAGAACTATTGGTATGCATATATACTAAAAATATGACAAAATGGCATGCAAATATGAGTTTAAGTGGCATGCAATCCTAATATATTCTGTACTATTCTAGATTATTCATCCTATTTTTCCTAATTCCATGCTTGAATTATCATAAAGAATAAAGAAAAATTAAAAATATAAATAATGAAAATGAGATATAAACAAATAAATGAGAAAAATTGAGAGAATAGAACCAAAATTGAGGGTGCACGGTCGTGGGTTGAGTTTACACGGGCGTGGGTTGGCTGAGTTCGGGTATGGTGGTGTTTTGAGTGCTGTGGCGGCGCTAGTAGTGGTTTGGGGGGAGTTTGGATGAGAGAATTTATGGTTTGAGTGAAAGGAAAGGTGAATAGTGGCCTCTTATTTATAGTTTTTGGGTCACACGGGCATGTCACACGCCCGTGTGAGTCATGTTTTGCCCGCGTCTTTTGAAAATCGGTGGTTATGGCGCTCCTGGTTTCGAGAGCACGCCCATGTAATTGATTCACAAGGCCATGGGAGATCGGATCTTCGTTAGTCACACGCTTGTGTGATGGTATACACGATCGTATGAGATCGTGTTCGTGTTTGACACGGTCGTGTGATAGGTTCCACGGCCGTGTAAAATTTGACAGTGTCTTCCACGGTCTGGGAACATGGGCGTGTGGAATTGTGTGAGCCCGTGTTGATACTGCAGGGTTGCCACGGCCATGTGGGTGTTGATGGTAGCCCGTGTTGAAGTGATAAGGTTGCCATGGCCATATCGCACTGCCGTAGGGTTTTTATCGGTGGCCCGTGTTTTGGGAAAATTTGTGCTCTGTTTGTACACGGCCTCAGTACACGACCGTGTCTCTGTTTAAAGGGTTCACACGGCCTGGGACAAGCCCGTGGGCATGGCCGTGGGGTCCTAAATCTTTGCATTAAAAAGGGTTAGTGTAATGCATAAAAAATACTAAAAATAAAATAGATGAAAAATTACTAAATTAGTGCTCGGGTTGCCTCCCAAGAAGCACTTATTTAGAGTCTAAGCTCGACTCTGTTCTGGATGTGTCATGACGGAATTTCGTGGAGCTGAAGCCCCTCCCTGTTTTCTGTAAAATTCTCACCTTTATAATGTTTAAACCTATGGCCGTTTACCTTGAATGTACCATGGTTAGGGTGAGTTACCTTAATAGTGCCGTATGGAAAGACAGTTTGAACAGTGAATGGACCTGACCACCTTGACTTGAGTTTTCCAGGGAATAGTCTCAGCCTCGAGTTGTAGAGTAAGACAAGATCTCCTAATTTAAACTGCTTAGGTTGTTTCAGTTGTTTATCATGACGTTGCTTCATGGCTTCCTTGTATAGTCGTGAGCTTTCGTAGGCATTGCAACGCCATTCATCTAGTTCATTTAACTGCATTAATCTTTTCTCACCTGCAAGCTTGAAACCAAGGTTTAAAAATTTTATAGCCCAGAATGCTTTGTGTTCAAGTTCAAATGGTAGATGACAACTTTTTCCATAGACGAGTTTATAGGGAGATGTACCTATGGGTGTTTTGAAAGCCGTTCTATAGGCCCATAATGCATCGTCTATTTTTCTTGCCCAATCTTTTCTATTTGTTTCTATTGTTTTCTCTAGGATACATTTTAATTCCCTATTTGTTACTTTGACTTGACCACTGGTTTATGGGTGATAGGGGGTAGCTGTCCTATGGTGCACTCCATACTTTTTTATCACTAATAATTATCCTAGGTGTTCCAAATCGAGAGAAAAGTTTCTTTAAAAATCGTACTACTATTCTAGCATCATTAGTAGGCAAGGCTTGGGCTTCCACCCATTTTGACATGGAATCTACTGCTACTACTATGTACTTATTCCCGAATGAAGTAGGGAATGGACCCATGAAATCAATACCCCATGCATCAAATATTTCACATGAGAGTATATAGTTTTGAGGCATTTCATTATGTTGAGAGATGTTACCTGTTCGTTGACATTTATCACAAGAGATCACATACCTGTTGGCATCTCTGAAAAGTGTAGGCCAGTAAAAGCCTAATTCGAGTACCTTATGAGTAGTTCTAGCTCTACTGTGATGTCCTCCTGCGGGTCCTAAATGGCAGTGATTTAGAATCTGGTATGCTTCTGTTTCAGTAACGCATCTCCGAATAACCTGGTCTGCACAAATTCGAAAAAGAAAAGGATCCTCCCAAAAGTAGTTTTTCACATTAGCGAAGAATCGCTTCTTCTGCTGATGTGTCAACCATTTTGGGGTTATGTTAGCTGCTAAATAATTTGCAAAATCGGCAAACCAAGGCACTGTTGTATCTGCTAAAGATAGGAGTTGTTCTTCAGGGAACAAGTCGTTTATCTTATCGAGATATGTGGGTTGCATGTTTTCCAATCTTGAAAGGTGATCTGCTGCTAAATTTTTAGCTCATTTCTTGTCCTTTATCTCTAAATCGAATTCCTGTAGCAATAGAATCCATCTTATTAGTCGAGGTTTTGCATCAGTTTTGGCTAAAAGATAGCGAAGAGCAGAATGGTCAGTATAAACAATGACTTTTGACAAAATCAGATAAGATCTAAATTTATCAAATGCAAAAATAACAGCTAGCAACTCTTTTTCTGTGGTGGTATAATTTGCTTGGGTAGCTGTTAGAGTTCTGCTAGCATAGTAGATCGGTTGAAAGTGCTTGTCTCTTCGCTGTCCCAAAACTGCACCTACTGCAAAATCACTTGTATCGCACATTAGCTCAAAAGGTAAGTTCCAATCGGGTGAAATCATGGTTGGTGCATTGATTAATTTTTCCTTAAGAGTATTGAAGGATTCTAAGCATTCTTGGTCAAAATTGAAAGGCACGTCTTTTTCTAGCAAATTTGTTAAAGGCTTAGCTATTTTAGAAAAATCTTTAATGAATCGGCGATAAAAACCGGCATGTCCTAAAAAGCTTCGTATAGCCTTAACTGAGTTAGGGGAAGGTAATTTTTCGATAGTTTCAATTTTTGCTTTATCTACCTCTATCCCTTTACTAAAAATTTTATGTCCTAAAACAATACCCTCTTGAACCATAAAGTGGCATTTTTCCCAGTTTAGCACTAAATTTGTCTCTTCACATCTTATCAAAACACGTTCTAGATTATTAACACAAAGTTGGAAAGAATTATCGAAAACTGAGAAATCATCCATAAATACCTCCATGATGTCTTCCACGAATTCATTAAAGATAGCTAGCATGCATCGCTGAAAAGTAGCAGGAGCATTACATAAACCAAAAGGCATTCTGCGATAAGCAAACGTACCGTAAGGACATGTGAATGTCGTTTTCTCCTGATCTTCTGGAGCTATCGAGATCTGGAAGTAACCAAAGAGGCCATCTAGGAAACAATAATACATATGACTTGACAATCTTTCCAACATCTGATCAATAAAAGGCAATGGAAAATGATCTTTTCAAGTGGCGTCATTCAGCTTCCTGTAATCAATGCAAACTCTCCATCCTGTGACTGTTCTTGTAGGTATTAACTCTTCCTTGTCATTAGACATCAAGGTCAATCCACCTTTCTTAGGAACAACCTGCACAGGGCTTACCCAAGAACTGTCAGAAATAGGATAAATAATACCTGCATCTAGAAGTTTAATTACCTCGGCTTTTACAACTTCCTTCATGTTGGGATTCGATTGTCTCTGGGCTTGCACTAATGGTTTGAATTCGTCCTCCATTAAAATTTTATGGGTGCAAAAAGAATGATTAATTCCCTTGATATCTAAAACTTTCCAAGCTATAGCACGTCTGTGTTCTCTTAACACATGGAATAGTTCTTCTTTCTCTGCAATGCTTAAATCGGATGCGATAATGACCGGTAAAGTTGATTCTTCCCCTAAAAAGGCATACTCTAAATGATCTGGCAGTTGTTTTAGTTTTAATTTAGGGGGTTTAGTAATAGAAGGTTTCTGTCTCAATTCATCACTCATCTTTATATTTTCATAACTTATGTGCCTACTGATGATTTCATTAGAATCCAACTCTTTCCTTACTTCACCAATTTCGGTGGTGGTTTCATCTCCCCCCACATTGAACAAGACACAGTTCCAACGTGTCTGTGACAGAAAGTTCTTGAAAATTATCTTGAACGAAATAGTCAATAAAATCAACAAAATAACAAGAATCATCTTGTTCTTTAGAGAATCTCATGGCATTATAGATTTTAAAGACAACTTCTTCCTCACCAACTCTAAGTACTAATTTGTCATCTCCTACATCAATAACAGCTTTAGCAGTGGCTAAAAATGGACGTCCCAAAATTAAAGGTACTTCAATATCCTCATCCATGTCGAGTACAACAAAATCAACAGGGAATATAAATTTATCTACCTTTACTAGCACATCTTCAATGATTCCCCTAGGATATTTAACAGATCTATCGGCTAACTGAATACTCATCCCAGTGGGCTTGGGTTCCCCTAGACCTAGTTGTTTGACCATTTTGTAAGGCATGAGATTAATGCTAGCACCTAAATCAGCTAATACTTTATTAATAAGTAAACTACCAATCAAACAAGGAATAGTAAAACTCCTTGGATCTTTCAGTTTTGCCAGCAGTTTATTTTGGAGAATAGCTGAGCATTCCTCGTTGAGTTCTACTGTGGCCAATTCTTCCAACTTCCTTTTATTTGTCAGGAGTTCTTTAAGGAACTTTGCATACTTCGGCATCTGTGAAATCGCTTCAACAAAAGGTAAGTTAATGTGTAATTATTTAAAAAGTTCAAGGAACTCACCGAATTGAGCGTTTGTATGGTCTTTCTTTAATTTTGCCGGATATGGGGTGCGCGGTTTGTATTCCTTGAATGGTGGTAGAGTGTTGTCCTTGGGTTCCTCTGCCTTTTCTTTTGAAGGTTCTGAAATAGTTTTCTTTTCTGGCTCGGCTAGGACCTTTCCATCTCTTAAAGTAATTGCTTTGACATGTTCTCTGGGATTTGGCTCAGTGTTACTTGGTAATCCACCTTGTGGTCTTTCTGAAATTAATTTTGCAAGTTGACCGATTTGGTTTTCAAGCCCTTGAATTGATGCTTGTTGATTTTTCAGTGCCGTTTCAGTGTTTTGAAAGCGGGTTTCTGATGCGGCCATAAATTTGGTAAACATTTCTTCAAGATTTGGCTTCTTCTCTTGTTGCGGTGGTGGCTGCTGAAATCTTAGAGGAGGCTGTGGTCTTTAATTTCCTTGTTCTCCCCATGAAAAATTTGGGTCATTTCTCCAACCTGCATTGTAAGTATTACTATAAGGGTTATTTTGAGATCTAGAATTGTTACCCATATAGTTAGTAAGCATAGTAACATCATCAATATTATAGACTCCTGCAGCTTTCGTCTGCTTTGTCCTCATGACTTGTCACTGATAATTATTCAATGACATTTCTTCAATAAATTCATAAGCTGCTTCAGGTGTTTTATTATTGAGCGTCCCTCCTGCGGCTGCATCGATCATTTGTCTGGTTGATGGATTTAAACCGTTGTGGAAGGTTTGAACTTGTAGCCACAAAGGTAGACCATGATGAGGACACCTTCTCAAAAGATCTTTGTATCTCTCCAATACATCGTAAAGTGTTTCTAAATCCATCTGCACAAAAGAAGAAATATCGTTTCGTAATTTGGCTGCTTTAGCTGGAGGAAAATATTTGAGTAAAAATTTTTCGGTCATTTGTTCCCACGTAATGATTGAGCCTCGTGATAAGGAATTTAACCACTGTTTGGCTTTATTTCTCAAAGAGAATGGAAATAGCCTCAAGTGAATGGCATCGTCAGAAACACCATTTATTTTAAAAGTATCACAAAATTCCAATAAATTTCCTGAATGTGAATTTAGATCTTCGTCCTGCAAACCATCAAACTGCACAAACTGCTGAATCATCTGAATAGTGTTAGGTTTCAATTCAAAACTGTTAGTAGCAATAACAGGTCGAATAATGCTAGTTTGGGTACCAATCAAACTAGGTTTAGCATAATCATACATAGTACGAGGAGCTGCATCCTGGTTTACTGGTTCTGCTGGTAGTGCTGGAGGTGGTGGAACGTTTTGATTCGCGTCCATCCCTTCTGTAGATCCTGGCTCTTACTCAGGTTCTTGTTCTAGATAATGCAAACTACGTCTAATTTCTCTACGATTTCTACGAACTATCGCTTCTAGATCTTCGTCAAAAAGTAGTGGTCCTGTTGGGTTGTTTCTAGTCATAAACTAAAAATACCTAGAAGGAAAAAACAAAAAAAAATAGAATAAAAAAAGAAAAAGAAAAATAAAAATAAATAAAAACTGAAAATAAATAAATATAGTACTGGCTAAAGTAATAGAAATCGAGTTTTCGTAATATTTCAGTTCCCCGGCAACGGCGCCAAAAACTTGATAACGGCTCTCGCGATATTAGGTAATAAAATTTATAAAATTGATCACACCAAAACTAACTAATATCACGACATTAAAGGCAAGCGCACCTGTTGAACAATAGTATAGTTTAGTGGCAAGACCGAGTTATTGTACCCAAGGGAACCAAAAGTATTAGTACTTACTTCCTTTCTATTATCTAGCCTAAAAATAAAGGAAGTTGATTTAAACTAATTCTAAAACTAACTAAAAGTGCACAAAAAGTAAATTGAGGAAAGACTTTCGGGAAAACTGATTGATATAAGCAATACTTAAGGGAGAATCCACCTAGACTTCACTTATTATTGGTTCTTGAGCTAGACGATTTAGTCACTTGACTTGTCTGTAGAGATCCCTAATTTATGCTAAACCCTTCGTCGAGGCGAAGAGCAACTAGACCTAGGTTGTTAACTAAAGTTCCTTTATTAATTAACACCCTAGGTTGCATTAATTCGATCTATGGTTCCCCATATTAGGTTTGACCCTAATCCGGCAGATTTATGTCGCCCTGTTCTAGGGCTGCATGCAACTCCGCTTAATTATGGTAAATCTACTCTTATCACAGGGACTTTTGCTCCTCTGCTTTAAACACATCAATTTTTTAAAGTAATACTTAGGATTTATTAAATCAAGAATGAAGAAGACATAATTAAAAACAATTCAAGCAGTTATGATATAACTCAATAAATAATAACAAGATCTGTCTTAGGTTTCATCCCCCTCAAGTATTTGAGGGGTTTAGTTCATAATAAAGAAAAGAAACATCTCAGAAGATAATAAATAACAAAACATAAAGAACCTAAAAACCCCTGAAGGAATTTAGGGAGATCCTCTGTCTTGATGTAGAATTCCGGCTTCTGGGATGAATCAATCTTCTTCCCTTGGAGTAACTCCTTGCTTTCACTCCTCGTGTTGGTAGAAAGATGGCGCTCCTATTGGGAGAAAAATGGTACACCCTTAGAGTTGCCTCCTAGGGTCTTTATATAGAGCTTTGGGGAGCCTTTTTTAGCCTCTAAGCATCCAAATCCGAGTGAAATTCCTCTTCCTCACAACTAGAACGAGCCCGTGTGCCACGCCCGTGTGATTTTGACAAGAGGCCGTGCTCTAGAATGCTTGGGTGGCACGGCCGTGTGGCCAAGCCGTGCTTATCGGGGCTGGACCGTGTGATCTTTGTGTGGCACGACCATGTGCCACGGCCTTGTGGTGACTTCTTGGGCCGTGCATTTTCACATTTTGGCCCATTTTCTCCGGTTTTTGGTCCATTTTCCGTTCTTTTCTCTTCCTTATGCTCTTCTAAGTATAAGATGTGAAAAAGAAAGATTAAGAGCACCAATTCTCACTAATTGATAATAATTCACCAAAATAGAGGCTAAACATGAGGTAAAAATATGTATAATTGATCGTTTATCACACAGCCAGTGATGCAGTGTGACACAACTCCAGTAAACATGTTCAATCCAAACTTCTCAACCTATGGACACAACACAGAAACTGAGCAAGCCAAATATAAGGGTAACAATTCCAGACCTCAAAATAACCCTTATAGTAATACTTACAATGCATGTTGGAGAAATCACCCCAATTTTTCATGGGGAGGACAAGGAAATCAAAGACAACAGCCTCCTCAAGGATTTTAGCAACCACCACCACAATAGGAGAAAAAGCCGAATCTTGAAGAGATGTTTACCAAATTCATGGCCATGTCAGAAACCCGTTTTTAGAATACTGAAATGGCATTAAAGAACCAGCAAGCGTCAATCAAAGGCCTTGAGAATCAAATTGGTCAACTCGCCAAGTTAATATCAGAAAGACCACAAGGTGGACTTCCTAGTAACACTGAGACCAATCCTAAAGAGCAATTTCATGCCATAAATACAACAGATGATGAGGTATTAACCAAGGACGATCCAAAATTATACGAGGAACCTAAGTTGAGTAAAGGTAAGGTAAAGGTAAGCAACAACAAGCCAGACATTAATGAACACAAGCCTCGTATACCATACCCAAGAGCGCTACAGAAAGACCGCACAGATGAGCAATTCGGTAAGTTTCTTAAACTCTTAAAGAAATTACACATTAACTTACCATTTGTTGAAGCAATCTTGCAGATGCCAAACACTGTTAAATTCTTAAAAGAGCTATTGACAAACAAGCGGAGGCTAGACGAGAAATCTCATGTGGAATTAAATGCAGCCTGCTCAGCTATTCTACAAAATAGACTACCGACCAAACTAAAAGATCCAGAGAGTTTCACTATCCCTTGTTTACTTGGTAGCCTAGAGGAAAAAAATGCTTTAGCTGATTTAGGAGCAAGCATAAATGTCATGCCTTATAAACTGTTTAAACAACTAGGTCTTGGAACCCCTAAGAAAACCAAGATGAGCATTCAATTAGCTGATAAAACTATTAGGGCACCTAAGGGAATAATTGAAGATGTACTTGTCAAAATTGATAAATTTATATTCCTAGTTGACTTTGTTGTTTTAGACATTGATGATGATAGAAATGTACCCTTAATTCTAGGGCGACCCTTTTTAGCAACTGCTAGAACTAAAATTGATTTAGAAACAGGTGAACTCACATTACGAGTAGGTGATGATACAGTCACCTTACGAGCTCATAACTCAATTAAAACTACAGACGAGAATAGAGTTTTGAGTCCCTGTAAAAACACTAAACTCACCACACAAACTTCTGTGCAGGATGCACTCCACATAAAGACAACGTAAACACTAGCAAATTCACCTACAGGAGATGAACCAGAAAAGCGAATGCTTCAGATCGATGAACTAGATGAGTGGCTGAACTTTCACGAGAAACCCAAAATGTGCCACACCAAAACAGAGCATCACCAAGATGACCCTCAGGGACAAACAGATCAACTCAAGGTGGGAGATAAGGTAATTTTAAGGGAAGACGATCCTCGAACCTCAAATTCAAAAGAACATACAAGTGTTTCCATACGACACAATTAAGGTAACCCACCCCGACCACGGTACGTTCAAGGTAAACGAACATAGGCTTAAACACTACAGAGGTGAGAATTTCAAAGATTACAGGGAGGTGCTTCAGCTCCACGAAATCCCTTCGTGATACATCCAGGTAGAGTCGAGCTTAGACTCTAAATAAGCGCTTCTCGGGAGGCAACCCAAGCACTAACTTAGTAATTTTTTCGTCTATTTTGATTTTAGTATTTTTCATGCATCAACTAACCCTTTTTAATGCAAAGATTTAGGACCACACGGCCAGTCCCACGGGCATGCCCCAGGCCGTGTGAGCACTTCAAATAGAGATACGATCGTGTACCGAGGCCGTGTATAAATAGAGCATAAATATTCCCAAAACACAGGCCATCGATAAATAGCCACGGCCGTGCGATAGGGCCATGGCGACCTTTCGAATTCAACACGGGCTACCAACAAATACCCACAGCCGTGCGACATGGCCGTGGCAACCCTGCAGCATCAACATGGGCTTGCACAAATCCCCACGCTCATGTCCCCAGCCCGTGGAAGACACTGTCAAATCGCACACGGCCGTGGAACATATCACACGACCGTGTGAAGCACAAACATGATCGCACATAGCCGTGAATACCATCAAACGACCGTGTGAGTAACGAAGAACTGATCTCCCACGGCCGTGCGAAACATTCCCACAGGCGTGTACTTTGAACCAGACGCGCTAAAACCCCTGGATTTCGAAAGACACGGGCAAAACACGACTCACACGGGCGTGTGACATGCCCATGTAACCCAAAACCTATAAATAGGTAGCCATTATTCATTCTCTTCTCCACTCAAAACCCTAAAATCCTCCTCCCCAACAACTATAAGTGCCGCCATAGCCCTCAAAACACCACCACCCTCGAAATCAATCGACCCACGCCCGTGTAACCCATTCCTACGGCCGTTCACCCTTAACCCACGACCGTGCAACATCATTTTTGGTTCTATTCTCTCATTTTTCTCAGTTATTTATTTATATTTCATTCTTTATTATCTATTTAGTCAATTTTACTTTATTTTAGATGTTAATTCAAGCATGAAACTAGGAAAATTAGGATGAATAATCTAGAATGGTATAGAATATAGTAGGATTGCATGCCATTTAAATTCATTTTTCGTTTGCCACTTAAATTCACAATTGCTTGCCATTTATCTCATAAAATTAGTATATATACATACCCATATTTCTTAGTTTTGTTACAAGTTTCAAAATGATTAATTTTTACTATTCAGGTTAATCCTCATTTTATATTTTATTAGAAACATTGTCATCGTAATTTTAATTACTACCTATCTATATTTAGGACTAATGCTTGTTATTTTATTTTAGATACTATGTCGTCATCACGTGGTCGAAAAACTGCCATTCCCATCTCCAAGAAACGTAAGGGGTCGGGGAGTTCATCATCGAGGCCCACCTCCGATGTTCGACACCCATTCATCACATTTTCTCAAGCCTCGCAGGAGGAACACTATCAACTCCTCCGAGCCCACCCTATATCCACGGGCCGCTGCATAGATTGGGGCGACCTCGAGCAAATACAATTAGTGGACGACGTCCGGGTCCTCTTGATGACCGAGCCATGGGAGCAGTTCTTCCAGATCATCGAGTCCACCTACTTAGATCTTACACTCGAGTTCTACTCCACTTTCCACCTTCAGACTATGATGACCAAATTCGACGACCCAGGGACAGTCCAGTTCCGTCTGGGAGCACTCGTGCGACGCCTTAGTGTGCCAGAGTTCGGCTCAACACTCGGGCTCTATACAGACCAGTTTATGGCAGACGAGAACTTCCCTACCCTTTCGCGTCGCATGCATATCTGACCCGTCGATTGCTGGCATGAGATCGCCCCAGGTCGTCAAATCTATAACCCTAGTGTCAGCAAGGCGATCGCCCCCATCCCATCTCTGAGGTACATTCATGCTCTTCTTGCTCACACTCTTACAAGTAGACGAGAAAGCACAAACGTCGTCAACACTCACGACGTCTACTTCCTGTGGTGTATGGCAAACGGACACGTCATCGATTTGGTATATTTCATTGTGCACGCCATGCAGCACCAGACAGAGAAGCACCGTAGAGGCATCTTATCCATGGGGCCCACATCACACGGTTGGCTCATCACTTCGGGCTCCTCAACACTTCAGCCCAGACATCCTCCTACACCCTGATCGGTCAGATGTCTCCCCAAGGTATCGCGATTATACTACACATGAGGATGATCGAGCGGAGGCCAAGAGGCACCCCCCTTCAGTTCCGCCTTGTTCAGGAGGGCGAGGACCCAGAAGACATTACTGATGATGTCCCACCACTACCACCAGAGGAGGACGCACCCACCGAGCCACCACCTCCTCGCCGCCCATCTCATGCAGCAGCCGCCCACGCTGACTTATCTGAGCGTTTTTTACACTTTGAGTAGTAATGCTTCCGGCGCCTCAATTATATTGATGCCACCTTAGAGCAGATATGCCAGCATCTCCGCATCACTCCACCGCCGCGTGATCCATCTGAGGATTAGATTTATCTATTCCTCTTAACTTTATTTTTTTTACTTTATTTTACTTTATTCCTGATCTTTATTTTCGCCTTTTCTTCTAACTTTATTTTCCTTTTTAGGTTTATTTTTATTTTCTTTTATTTTCTCTTTTTCATTATTTGAATATTAATATTTTTCGTATTTTGTTTTATTTTATTTTATTTCTTTTCATAACGGCCAACCCCTAACAAGTAATTTACATTGCTCCAAATTCCCCACGACTAATAAATTTTTTCACAGTTTCATAGGAGCTGTACAGCTCAAATCTCTACGAAAAGGGGAACACCCTGCCACAACTACCGTCTCTCCCAATTTCAATCTCCGTCTCACTAATCCATCCAAAGCACAGGGAGTTTCAATTCTCTCCCTATCTTTTGATATTATGCTTCTATTGTTACTAATGTTATCTTTGTACATTGAGGGCAATGTACATCTTAAGTGTGAGGGGGGAACGTACTTTAAATCTTTATATTATCTGTGAAAACCTTGAAATCTGATGCTTTGTTCTTAATTGCATTATCTTCAACCTCCTATTAAGAATATATTCTAATTGATTTGTAATTTCTATTGATAAGTTGAGAATTAAGAAATAGGTGATTGTGCTTTGAATATTCAAACTCTAAAATATTAAGGAATCAAGCATGATAAGTTGAAATTTTTTAGAAACTCCAATTTTTGCATAAGTTCTTTTCCTTAATTCTAAGTGTTATCTTGAGATTTGAAATTCACAGAATTGACATCAAAAGCCATAATTCTGGTGAGATTTTGAGCCTTTTGAGCATACATTCTTTCGTGTTCACTTTTATTATTGCTTTGAGTGATCAACATTGATTGGTTATTCTAGAACTTGCTTTGATTATACATGTCAAGACCACATCATTGATTTGATATACTGAGATGATAAAGGCACTTAGGATTTAACCCACTTACCTCCATAATTTAACCCCTAGTGAACCCCATTGAGCTTAACAACCTTTTCTTTGACTTACCGTCTAATTATTAACCAATAAGCCCATTTTTTGGGAATTTCATTCAACTATTTTGACCCCTATTTTTGTCGAGATTTGAGTTGAAATTTTTATCTAGCTTTATTCTCTTGTTCAGATTGTGAAATTTTATTCAATGTATTGTATCATAGTTGAATTGTTCTTAAAAAAAACATATGTACTCAGTTGTAATCTGTAATAGTTCAATAGTTTTTGCATATTTCTATTTTAAGGTTACCTAGGCAGAATTGATATTATCATATGAATTAGCTCGAGAAATATGTTCCAGTGATAGAGATTTTTCTAGCTAGATGATTTTTCAATTCAATATCAATTCTAACCCTCTTTTGCAGCCTGTGACAACACCCCTAACCAAGCCCCATTACAACCATTGAAAGACCTTTTGATCGATGTATCATTTCAATCCACAGTGGTGGAGATGTAATTTTCTTGCAAGCCTATGGTAATAACTTCTCAGGTTGACTAAGAGGGTGCTTAATTCTTGAACCCTAAACACTTTGAGTGGATAGAGCGAATCCTTAGTGAGGATGTCAACTTCCGTTAATTAAGATGGAGAGATAATTACCTAGGAGAAGGAAGAAAATTTATGTTTTCAATGATAAAATTCTCAACTTAAGGTGAATGAATCTTTAATGTTCTTTTGATTGAATCTTAATTGTATGATTACCTGTGGATTAAGTTCGAAACATTATTGATAAAGATTGTAAATTGAGAGGAATGATTCTTGATTAGGGATTAAGATTTTGCTTGAGGATAAGCAAAGGTTTAAGTGTGGGGGTATTTGATAAACGATGAATTATACATATTTTTACCTCATATTTAGCCTATATTTTGGATGAATTATTATCAATTTAGTGAGAATTAGTGCTTTTAATCTTTTTTTTCATATTTTATACTCAGGAGAGCATAGGAGAGAAAAGAACAGAAAATAGACCAAAAATGGAGGAAATGGGCCAAAATGTGTAAACTACACTGCCCAAGAAGTCGCCACACGGTCGTGGCACACGGAAATCACACGGTCCAGCCCCGACAAGCACGGTCAGACCACACAACCGTGCCACCTAAATAGTCCCAAACACGGCCTCTTATCGAAATCACACAGGCGTGGCACACGGGCGTGTTCTAGTCGTGAAGAAGAGGAATTTCATTCTGATTTGGATGCTTAGAGGCTAAGAAAGGCTCCCCAAAGCTTTATATAAAGACCCTAGGAGGTAACCCTAAGGGTGTACTCTTTTCTCCCAAGAAGGAGTGCCATATTTCTGCCAACACAAGGAGTGAAAGCAAGGAATTACTCTAAGAGAAGTCGATTGATTCATCCCAGAAGCCAGAATTCTACATCAAGACAGAGGATTTCCCTAAATTCCTTCAGGGGTTTTTGGTTTTCTTTATGTTTTGTTATCTTATTTCTTCTGAGATGTTTTCTTTATTAATTATGAACTAAACCCCTCAAATACTTGAGGGGGATGAAACCTAAGACAGATTTTGTTATTATTTATTCTTGAATTATATGATAAATACTTGAATTGTTCTTAATTATGTGTTCTTTATTATTGATTTAATAATCCTATATATTACTTCAAGAACTTGATGTGTTTAGGCAGAGAAGCAAAAGTCCCTATTTTAAGAGTAGATCTACCATAATTAAGCGGAGTTGCATGCAACCCTAGACATAGGGCGACATAAATCTGTCGGATTAGGGTCAAACCTAATAGGGGGATCCATAGATCGAATTAATGCAACCTAGGGTATTAATTAATAAAGAAACTTTACTTAATAGCCTAGGCCTAGTTGTTCTTAGCCTCGACGGAGGGATTAACATAAGTTAGGGATCTCTACGGATCAAGTCAAGTGAATAAATCGTCCAGTTCAAGAAGTTAATAACAAGTGAAGTCTAAGTGGATTCTCCCTTAAGTATTGCTCATATCAATCAGCTTTTCCCTAAAGTTTTCCTCAATTTACTTTTTTTGCACTTTTAGTTAGTTTTAGAATTAGTTCCAATCAAACCTCTTTTATTTTTAGGCTAGATAATAGAAAGAAAGTAAGTATTAGTACTTTTGGTTCCCTTGGGTACGATAACTCGGTCTTGCCCCTAAACTATACTACTGTTCGATAGGTACGCTTGCCTTTAAGATCGTGATATTGGTTAGTTTTTGTGTGATCAGTTTTTATAAATTTTATTACTTAATATCGCGAGCATATCACTTCTCTACCCTCTATAGAAAGCATTCTCGCATTCTAACTAGCCACCATTTTGCTCATTCTCTCCTTAATCTCTTTGAACACCAACTTTTTGTTCCTGTCCACAATCAAAGGTAGTCTAAGGTATCTCTCAAGATTATTCCTCGAATTAACTCCCAATATTCGACAAACATTTTCCTTGATTTTCTGACACACATTTGAACTAACAAAAGATCCAAATTTGTCGAAATTTATTAACTGCTTTAAACTATTGGCATATATCTTCAATATATCTTTAAGAACCCTAGCCTTATCCATCATGGCCTTTTCGAAAATTAGACTATTGTCCATAATAAGTAAATGAGTGATGAGTGGGGCATGTTTATTCACATGAACTCCCTTGAGTGCACCCCTTGTAAAAGCCAAACGTACCAAAACCGATAGACCCTCACTACATATGAGAAACAAGTAGAGATTAAGTGGATCACCCTGTCTTAGCCCACGAGTTGGAAAGAACCTTTCCTTTATCTACCATTTAGAAGCATGGAATAAGAGACTGATTCAACACATCTCATTATTTTCTGAACCCATTCTTCTGAAAAACCCATTCTTCTTAGCATAATCTTAAGAAAATGTCATTCTACCCTGTCATATGCTTTACTCATGTCAAGTTTCAGAGCAAAAGAACCCAGTTTCCTTAGTTTTCTTTTAGACATCAAATGAAGAATTTCATATGCGGTCGAGATGTTATCAAACATTAATCTTCCAGGTACAAAAACATTTTGCGCTTCATCGATACAAAAATAGAGTACCGACTGAAATCTGTTTACTAACATTTTTGCAAAGATTTTGTACAATATATTACACATGCTAATAGGTTGAAATTGAGACATAGAGCTAGGATTACCAACTTTTGAAATAAGGATGATTCGTGTCTGATTTAATTCTGAGATATTATGATCTCCATTTAACACCTCAATAAAATAACTCGCAACCTTCTTATCCACAATATGATAGAATCTTTGACAAAACACGCACCTAAACCACCCTCTCTCGATGCATTCAATAGACTCATATTTTTAAAGGCCAAACACACTTCTTCATATGAAAAGACCCTTGTGAGATTAACATTCATTGACGCTATAATACAAGTTTCAACTCCCTTAAGAATGGCATTCATATTAGCAAATCCATTTGATGAAAATAAGGAATCAAAGTAACTGGTAGCATGTGACAGAAGACCCCCGTTACTATCATAAACATTTCCGTTAGAGTCTATCAATTTTTCTACTGTGTTTTTTTACTTCTCTCAAATTTTACTTCATGGAAAATGTTCGTGTTTCGGTCACTATTCTTCAGCCAGTTTGCTCTAACTCTTTGTTCCCAATACAACTCTTCTTTGTCAACCTCCATACTAAGAGCTAGCTTTGTATCAACAATGTTCCTCAGAACTTCATTAATTGGAGTTAAATCATTTAGCCTTTGGAGCTATTTTTTAATGTCCTTCTTTGAAAGTGATATTTCTCATTTAACTTTTATGAACCACTTATCAGGACCCTCCCCAACCTTACGAAGCCTTGTTAGAATAAAGCCCGAGCAACTGGCCTACAAATTCTTAACCTCTATTTCACATGTGTCCTCCAAGAGCCAGGCCGCCTCAAAGCGAAAATGATGCACTCTTGTGTTCATAATCTCCACCTTCAAATTTAAGAGCAAAAAACAATGATCTGAGAAAAAGTATGATAGATGATATACTTTGTGGTTTGGAAACAAAGTCCACCATTCGTCATTAGCAGTCACCTAATCTAACTTGTAACAGCCCGTTTTTGGTCAAATATGAATAGTGGTTTCGAAACCATAAATCCGAAGTCAAAATAATTATTTTGTTATTATTTTAATGCTTACAACATGATAGCATGATAGTATAAAAATTTCGTTAAGAATTTTTACTGTTGGAGTGCTCAATTCGATAAAAATGACTAAATCGCAATGTAAAACTTGTGTTCTATTAGCTAAATGTGTTAAATAGCTATAGAACTTTAAAGTGGAGGTCCTTATGTGGTAATTAGCCCATTTATAAGTTAGTGGATAATAGTGGCTTGGTATTTGGTGTAATTAATAAATGTTCTAAAGGTTAAATTAGGAAATTAACAAATAAATGTTAATTAAGTAAAACAAAAACCAAAGTTTTCATATTTATTTCCTATCTCTACCGAATGTAGAAGAAAACCTAGTCATTTTTTATGAAGAAAAGCAAAGATCAGAATTAGATCAGGGGAAAGGCAAGGTTGACAAATAGCCGATAGTTTACATCTGAGTGATATAAGGTAAGTTTGTATAATTAGAATTGAAAAATTAATTATGTACTTAATTGAATTGTATATATATATATATGTGTGTGAATTGAGAAATTAAATTACATGATATTGTAATGCCTAAATGATGAAATTCGAGTATTATCGAGTCTAAATTTAATCATAGGAATTCGTAGTATACAAATGACATGTTACTAGAGTTACCATTTGGTTGAGATCCTGCATGTGTTGTGGACTCACCATAGCTCGTATGAGCTTACCGATATTCAGCTCATAAGAGCTTACTGTTTTTCAGCTTATTAGAGCTTACTATTCTCTCAGCTCAGAAGGAGCTTACTGTTTATAGCTCGAACGAGCGTATACGTTCAAGAATTGACAGATTACCGATTAGTACACCTAGTGTGTACCACCCACATATATATCGATATTCTAAGTGGTTCATCGGGCACAAATCTATTACGAGTCATATGAATTTCTATGAACTAGTACAAAAGTTATACGAAAGGTGTGAAATGGATATGATATGATATGATATGATATAGTGAAGTATGCATGGGAAAAGATAAGTACATGAAGCTTGAATGATTATTGAATTCTTCATATTGATTTGATGGTTATGTATGTATTTTATAACTAAACGAATGATGAGTTCATATGTTAGGCATTTGAGAAAGGAATTGGGTTAGTTTATTTTTAAGTTATGAATTAATGGTAAGTTTAAATTCTATGTTATACAAGCTTTCTAAGCTTCATAGCTTACTCTGTTTTCTTTTCTATGTTTTATAGTGATTCGGAAGCTCGCTTGATTTGGAAGTCTTTGGAGATTATTACACTATCCAACTATCATTTGGTACTTATGAACTTACTAGTTTTGGTTATATGGCATGTATAAGAATTATGGTCATTTTGGTATAATGTTTTGGTTTTGTATTTAGCCATGAGATTTGGCTTGACTTGGTTTATATGATGATATGTATATATGTGAATATATGACCTTATTTTGAATGGTGCATGAGTTCTTTGATAATGCCTAATGTTTAATATGAAAAGACTTTATGTTTTTGAATTGATAATTTGGCATAATTAGAGAAGTTTTATTATCTATGGAAGAGGTATGAAAGTGAATGTAGACATTTGACCATTTAGGTCATATTTGTACATGAAAATAGATGTGATTGAATAGCCATTTGAGCATGCCTATGAGTATGAATGATTGGTATTGGAATTGGCATATTTGATGTTTGTTTAGGTTGAATTGGATGCCTATTTATGCATTGATTATATTGCTATTGGGTATGTTGAATTGATGTAGGTTTGGGTAAGAAATATGGCTTGTGAACTAGCCTATTTTCATCCACACGGGCAGAGACATGGGCTTATGTCTCAGCCGTGTATGACACATGGTCAGGTGACATGACCGTGTGTCGCCTATAGTATTTAATAGAGGCAAGTCAATGAGTTACACGGCCTAGACACATGGGCGTGTGGTTGGCTGTGTGACCTAAGTCAGAGAGTTACACGGGGTAGGACACAGTCTAGGACACGACCATGTGATCCCATTTCAAATGTCCACACAGCCTGTGACACGAACGTGTCTTGTGGCCGTGTAAGACACAAGGCTGGGCCACACGGGCATGTGACTCCTATATTTTGTAAAATTTTTCTAAGTTTCTCAAAATGTAAAATTTTTCTAAGTTTCTCAAAATTTTCCTAAGTTATCAGTTTAGTCCTGAAACCACTTCTAATGTATGATTTGAGCCTCGTAAGCTTGTATTAGGGACTTTATGTATATGTTTGAATGTTTATTGATTGGAATGTGAAATGTTTAATGTATTATGTGATATGTCCGATAATACTCCATATTCCAGCGACGGATACGAGTTAGGGGTGTTGCATAACTGCTCACGAATGTCATTAGAATTGGTTTGAACCTTCTCCCAAGTAAACCACTGCACTGAATAACCACTTTCTGATAACAAATTGTTACTCTCAGATGATTACTGTTAACAACAAAAATCGAATAAATTCTGTTGAACGGTAGGATATAAAATCCTGAAACAAAATTGAGAAAATCGAACAAATCCTGTTGAATGACAGGAATAAAAATCTTGAAACAGGAGTGTTCAATAGAGATTCTGGTTGAAACAAAAATCAAACAAATCCTGTTAAACGGCAGAAAAAAATTTCTGAAACAGGAGTGTTCAATTAATTCTTTGTTTGAAACAAAAGTCAAACAAATCCTATTAAATGGCAAGAATGGAATCCTGAAACAGGAGTGTTCAATTGATTTTCTATTTGAAACAGAAATCAAACAAATCCTGTTAAACAGCAGGAGTAAAATCTTGAAACAGAAATGTTTAATTGATTTTCTATTTGAAACAGAAATCAAACAATGTCTCGTTAGTGTTCTGTTCGTCTCGAATTAGAAAGATTTGAATGAGTAAGTCTTAAGATTGTTGCACAAATGTTAGTAAAATAACAGTAACTTTTTATGTTAATCACAAGATCGAACAAGATCAATATTAATACATATATATATATATATCTGGAAAAACAAAAAAATAATTAAATTTAAATACTATACTAGTGGTTGAGGCCTGTTTAGACAATCTCCTTAAGATAAATTCGGCCGTTCCTCTAGGTGCTGGAAAAACATCGATCAGTTGTCTCCCAGGATACAACAACAAGATGAACACGACAGTAGCACAGTTGCAGTGATTAACGAACAATGGCCTTGCCTTTGTCTATCATCGGAAAACAGATTGAATAATATGCAGGAAGGATATCTTGAAAAAGTTGAAAAATATTTCAGTGTGTATCTTCCCTGTTAGATTATTAGGTTATTAAAATAAATTCAAAAGGGGAATTTTTTGAAATCTTTAACTAATTGAGCCAAAACAAGTCCGTGAATCAAGGAGAATTTAAACCTTAATTAAAGGCATTAACTCCTTTTGATTCCAAAAAAAGATAACTTTGCTAAGGAAAAATTAAGGATATATATTGGGCTGAAATATTCGCAGGCCCAGAAAGCCCAACCGGGCCGGACATTTCACGTCGCCTACGTTGTGCGAGTATGCCCCCAACCCCGACGGGTTTGGGTTTGCACTCCCCTTTCTATAACATAAATTTAGTTATTGATCGTGTTCTAATCTTGTTGCACAACTGCTAAATTATCTTATTCCAAAAATAATTCGATGCCCACCCAATTTCTAAATTTGATCTAAATCATCTAGTATCATAAGTATTGCTAAAACCAATGTTTCGTGCAAAACCCCATAACCATCTATCGATTGAATCTGTAATCATCCATTCCTCTTTAAAAGCATCGTTAATATTAATCTTCCATACCTCAAAAGGAGGAGGCGCTCGCCACTCCCTTGTCATAGTATCCCCTATAAGAAAGTCTTGAAAAATGCAAGGCAAATATAGCTTTCGTATGAAAGCGTGCACATCTGTCAAAGAAGCTCTTAGTCTCGATAATGCTCATAAAAGTAAAGTTGCTTCTTCTTTTCCAAAAGTTACAACTAATGACACCAAAAAGAAGGTCCCAATCCATCAATTCAATAACAAAATAACTATATTTTAATATAGAATTTTTACTTTTTTTTTTTTTAAGACAAAACATTAATGAATCTTGGTGTTTTTTACTAAAGTTATCAATTTTCTTATTAGTCTATCCTTTTAGGTAAAGTATTATGATATCGAACATGAAATTAAATTTTGAGATAATGAGAAAGAGGATAAATTATATAATGACTAGTTTCGTGCATCACTAATGTTGAAAGATTTGTTATAAACTTTTGATTGATTAATATTTATTATCAAAAAATCTAACTATGATAGAAGTAAAAAGTAATTATTATCGATCTCTAGTTCTTTCTTAAAATTTCCAATGAAGAAAGTGGCATTTGTGCAATAGTTACTTCCATTTTGTTCGAATACAAGAGTAGTTGTTCACTCTCTTACTTTCTTGTAGTGATTTAATTGTAACCTACCTATGCATTAATATTCATTTATGATTTTTATTTAAAAAAACTTGGTATCTTTTAAATTTTAATATGCTAAACAATTATCCAACCAATGAGTCCACATTAGAGGTGATTATGGGTCGAGCCTAAGTAAAAATTAAGGCCCATTTGCTAGATCCGACTCGGCCAGAAAAATAGGCCTAAAAATTTGCTCAAATCTGGCTCAGATAAAATTGTTAAAACCGAACCCGACCCGGCCTATCCATATTAACTTTTTTATATTATATTATTTTTTACATAACTTTTAAATATACATAATACATCAAAAATACTAAAAACATTAAAGTAAATATTTCCGAACAAATTGAAAATAATTTTTAAAAATATGTATACTTAAATAATACTAGGATAGATGCAACTTAATAAGAAAATGTCTTTAAAATAATAACAAAATTAACAATAAAATAAGTGTTATACAGTATCCAAACAATGATGACAAAATAGTAGAAATATAATAGTGAAATGGTAGCAAAATAGGTAGAAAATAACAAGAAAATATCATCAAAATAACAAAAAAAAATAACACATCTTTTTTTTGCATTTAGTGCATTCGGGTCGGACCGGGCTGGGCTCAGGCAAAAAATGTTTTTGTAATAGCCCAATTTTTAGTGATGTCAGAAAATGTGGTTCGAGGCCACTAAATCCAGAAAATGAGCTCGTAAATTATATTATTTAATATTTACGAGTCAAATGTAGTTTTTAAAAGATTTTTAAAATAGTAATTTGTGTTTATAAGGATTTATTAGATCACATGGTTTAGAAAATGAGGTATCGAGACCTCAATTTTATAAACGGAGCAGTAAATATTTTTATAAATATTTTCGGAGTGTCATTAAGGTAGCATTAAAATTTCGTTAGAAAATTTTAACGTTTCGGTAGTCAAATAATTAAAAAGGACTAAATTGGAGAAGGTGCAAAACTTGCTAAAGTGATTAAATAAACAATTAAATAAGGGAGGACTAAAAGGGCAAATGGACCGATTTTAAATGGCTGAGGTGGCATAGCCTGAAAAAAAATCAAGGATTTTATGTGATTAAAGGCAAAATTAAAATTAAAACAAAGTTTATATGGCCAAATGTGATTTTAATAGTTTCTAGACATTTTCTTCATCAGTTTTCTATCAAAAACAGCCATTGAAGAGGGTTTAAGATGGTCTTTCATATTTTAGTTTCATATAAGTTTAATTCTTGCTTTTCCCTTAAAATTTTTATGTTTTGGGACTTTTACAATTAGGTCAAACTTACTATTTCATTAGTTTTTGATTTTGCTGAAAGTTTTGGAAGATACAATTGATAATTTTATATGATTTTAGTTATTAAATGATGATTTTGTTGAAAGTTTTGGATGATACCATTGATAATTTCATATGATTTTAGTTATTAAAAGATGAAATTTAGATGTTGATAGGTATTTAAAGGTATTTTATTAAGGAATGTTAGATGAAATCATGTTTTAGGGATTAAATCGAAAAGTTGTTGAATTCATGAAAAATTCTAAAATTTCATGGAATTTATGGGCTGCTATTTATATATATGAAAGTATTTAGGCTTGGAATGAGGAATAAATTGCATGAATTTCATTTTTCGAGCCTAAGGACGAAATCATAATTTTGCCTAATATGTGAATTGAAGTAAATTGAATGTAAATTGTATTAAATTGATGTTAAATTTACTCATAGAGATCCGAATAGACCAAATACGGAGCTAGATCGAGGTAAAGAAAAAGTGACAAAATAGTAGACATCAATTCACGAACACTTGTCGAGGTAAGTTCATGTAACCAAATTGTGTATATTTATATGCTTATATTGAATGATGAATATGTAAATTGTATAATGTTATGTATGTATATCTATAATTTATTTTATAACCGACAATCCTTAATAAACAAATAAGTTCTGTTTGGATAATGAAACTCAATTGGATACAGGGTTCTGTTTCACAAAATGGTAATGTTCCTGCATATGTTACGGACATACCGTAGCTCGAAAGAGCGTCCCGTTACAAGCCCTCTCAAGCTTCCTGTAATAGTGTTCTTGTGAGCTTCCCGTTAAATGCTCTTCGGAGCATCCTGAATGGTTGTGATCTGCATATGTTATAAACACACCCACACTCTAATGAGCGTTCTGTTTATATGTTCTTTGTGAACCTCCCGTTAAAGGCTCTCCGGAGCTTCCCGTTAGTGCTCGCTTGAACTTCCCGTTAAGTGCTGAGAATGTACTTTCTGATTAAGTGCTCTAATGAGTACTCCCGGTTATAAATTGACAGATTCCTGATTTATACACCTTATCCATCAAGATCTTAAATGATTCAACGGGTAAAATTTTGACATGAGAATATATGAAATCAAAATGAAGTTGTATTCTGTATATACATGAAATATGTGGAATTTTGGTAATTCATAAGTTAATTTCCCATTATACGAACTTACTAAGCATGGAGTGCTTACTCAGTGGTATTTCTTCTATTTTATAGTACTCGAAAGTTCATTGGGTTGGAAGCTTGATAGAGATCACTCACACTATCCATCAGCTTACTTCGGTAAAATTATGAAATTATTTTTAGATATAATGGCATGTAAAGGTTTGGTTAGCCAATGTTGGCATACAAATGTTTTGGTTGTAAATGGCTATTGGAATGGCTTGTGATGAATGTGTTTTAGTAGATTAACTTATGAGTTAATTTCATGTTTGATATAAGTGTTTAATGTGGTTTATGAATATTAGTATGATATTAAATATTTATGATCAAATAAATAAATTTACAAATATAGATTTATAAAGTAATATGGTATGCATGAGACTTGAGTTTGGCTTGATTTAAATGATTTGGATTGACTTTTGGATGAAATAAAGTGTTTGTGTAGGTGGATGATCAAATGGGTGAGAAATAGGGCTTAGAAAATGGCCTTATTTTGTCCATACGGGTAGAGACACGGGCGTGTGTCTCAGCCGTGTGTGATACATGGCCTAGCGAATGAGCATGTGTTCTGGCCGTGTGTCCCTTGCATCTTAAAATTTCAAAACAGAGTGTTCAGAATTGATCACACGGCCTGGCACACAGGCGTGTAGCTTGGCCGTGTGACCCCTGCACTTAATTTAGTTGCAAGTTAAAGAGTTACGCAGGTTGAGGACACGGGCATGTGTCCTACTTCATATACCACACGGCCTGAGACATGAGCATGTCACTTGGTCGTGTGAGCTACACGGTCTGACCACATGGGCGTGTGTCCCCTGCACCTATGAAGAATTTTGATATTTTGCGAAAAATTTCCTGAGTTTCCGATTTAGTCCTGACTTGTTTCTAATATATGTTTTGGGCTTCGAAGGCTCTTATAAAGGGCGATATGATTAAATTATGATTAATTTTCGGTATAAATGTGAAGTGACATAAAATGTCTAGTTTTAATCTGTAAATCTCGGTAATGCTCCTAAACTCTGTTTCGGCGATGGATACGGGTTAGAGGTGTTACAGTTTTACTTAAAGCCCGACCTGTTTTTAAAATGAGCTTTATTTTTTTACCCAATCCCATTTTTCAGATCTATAATTTTATCTAAACTCTTTTACTTTCAAACAGGTCTTTGAGTCGGACCGAATGACCTTACCCAAGAGCAATCGTAGTGCACATGCTATAAATCTTTGCTAGTTACCACACCTAATGCACGCATTCCCAATTATTTTATTTTATTTTTCTGTTGAAGAAGATAAAAGAAACTACTTTGACACTTTACTTCGTTCTAGAACTGCATGACCGAGGACTCTGTTGACCGACCCCATCACCTCTTCCCAAAGCTCCTTTCCTTTCAGTTTCACCTTGCCTTGTCCATATGGTTCACTTCCTTTGTAATAAAATGCCAAATCCCAAACCCAAACTCCATATAAAACTAATCAAACCAGAGATCTCCAGTTCCTCACGCCTGTTTCTTTCTTTCTATAATATTCCCTATTTGACCCTTTTCTCCAACTTGATTTCCCTTACGCCACTTCCTTTGTATTCAGTTTTCACTTCTTTCTATATATAAACAAAACGCTGAGTACATCATCTTCCATCGCTGCCACTATGTCGTCATGTATATGTTCACAAGGCTTGGTCTTAGCTACTGCCATGGTTGTTTCCAGCACTGTTATTTTCCTCACTTTTTCAAGGCAAAAAACCTTGTTTCCTCCTCCTAAACAAACCCTTCGTTCTTGCTTGTCTTCAGGTACACCTTGGGATAAGCTTCTTTTTTCTTTTTCTATGTTTTTTGATGAATTGAATTAATGTTTTGTTGATTGTTGGTCATGTAGATGGAAAGAAAAGGGATAAAAAGAGGAAGAAAAAAGTACAGTTTGCGGAGAATGTTAAAGAAACAAGTGGCGATGGACAAGAATACAGAAAAGAACAACACAAGAAGTTAATTGCAGCAGCATCAACAAGAAGAAGAAAAATGGATGGGTTTTGCAGAAGTGAAATGCCGGCAAATAGGATAGCTTTGTACAATGGAATTCTCAGGGACCGTGTTCATGTTCATAAAATGGAGTGTTCATATTGATTATTTTGATTCCCTCTTCTCCTTAGCTTTTGCAGACTAAAAATTGTAAAACTTTTTCTCTTTGTTTAGAATGTAAATAATATCACTCTGTCCAAATTATGAGTCTTTTTTAAGGAAAATTTGGGAAAAATTTCTAATGAAAATGTCAGAATTCGTAACTAATTCCTAATTATTTCAGCATATCAAGTCTGGAATTTTGCTAATTCAACTAATAATATATATTTTTCAAGATTATTATATTAAACAAATTATTTTTAATTGAAATTCATAAATAATTTATTCTACATATAATTTAATGCAGACACATGACTCTGAATATGGGTTTTTTTTTTTTTTTTTTTTTTGTTATCTTTAAAGCTCTAAAGGCACTCTGCAAAATATTACAAATATTGGCTCATTCCCATCCCTAATTAAGACTTATGTTTGTAGGAATAGGTAGATGCATAAGAAACGTTAATAAGTTTAAACAAATGTAATTAATAATTTAATTTTTAAACTTTCAATAAAATAATATATTAAATAGAAAACATAACAATTAAAAGGATTAATAAATCATATTGTATTCAAGTTTTACACTTTTTTCTAACATAACACTTAATTTTTTCTCCAATTTGGTACATATATTTGACAAAAGTTATATATTTTATCCAATTTGGTATATGTATTTGACAAAAGTTATATATTTTTAGTGTTTAG
The DNA here is from genome assembly GCA_020496765.1 of Gossypium stocksii. Classification (NCBI taxonomy): domain Eukaryota; kingdom Viridiplantae; phylum Streptophyta; class Magnoliopsida; order Malvales; family Malvaceae; genus Gossypium; species Gossypium stocksii. The sequence continues at coordinate 11,872,756 of CM035630.1, forward strand.
TCGGATTTTAAGGTTTATTTAGTGAATGTTAATTGCTAATATTATTATGTTTGAATTTTTTATGATTTAGTTATTAGAATAAATTTAATATTAATTATGAATTTATTTAATTTTGCGTTTAATCTATCAAATATAAAATGATGGATATAATTTATTCCGGTTTTAAGATTGATTTGATGACAGTTAAGTGCCAATATTATTAGGTAACTTGAATTAAACATTAAAAAGTTAATACTGTTACCTTTAAGTACTAAAATGTATATTTTTTTATCAAATACAGATCATATTGGACAAAAAAATAACACAAGTACTACATTACAAAAAAAATGTCAAACTTAGATACTAAATTATGTATTAAACCTAATTAAAATTTTAATCTTCGATCAAGTAAATGTAAATCTCACATTTCAATAATAGATTTCTATAAGTGTTTCTTTGTTCGACTGGTATTATGAAAAGTTACATTGATATAATTTAGGCATAACAATTTATTTAGTTAATATGGTATAATAATTAAAATATTTTTTTATAAAATTAAAAGATGAAATAAATAATTATAAAAGTAAATATAGTGGGAAATATTCATTTTTAAAATAATTGTATGAAATTCAATTAAGCATCATAATGCGATTTACCTAACCATATAGAATTTTGGGAGTGTAAAGGTCGGAAACAAATATTCTTGTGAATATCATTAGTAAATTGGGTGAGTTTTATTAGTCAAAAAAAGGGAAAAGAATCTAAATTTAAACAAAATAATGTGGAATGCAAAGAAGAAAAAATCTGAGCTAAGTTACTTGCACGACACATTTGAGCCACCAAAGATCATATCAACATTCACATGATGCCCATTCTAGTTAGGACATTTTGGGCCCAACAAAACTGTCTGGACCACCTTAAACACCTGCTTTCCTACTATAATTTTATTTATTGTATTGGTGGTGGGCTCTTCAAATTCCTCAGAGTCAAAAATCAAACATTGCCTACCTAATTTGACCAACTCAAACTTTAATTCAAATTACCTTTTTATACAAAATATATATATTTATTTACTAAATACTCATTAATGTTTTCTAAATATAGTATAAAAAAGTAAATTAAAATATTTGAGAAAAAAATAAATGATGTAGAAAAAGAAGATCAAGTGAGTGATGGACAAGTGATTGGTTTTGGTCCACTTAAATCACTATTAGTGTTAACCATTATATACTTTCTTTCTCCCCTTTTTTTCTAGTGCAAATATTAACTTGCAAGTCGGTGCCTATTATGCATTTGAAAAAAAAAAAAGGTGTATTATAATAAATTATCATATTTATGTAAAAATAATCTAAATAAAATATAAAAAAGAATCCCTCTAATTTTGTCACTTCACCCAGATAAGCACTCTCCTCTTGAAATTTGTTTGCACTAAATGAAATTTTAATTTCACCTAATTTAATTAGCATTTAATAGCAATCAATGCCTTCATTCGAAATACAAGCTTATTTGGATCATCATAATTTTTTAAAAGGAAATTATAATTATCATCTTATTCACTAATAATGAAATTTAAAGATCCTTAAGCAAAATCAAGACATGTTTATTTATTCATTTATCTTTTATATAGCATGCTTGTTGAATTTTGAATTTTATAATCAATAGATGGGATAATAATAAAAAGAGTTGACTTGAAAATATATAAAACACAAAATTATACTAAATCTAAAACTCAACGATGTAAGCATTGCTCCCATGTCTTCTAGCGTGCATTCCACTATACATATAAAATATGAGTTTCTTCAATAGTTGATACATTAGTGAATTCAGAAGACATAGAGTTAAGGATTTGAAAGAAATAGCATCGAAAACATAGTTTTAACTCATAATGCTATTTTGGCCCTAGTTTTTTGAGATATATTCTGTATTTCTGTCAACACATGATGAAAATGATTTGGAGATCCTAAATTCAAGTAACATGGGCCTCTAAGTTGAGATAAATTTACAAGTATACATGTGGCCCAAGTTTGTGTTTCATAAGACTGTCACCCACTCACTCAGCTAAATCGAAGTGCATTTCCCTTGGCCATGCTTTTTGTTTTCTGTCATCAACAACCTCACTTTATTCTTAACTTGGTTTGCATTCGACCCATACTTCTAAATATGATTACCATAAATTGTGGTTGTGAATCCCAAAATTAGATGTGTGGTTAAGTATCAAAATATTTGGGAAATTTTGAGCAATCTCTTATATTCAAATAAATTTTATTTTTTTAAGTTTTGATTCTAGATTTGTATGAGTTGTAATTACAATCATCCATCTATTAGGAGTTAAATAATTGATTTTGCTATGGACTTATACTATGAAAACTACAAAATTATGCTTAGATGTATGTGATTAGCTTGACAAGCTTTGCCAGATATTTATTTGAGGATTTATTTAAAATACAAGAAAAGTACATTTTATTTACCCTTAAAAGTTGGTGATTTGGGGTTGAAAATAATGTGTAATTGAATTTTGGTGGTGCTTGTGAAGATTGGAAAGAGATTAGTTACAAAAGCTAATAATTTATATCCAAATATATGTCTTCAAATAACAATTTATTTGAGGTTGACCCTTTTCCGCAATTCTTTCACTTATTACGTAATATATTAACAAGTAGAACAATTTAAAAAGAAAGTGCTTCGTTGGAGAATGCCGATAGTGTCAATGTTCAATTTTGGCTTAATAGGTGGACTTTGAATGGTCCTCTAGTTGGATACTAGGCAGATGCTCATCAAGGTAAGGCACTTCTTTGTTAATAAATGATATATTGCTTCCTAATCTCCCAAATTGGTTGCCTTCTCGATTAATGAATCAATGGTAAAGGGGCAGCATCCACACAGGTTCCAAAGTCCAATATAATTTAAAGTTGTTTCGAAAGAGAAAATTCAATTTGACTCAAGAAATTCTAGATTAATTCTTACAATTTTTGTAGTAAGCAATGGTGTTTTAAGATTAATGATCAAAGCAAAGAAGAGACTAAGAAAAGTGAATGAAAAAGAAAGAATGGAGATGGCTTGAGACGGAAGAATAAATTATCGAATAAATCGATGGATATGGATAGATGAATAAATGTCTAATTAAATCATTTAAGAAAGATTTATCGAAAAACTCAACCAATAGAATTGTTTTGATAATATTTGTTCTTTTTTTACACAATACTTAGAACTACCTATAGTCTCCCCCGACTCATAAATAGGAGGATAATTAAATGATAATTAAAAAAATAAAATCAATGTCTCTTTATATACTTGAACTTCTATTCGAGTTATAATTTTATTTTATTACATTAATAAATATGAAAATAGAAAAAGTTCAGTTATAAAAAATAAAAATAATTAATTATGAGTTATTTTGACTAGTCGCGAGCATGCTTATACTTTTATTTAAGTTATAACTCTATTATAGAGCCAATAAAATTATCATAATTTATTTTTAAATAAAGTTATAACTAATAATTCTAAATTAAATTATAAATATTTTTAAATATCAATTTAGTAATATGGTAGAAAATAAAATGTATTCTCGTCGGTTCAAAAGTTTTTTTCAAACTCGTGCTTTTATATATATTCTAAATAGTCAAAAAATGATATAGCTTGATGCCTTTATATAAGTTAGCTAATTACATCAAAATAATTACTCTAAATGTAATGAAACTCTAATTAATCTAAATAAAAAGTATTTCAATTAAACTAAATTTTTTTACTGACTAAAAAATATAAAATTTTTAAACAATTTAAAATATTTAAAAATATCCTAAAATTCAAAATAAATAAATAAATAAATAAAATATATGGATGACATTTGGCATCTCGAGAGAATGAAGTTGCAGATGCTGGTGGAGTCATTCGAGATAATTATGGGGCTTAGTTCCTTGGTTATTCGATTATAACTGGGAATTTTAGTATTGATGTCACAGAATTATAGGCATTCGACTTGAATGGAATAATGGTATTAGGAGAATTTTAATTGAATCTGATTCTTTCACTTCTGTATAGAAGATGAATAATGGTGTTAATAAGTTTCACCCACACTGTTGCTTAATAGAAGAAATAAGAAGAATGTTGGTTGATCAATTAGCTATATATGTTGCTAGGGAGAAGAGTTATGTTGCAGAATGGTTAGCCAAGTAGAGTTTTACATCGTTCTCTGATTGCCTGAAGCCTCAAGGAATTGTTAGTATTCTAATGGCTGGTGCGTTCCCAAGGTTAATTGCTAGTTAGCTATATTTAGGGATTTTCCCTCTTCTACTCAGCCATTCATTTCTATTAATACAAAGTTGGTAATGTGCTAAATAAAAGTATATTTTAATAATTCTATTACTTTTGTAAGCCGAAAGTAGTCCAAGTACAAAATGGGACCGTTACATGCCCATATTAGACTGATATCTGCCGTGTTGGATCAACTCCATTTTTAATTGAGTTTAGTTTACAACATCAGAACTTGTCCAACAAGCAACAAAGACTCTTGAATCAAAACTTTAATGTGATTTCACAATGGAAGATGAATCCGGTACATCTTTTTTGGTAAGCAGTTATATATATATATATATATATATATATAGTCATTACAATATTGAGTTCCAAATTTGTCTTCTACTTCCAAAATAATCCAATCCCATTAACCTTCCATCGCGTGCAACCCAGATATCCTTTTCTCACCAACCAAACATACATGGCTTGTAAGATATTCCCCACACTTTCCATATTAGTTTTGCTGCTGCCAATTTCACTACTCTCGTTTCCGACTTCAACCACAAGCACTACCTTAATCTTTGGTTATTGTAATTAAAATTATATTAGATTATGTCATATTTACGGTATAAATTAAAAGAATTTCATATTGAAATATGTATATAAAAGAAATTATATATAAATAGAAAAAAGGCTTTAATTGAAATATTAAAATTGAGAGTTTAATGATTTTTACTTAGGTTGAAGTTTCATTATTTATAGATTTATTTTGGGTTTATAGATTTAATATAAAAATATTGAAATACTTTTATAATTCTATTTTTTTATTTTTAAATAAAATATCTTTTTTAAAATTATTTTTTAATAAAGTTAGTGTGAGTTGATTCATGATACTAATTTAATAAAAAATTAAATACAAATATACATGAAACATTATAATTTTTTATTTGCTATAAATTTCTTTTGTGTTTTTCTCATTATTTTGTTTTTATTTTTGGGGTTATTGTAGAAAAGAAGATGAAGGAAGAGATTCAAAGAAATTAAATAGATGTAAAACCTACTCGAGGTAAACCTCCACATGCAGCACACAATAGTTGTACTTCTATTACAGGCAACCGCGAAATAAAAAAAAAATTGTTAATGGTCGAAATTAAATTGTAATTTTTATGATAGTAAAAAATTAATTTTATTATTTTAATATTTTATATCTTTATAATTTTTAAAGGATTAAATCAAATTTTTATATTTTTAAGGGAGGCCAAAGTGTAATTTTATCTTTACTAATTTAAATTTTTTAAAAATTTAAAAGATTTAAATAAAAATTTTTCCATTTTAAGGAGGTCGAGGCTATTGCTAGTCCCCTAGTTTCGCCCCTGGTTCCAAGAGAAAGTAGTTGTACTCATGTTTAAAGGACAACCAAGAGTTGAGATCATAATTAAGGAAGACATTGAGAGGAAGTGAATCAACATTTACTTTATGTTGATATAATATTATTTGTTTTATTTATCACTTCGATAAATAATTTAAAAATTATAAAAATGTTCAAAAAATAAAAATAAAAAGTTCATGAAAATTTTTTAAAAAATGAAATATATGTAGATTGACATGCAAGTTGCTATATTTAAAATTTTAATATTTTAGTTAATATTTTCATTAAAAAAATAATTCGAACTCTTTTTGTAAAATTAATAGTCAAATTCAACTTTTTTTTAATATTGAGAGTCAAATTTAGCTAAAAAAAGAATAAGTGCTAAATTAACAAATATATTTATAAACATTAAAAATTAAATTTAGTGTTAGGCCGACTTAAATAAAGTTATTTTAGGGAGTATTTAAATAAAATTTTGATTTTGTTATAAAATAAAGAGAAAGAATAAAGAAATCGAGAGAGCAAAAAAAAAAAGAGTATGAGATTTTATTAATTAGAATAGGAATGATTATAATGATTCTCTAAAGTCTATGTTTAAAGACATAAGAAGCAAAAATAAAATGAAACTCTACGTCTAATAAATATTTGAGTCTTAAAATACATCAAACCTATCTTTGATCTTGAAGGACATCCACTTAATGATAAGATATTTATAACACTCTCATTCAATGTGCATTGGTAAATAATGTCCCTTGTTAAAACCTTATTAATATAAAAATATTCGTGGGAAAAAAATCTTAATGAATGAAAAAAAAGTACACTTATCTATAATATGTATATCATTTTGCCCCATTAAAAACCTTACCAAGAAAATCCAATAGGAGAAAACCTCGGTAAGGAAAAAAAAGTACAACGCGTATCGGTAAGGGAAAAAAAGTACAACGCGTATTTTACTACCCCTTATGACAATATCATATAATATCTTTAAGTTGGCGCATACCAATTCCATTGACAAGCTTCTCAAATGTGCTAGTTAGTAGTACTTTAGTGAGCAAATCCAACAAATTCTTACATGAACGAATTTGTTAAACATCTATATCCACCATCCTTATGAAGGTCATGAGAGAAAAAAAAATTTTGGCGAAATATGTTTCGTTCTGTCCCCTTTGATGTACCCTCCTTTTAATTAAGCTATACAAGCTTCATTGTCTTCATACAAAATAGTTGGAACCATTTTTCTGAATGATATACCACGCATCTGCTAGATATGTTGGGTCATCATTCATAACCAAACACATTCTCGACTTTCTTCATACAATACAATAGTTCTGCATGGTTTCATGGAGTAGTAGCTAAGGTTTATTTTGTTAAGTGTCATAATATAGTTGTACTTCCACATGTAAATACATAACTTGTTTGAGAATAAGCTCTATATGGATCAGATAAGTATCATACATTTACATAGTCAATCAGTTGTGGTTTTGAACCATTTGGATAGAATAATCCCATATCAATCAATCCTTGGAGATATTGAAATATTTGTTTAATTCCATTCTAGTGTCTATGCATCAAAGGAGGACTAGATCTTACTAATAAGCTTACATAAAAATACTATTTGGACGCGTACTAATAGCAAGATACATAAATGCTCCTATAGCATTGAGATATGGTATTTTGGGACCAAGAAGTTCATCATTTTCACAAGGATGAAAAGGCTCCTTTTTCACATCCAACGATCTTATAACCATCAAGGTACTTAAAGAATGTACCTTGTCTAAATAAAATCTGTAACACTCTGGAATTTGGGGTTAGAAGTTTTGAGGTTTGTAGTAAGGGTCAGTGAGTAAGTCGAACAATTGGGTTCATTTTCGCGTTGTTATATAAGAATGATCCTGCTGATCCAGTGGTTGGTTGTATGTTAGTTTACCTTTGGATTTTAGGTTCCAGTCGTCATGTGTGTTTAGAAGGGTTAATTTTATTTTAGTTTTGTTTTTAAGTTTTAAACATTTGCTTATTTATTATTTATTTATTTTTAATTTAATCTGAAATTAGAAGTAATCCTAAAAATAACTTCTCACGTTCTCCCTCTTCCACACCCCTCTGTTGCAACATTTTCTTTTGTTTTATTTTTTTTTCTATCTTCTTCCCCTTATGATTCTGCCATTTTTCTTTTAGGTTTCAAAATTGAGGTTGCTAGTTACTGCTTCTCAAAGTCGATCTTTGAACCTTTGAATTTTGTATTAGGTAAGTGTCGTCCTTTGCGTTTATTAACTGATTTATCTTTATTGTTGCTTTCAATTTCGTTAGCCGAATTCTTATAAATTGGTACGTTGGAATTGAGGTTTCAGATTGGCGGGTGGTGACGTTTTGATCATTTTGGGTGTGCGAATCCATGTGTGTGTTCGGAGACCCTCCCATTTCATTATCAAATTTCTGATTGGTTTCCATGAAATTCAACATAATTTGTGTGTTTTTGAAATTGACCAATTGAAAGGTCGATTTTCATATAATGGCTTGAAATTATATGTGTTTTTGGTGTATTTCTGAGTTATCGAGGGTTGGGGATCGTTTCGATGACAAATACATGTTCTATAGTCAGTTTCGGTGTGGTTTCAGGGCTACACGGGTGGCCACACGGGCATGTGCCGTACATGGGCGGATCACACGGTCGTGTACATTTGGGAATTAGGGTTTTTGAGAAATTTTGGTGCCACACAGTCGTGTGGTTGAATTTGGGGATTTTAGTTGATTTTCACACGGGCGTGCGTTCTGGACACATTGTAATACCCCGAAAATTTCTATCCTTGATATAGTAAAATAAAAAAAATAAAGAAATAAAAAGAGAAATTTTGAGCTATGTCAACAAAATCTATGTAGGAAGTATATTATGATGTATTAATCCAAGAAAGGACTAAATCGTAAAAGTGAGAAAAGTTTTGTGGCCCAAGAGTAAATACTTAAAATTTAAGGGGTTAAAGTGTAAATATGGAAAAGTTGAAGGACCAATAGTGCAAATATTTTAAGGATGGAATGATCTAGAAACTAAGGAAAATGGATGACTTAGGACCAAATTGAATAGGAGAAGAATTATGAGGGACTAAATCGTAATTTTACCAAATTAAATGATGACTCAAGGATGGAATTTTAAAAGATCATGAAGGGCAAAATAATCAATTAGAAGGAGAGAGAAATCTAGAAGGTAATGATGGTGTGATGATATTTTATAATTATTTAATAAGATAAATATTACTTTATTAATATTTTAATAAGATATTTTATTATTTTATTATTTTATTTAGTATATATATGTGTGCGTGTGGAAAAAAAAGAGGAAGAAACCACCACCTATCCATGCATAAACGTGAGAAGAGCAGAGAGAGAAAGGAAGTTTTGCTTTCTTTACAAATTGGTCCTTCCACAAAAAAATTCACCATTTTCACCTAGAAATTAAAAGAATTTCCATAGCTACCAAAAGAGAAAAATGTTAAGGAGACTATAGGGAGTTAGATTATCAAGTTGGATTCAAGAAATAGAAGCTGGAGGAGAGAGAAAATCAAGTTAAAGACTGAAATCAATGGAACAAGGTAAGTACATCAAGATTTCAATATATTTTTAAGTTTGATATTATTGAAAAAGCATGGAAATGATGTTAATGTAGAGTTTGCTTATATTTGGTTCTATGTTCTTGATATGTTAAGGATGAGAAATAAGAGAAAGTGATGAGAAATAATGTAGAGAAAGGAAATAAGGGTGTTATAAACTTAGTAATTAATATCTTGCACTAAAATAGTTTTGGACAGCAGCAGTAATCTAAATTTGAAAAATCACCAAAAATGGTAGAAACTGAATTAGAAGTTGAATGATATTTGGAATTAAAGTTTGTTGAGTCTATTTTCATATAAAAGAAACATAACAAGTAAAGGAATCCTATATTCTGATATATCTAGATTTATGTGAGACTGGTTTAGAATAATTTCGGGATCCTCTGTTTTGACTTGGAAAAATCATTAAAAATTGTATAAAAATGATTATGGGACATAATTTATATGGTTATATTCTTTAATGAGTCTATTTTCAAGAGAAACAAACGAGAATATCATCTAAATCCTGTATGAAGAGATAATTAATTTTTAGTGAAGAAGGGTCAGAACTATCAGATAGCAGAATAGGGGTGATTTTAAAGAATAAACTGTACTAATTGGCTAAACCAAAAATTATGAAATTTTTATGGTAAGAAGATATGTGAGTCTAGTTACATGGAAAATTGACAGAACTTAATTTGGAGTTATGTAGCTCAAGATAAAAATAATTTGGTGACTATGATGTAGCTGGGCAGCTTGAATATTCACATATAAGTAAATAGTGAAATTATTGATGATGTTACTTATAAGCATGTTATATAAATAAAGGGTGTGGAATGGAGAGGATGAGGAGGAAAATATGTATGAATATTCAGCTGGCATGGCTAATTTGCAAGTTGTAGACTCAAGGACTAAATTGAATAAAGGTAAAACTTTATGGGCAATTTTGTAAAAATGTCAAAAATGACGAAATCACATGAAATGGATTATTTTATTATTTAAATTATAAAATTGTATGAAATTATTAATATAGTTCAGGACCGGGGAAAAACATGTTTTAGGGATTAAATTGAAAAGTGTTGAAATTATGGAAAATTATGATATTTTATAGAATTTATGGGCTATTATCAATATGTATGATGATAACGGTTGGAAATAAGGATTAAATTGCAAGAATTTATTTTTCTGAGCCTAAGGGTAAAATCGTCATTAATTAAAAGTTTAGGGGCAAAATGGTAATTTTGCCTAGAGCATTAATTGAATGTATTAGAATATGGAATGAATGAAAACGATAATCAAATTTATTTATAAAGATATGGACGACTCAAATACGAGACTTGAACGTGGAAAAGAAAAGATATCATATTATTGAAATCATAAACACGAACAAGCAATGAGGTAAATTCGTGTAACTTGAATTGTATTTTTAAATACTTGAATGAAATATGTGGCTATGTGGTGAAAATATGATTTGAATGTCCAGTGCATGATAATTGATGAAATATTGATAATACTCTATATAAAGGGAAAATAAATCCCGGATGAATGATATGGAATTCGATGGATCATTGGAAAAGGAATTGATGGTAAAAAAAGGATCTAGCCCAGACAGGTGACCCTATTATTAGCCCTCCTGAAGAATACAGGAAAAAGGATTAAGCCCGGAAGGGTAATACTAATATCAGCCCTCCCGAAGAATATATGGGAAATGAGGTTCGCGGGAGTGTGCTGGTGGCTCTCCCGAAGAATATATGTGTATAGGCCATTCCGAAGAATACATGGGAGCTGAGGTTCGTGGAAGTGTGCCAAGAATTGAGGTTCGCGGGAGAGTGAGGTTCGCGGGAGTGTGCTTACTGAAATGAAATGTGTAAGACCATGGTTGAAAGATACCATGGCAACACATGTATATGAATTGACGGACCCGGAATTGTACACTAAAAGTGTACACCTGTATGAATTGACGGTTAATGAAATTGTACACCAAGAGTATACTTTTGGAAATCCATCGAAATTCTGAGAAATTCAACGGAATAAATATAGAAGATGGTAAACACATAGCTAAAAAGGGTAAATGTGAATTAATGGATTATGATTTGCATATTTTAAGTATCCTATATGATTTTAACTATCGATATTCCAATAAATTCAGTAGGTAAGAATCCTGACCAGGAAAGGAAATATGTATATAAAAAGATTCGTACATATATTCCTGAAGTACATGAAAAAAATGACAGTGATACTCTATATATGAAAATACAAGATGATGATATTTGTACATGGAATTTATTGATGAATATATGCATCCATGATTATAGATTCGTATACTTTAATAATATTAATTGTATAACGATGAAATTTCGAATGACTTAATGAATAAAGCCCCGACATGGAAATAATTTGAGCACGAAACAATAATCACGAAATTGAACTTGAAATACACGAAAACGATATTTATTCGATATTTTAAAAATATGACATAGAAAATACATGTATATGAAACTTACCTGATAATTATGCATGTTCAAGATTATGAATTGTCCCGGAATAAATATATACAAAATTCATGAAAACAATGATACATGAAATTTTGGTATAATGAATGATTTATGTTTTTGAAGAAATGGCAAGAGAATAATATATATCATGTTACATGAATATGTGGCTATCTTTAATATGCTGATACACGGAAATTGGGTAAGCCGTAATAAGTAATAATCTCAAGTATGATATGTTGATACAATGAGTTTATTGATTCTAAAATTATATGAAATATATTCAAGTATACTAATAATTGTTGTTGTTGACGCTTAGACAAGTGCCAAGCTATTGGTTAAATGGTAATATGTTTATTATTTGATACGTCGAAAGGATAAATGATCAAATGAAAATATACATGTGTTTATGGAAGAGTGGTAAAATTTAAGTTGTGCAATTTCTTATAAAATGAGTTATCATGTGATAAATAAATAAATAAATAAGAAGAGAAGTTCTATAAACTCCGGTAATACCTCGTGATATGTTAGCTCAACTGCATATTTTCATTCGAGTGGCTTAGTTCCACGTATGTGGTGTGTAGGGTGGATGGGCCTTTCAAGGCCTATGTGGTGTGCACGGTTGGTTGGGATTGATTAGCTCATATGTGGTGTGTAGGGTGGTCGAAGAGGTGTTCAGTTGGTAGGGTGGGTTGTTTTTTATCTGTTGCATTCATACGCATATAATTATATGTCTTAATATATGTGTAAGATTATGCGAGTATTAAGGTGTTAGTGATATGGTACTTGGAAATGAAGTTTTTTGTTAATCCGCGTTTTGGTATGTTTTGGTAACGACATGTTGTTTGGTTTAGTGGCTGAGTTTTTCGTGTATGGTTGTGTTCATATTCTGGTAGAGGATTGTTTGTCATAACGTTCCCTTTTTTGTTTTCTGTTACTTTTCAGACTCACATTGAGTTTGTGTAGCTCACCTCCTTAGTGTTTTCCCTTTCAGTTACTCTCGTGTTTTGAAGTTGGACTCAGCATGTCGGAGGTCTTAGAATGTTATATTTGAGTCAAGCTAATAAGTTTTCTTTAATTCAGATTTTAAATTAATAGTTTTGAACTGTAAGTACTGTTTTAAAAACTGTGGTACGAATTTTGTGTCGTATACACGTAAGTGTTATTTGTACTGAAGTTTGGAAATAGGGGATTTTATTTTCGAACATGTTTCATCGTATCCTTATTATTGATTTGAATTTGCATATTTTGTTAAATGATTAAGCTCGATTAAAGCAATGGTTTTCTGACGAAGTCTAAAACAACTCATTTTGTAGAAATTTCTACGATCACTTTGATGATCAATGTAACCTCTGGGATTTGGTCTAAACTTCTAGGCTAGATTTTGGGGTGTTACAAAATCACTTTAAGATAATTTCTATGTAAGTTAATTGATAAAAAATAATTTTATTTAATAAATGAAGCTTACACGACTCTTTGCGGAGGGAGACAAAACGCTCCTCAAAGGAAAATACCTTCCATTGTTGAGGGACCGGTCGTCATCCTTAAGGATGACACTTCGAATTATTTTTAAAATGATTTTTTTATTTCTCAACTAATTTAGTGTCAAGTTAACTTATGACTCCAACTTAATTAGATATTAAGGCTTCCTTTAGTTTAGCATTTAATGCCAGTGTGTTGTAGTTGGGGTAGATAACTGCTATCAACCTCACTGATAGCCTGCTTGGATCAACATCAACAGTACATTCAAATTTATTTCAATCACACTAATAGCCTCAAAATTGACTGGATGTTTTAACACCAGTTCAACCTAATAAAGCAGTGGGTATTTTTAACAGGCAAAAGCACCCATACTTTTATTTATTATTTTACCATTTTATCCTTGAAAGTTAAACTAATTTCTTTCCCAACCTTATTTGTTTTCAGATTTGGGAAGAAAATAGTCACTTGTTTTTTCAGATTTGAGAACTAAAATAATGATTATTGTTGGTTTCTCCCTACTTTTTTGCTTTGTTCTTGGTTGTGGCTGCTACTTTTTTCTTTGCCTAAATATTAGTTTTTATAAATTTGTGTTGAGTATGGTATCATGTTCATGTTATGTGTTCGTCTCATTTCTAAATTTTCCAAGTTTAGATCGGATTATTGATCAGTTGGGGGTATCTGCAAATAAGAGTTGTAGTTTCCACTTCTACAATGAATGCAAAAATTTAGCTTGTAGTTTTAATTTTTTTAAGAAGTTTTTAGTGCATTTAGTGCTCAGTTGTAGTTTTTCTTCTTAATACAAGATTGAAATGATGAAACAAATGATAAAATCAGGGAAAATTCTTGAAGAACAAAAAATTAGTAGGCTAAAAACAAAAGGTTTGTTTAAAAACTAATTTATTGCATTTGAATAGGCAATTTAGTTTTGCTCTAATGATATTAGAGATGTAGTATTTCCATATAGGTATATACGTTCTTATGCTTCTTTAGTTTTCCTTTTAAATGATGTAAGCTTTTGAGACCAACAAATCTTGAGAAACACAGCTTTGAAAGATCCCCTTTTTGAAAGAATTTTAGCCTTCTCAATCCCCTACAGATCTTTGTGTTTGAGAGGCCGAATTGTTATACGTCTTTAGAAAATCTAGATATATGAAACTTAGGTGGTGTGAAAAATCTATCTAACATGGTTATACAATTATCCAAGGAGTAATGAAATGTTGTATCATTCGGTGCTAATGCTAGACAATGTCACATTGACTTTTCATTTTTTTTAAGTATTCATATTGGACACCCTTAGTTTTTCATTCATATTTGGAGATCGGTGTGGAGACACGATATACATGTATACATGTCCCATATGAGTGAAAATTAAATACTTATATTTTATTATTTTGTTTAGTACAATACATCAAAATGTTAAAGAGTTTTTGTGAGAAATATTAAAGGAGCTTTACAAATGCGTGGATGTATATATACTATGATATTTTAATATATATATATATGTTTACTTATATTTGTTATAATAGTGATCTTTAAATGATGCTTATTATGATATATATTTATGGTTTTATGTCAGTTGACGTTTAAAATCAAAATAATCATAATAGATGATAAAGACACGAAATTTTGTGGAGGGAGATAGTACCTTAGCAACAAAAGCTGTTTGGAATGATGATCTGACGTTGATATTTTGTGAACTTTGTGTGAATGAAGTCAATGTTGGTAACAGACCGACAACTCATCTAAACTCAAAAGGATGGGAAAATGTCATTTCTTTATTTCAAGCAAAAACACAAAACAATTATGAAAAACCTTAATTGAAAAATAAGTGGGATACATTAAAAAAGAATGGAAGTTATGGAAGGAGTTGCTTAAGGAATCTACAGGTATAGGATGATGTCCATCTAAAAAGACGGTCGATGCTACCAAAGAATGGTAGGCTAAAAAAATACAGGTTAGTGCTAACTTTATCATTATTTTAATATATAAAGTTTATTGAAATTAATAATTTACAAATATAAAAATCTTAGTATAACATTTAACATGTTATGTAGGAAAATCCTAATTTTAAAGGATTTAAGAAGAAAAAAATTGAACCACGATTGAATGAGTTAATGTGGCAAATGTTTGGTGGCATTGTAACCACTGGAGAGAATGCATGGGCACCTTCGCCTGGTGTTCTTCCAAGTGGGGTTCCTATGGGAGATGTACACTGATAAACGCTAAATTATACATATTTTTACCCATGTTTAGCCTATATTTTGGATGAATTATTATCAATTTAGTGAGAATTTATGCTCTTAATCTTTCTTTTTCATGTCTTACACTCAGGAGAGCATAGGGAAGAGAAAAGAACGGAAAATAGACCAAAAACCAGAGAAAATGGGCCAAAATGTGAAAACGCACGGCCCAAGACGGTCGTCCCACACGAAGACCACACGGTCCAGCCCCGACAAGCACAGCCAGGCCACACGGCCGTACCCCAATTGACAAAATCTCACACGGCCTCTTGTCGAAGTACACGGACGTGGCACACAGGCGTGGCACACGAGCGTGGCACACGGGCGTGTTCTAGTCGTGAGGAAGAGGAATTTCACTCGGATTTGGATACTTAGGGGCTAAGAAAGCCATTCTCAACTCTATATAAAGACCCTAGGAGGCAACTTGAAAGGTGTGCTTATTTCCCGCTAAGGGAATACTCTTTTCTCTGAGGAAAGAGCGTCATATTTCTGCCAACACAAAGAGTGAAAGCAAGGGATTACTCCAAGGGAAGCCGATTGATTCATCCTAGAAGCCAGAATTCTACATCAAGATAGAGGACCTCCCCAAATTCCTTCAGGGGTTTTCGGGTTCTTTATGTTTTGTTATATTAATTCTTCTGAGATGTTTTATTTCTTTATTATGAACTAAACCCCTCAAATACTTGAGGGGGATGAAACCTAGGACAGATCTTGTTATTTATTCTTGATTTATATGATAAATACTTAAATTGTTCTTAATTATGTGTTCTTTATTCTTAATTTAATAATCCTAGGTATTACTTCAATAATTAGATGTGCTTAGAGCAGAGGAGCAAAAGTCCCTGTGATAAGAGTAGATCTACCATAATTAAGCGGAGTTGCATGCAACCCTATACATAGGGCGACATAAATCTGCCGGATTAGGGTCAAACCTAATATAGGGAACCATAGATTGAATTAATGCAACCTAGGGTGTTAATTAATAAAGGAACTTTAGTTAACAACCTAGGCCTAGTTGCTCTTCGCCTCGACGAAGGGTTTAGCATAAATTAGGGATCTCTACAGATCAAGTCAAGTGAATAAATCGTCTAGCTCAAGAACTAATAACAAGTGAAGTCTAGGTGGATTTTCCCTTAAGTATTGCTTATATCAATCAGCTTTTCCCTAAAGTTTTCCCCAATTTACTTTTTGTGCACTTTTAGTTAGTTTTAGAATTAGTTTAAATCAACTCTCTTTATTTTTAGGCTAGATAATAGAAAGGAAGTAAGTATTAGTACTTTTAGTTCCTTTGGGTACGATAACTCGGTCTTGCCACTAAACTATACTACTGTTCGATAGGTGTGCTTGCCTTTAACATCGTGATATTAGTTAGTTTTGGTGTGATCAGTCTTATAAATTTTATTACTTAATATCGCGAGTCGTTATCATACACCTAGTGAGGGATTTGGTGATTCAGATGAACATAGTATTGAGAATGAAGGTATTCCTCCTAATGAGGCACCATCAAACCCTTCTCATGAAACTCTTAATTGAAGAAAGCAAACACTTCGGGTTGTACACGGTAAAGGAAAAAAAATCAAGTTCAAGTAGAAAATCATCAAGAAATACATTGACTACTCAGATTGAGAAAAGTGTGAGAGTATGACTAGTCCAAGGAAGTTAGTGAATGAAATTATTTTTCCTCACTCTCAATATACTATTTCAAATGCAATGGATGCTTTGCGTGCTTTGGGAGATGAAATTCCAAAAAAAGATAAACTGCACTATTTTGCCATCAAAATGTTCTAAATACCGGTGAAACGAGAAGTGTTTATGAACTTAGATCCAGATGTTACGGTTTGGTGGCGTCAACGTGAGTATGCTGAACAAAATCCAATTGCATCATTTTTATCCTTGGTAGCAACATCATCATTTCCCTTCCAACCATACCATCAACCACTTCCACCATAAGCTCCTTAGAATTATTACTGTAATATAACTATACTACTTTTTTATGTGTAAAACTAATGTATAATATTTTTTATGTTTGGTATTTTTATGCTATGCTTTTATTCAAGTTTCTGTGTTGTATAGAATGTCACAAAATATTAATTTATTTTTATTTGATTATTTTTCCAGGTTATGGATGAATTTCACAATATGTATAATAGTTTTGATATGAATTATGATACCCTTGAATTAAGTGAAGAAGCTCAATGAAGAATAGCCATAATTGTTACACAAGTTTAGCACAACAATTATTATGAAGAGGAAGAATATGTGTTAAGCAGTGTATTGGTACACCATGAAACTTATTTCATTATGCAACCGTGTATTGATTCAAATTATACAAGTCAAATGTGGGTAGACGAAATATTAAATGGGCATGATGATCGTTGTATGAATAGTTTTAGAATGCCAAAAATATATTTCACAGCTTGTTGCATAATTTGCAAACAAATTATGGCTTAAAGCATGGGAAAGTATCAGCGATAGAGAAGTTAGCATTATCATTGTATATTTTTAGAAATAGAGAATCAAATTCAAATGCAATAGAGCAATTTCAACGATCTGGGGAAACTGTTAGTCTATTTTTTACTGATATGTTACATATATTTGCTCAAATGGGAATAGACACGATTAAACCCACTGAACGTCAATTCGAGGAAATACCGAACCATATTCGACATGATACAAGATACTGGCCTCACTTTAAAGTAAAATTTACACAATCTTTATATTTTTAAAATATAGATCATTTCTAACTTTTATCTTATTACTTGTATTTATTTTAAAGGATTGTATTAGGGCCATAGATGGAACACACATAAAAGCATGCATTTTGCTTTCTTGTCAAATACCTTATATCGGACGGAAAGGTGAACCAACTCAAAATATTATAATAGTTTGTGACTTCAACATGTGCTTTATTTTTGCATTTCCTGATTGGGCAGGAACAACACATGACAGTAGAATTTTTTTGCAAGCACTTAGAAAACAAGAGTTAAAGTTTCCACACCCTCCACCAGGTTGAACTTTAATTTTTTAATTAATCTTTACATAAAAACAGTATTAAAATTTTTAATTTATTTTTAAACTTGATATTATATTTTACTTTTTTGTAGGAAAATATTATCTTGTGGATTCAAGATATCCACAAATGGCAGGTTTTCTAGGTCCATATAGGGGGAACGATATCATTTACCTGATTTTCGTCGAGGTAATCGTTGAGTATATGGAAAAAAAGAAACCTTTAATCATGCTCATTCTTCATTACATTCTGTGATTGAACGAACATTTGGAGTGTGGAAAAAAAATGGCCAATATTAAGAGATATTCCAATTTATTCATTCAACAAGCAAGTTTTAATAGTTATTGTAACAATGGTTTTGCATAATTACATTCGAAGACATGCTTGGTCAAATGATGAGGATTTTTGACAATTTGAGAATATACCCGACATGCCAGTCTCTTTAGGCCATTTTGATCGAGGTGAATCGAGTTCTTCTAACAGTGAAAGTGACCTTGAAATCGCGATGTTAAGGGAAACCATTGCAACTAGTTTAATGAAATCATATTTGTAAAAACATTTTGCATCATAGCCTAATTTCTAATGATAATGAAACTTGTTATGTCTTATGTTACTATATTTTTTTAATTAAAAATCATCCATTTAGATACTTCAAAATTTGATCCAAATATAATGTTACTATTTGTGAAAATAATATTATCATTGTTATAAAAGAATATTTAACTAAAAAAAAATTAAAAATAATGATCATTTTATCTAATAAATAATTTAAATTGATTATATAATTCATTAAAATATTTATAATAAAATATTGAAAGATACATTTTAATATTTTGTTAAATGAATTTATAAATTCATATATTTTAATAATTTTATAAAAGTAAAATAATTTAAAAAACTTCTATTATATATCAATTTTAATATAATGTCCTTAATAGTCGTTTTTTATTCTCACCTAACCGCTACAGCTGTGTTTGAATCCAAACACACACTCCATCATTATTTCTAATCTCACTGCTATAGTATCCAATCTCACCACTACAATAATTAATCTCACCCCCACCATTGTTTTTAACCTCACCGGAAGTAAACACATCGCCCATCCAAACTAAGCCTAAATATAGTATAGATAAAAAAAAATATAATCTTTTTATATATACTAATACTATCATTTACCATTTTTTTAATATTTTCTTATTTTTATGATTTTTAATGAATTATTTAATTGAATTGAGCGAATTGATAACCTAACCGATTTGACTACTAATTCAATTCTAAAAAAACTTGATTTTGAATAAAAAAAAAATGTTTTTTAACTTTGTTATGAACAATTTAAGATAGAGCTAATTGCTTCGGTATGTTCTTTTAAAAAGGTCTTTTTATGTCTTGGCAAACTTAATGTAACTTTCCATCTTTATAATTTTTTTGAGTTAAAATAAAATATTAAAAAAATTTAATTTTATCGTGTTATTTATAAAAATCATTTATTTTTTGTTTACACCTGAATAAAAAATATATAATTTGATTTGTATCCAAATAAGTGGATTTACTTAGGTATAAATTAAAAGTTAGGATTTATAATTTAAAATTAGGATTTACACCTGAATAAAAATCATTTATTTATAAGTGGATTTACTGTATTAAATTAAATGCATGAAGCTTCTCTGATGATATATTATAATTAAAATTATTTATTTATTATTCGAGTTTTACAAAAGAGAATCAAAAAGTTGTCATATATTTTTAATCAATCTTAAATTTTGAAAATCTCAAATTAGACTTGAAATTAGCTCAAATTCAAATCTAATTTTTTATTTGTACAAATCCCCAAAGTAAAAAACAATTGATTGAGAAGGCATAGTTATTTACCAACCCCAAAACCGAAAATTTCATAGCAAGGGGTAGTTCAAAATTTTGAAGGTAAATTTGGGGGGTTGGAAACAATTTTGGGTGTGGGATTCCCATAAGAGTTATTCATTGATTGTCATGCTGATTTATAATAGTTTTGATATTAATGTAAGTTCATACGTGATTTTATATTGAAGCAAAAGCCAAGATAATTATTCTAAGATTAAAATTACCATTTCTGATCCTAAGGTTAAATTTTTTGGACAATTACAATGTTTTCATTGATGAATTGCAAGGGTAAATTATAAAAATAGTCATTCAATTTTAAATTTTTTATTTTAATCATTAATGTTGTTGTTGAAATTTAATATTTTGACCACTTTTCTCTTAAATCACTAATGATGACCTTTTATATTTGAATAATAACAAATTTAGCCCTCTAATATTTACAGATTCTATCAATTTAATCTTAATTCTAAAAAAACAACAAATTTAACCCTAATTTTACACATTCTATCAACTTAGTTTTACTTCTTAAAAATTCAAAATTAAAAATTAAGAAATAAAAAAATTTAAAAATTCATTTTCCAATAAAAGTACATACAAAGTTATAAATAAATCAATACTCATTTTTCTCTTTTCTAACATACAATTTATTTATTAAAATAATACTTTTATAAATAAAATATTTTTTTAAGAAAAACCCAAAACTTAAAGCAGATTCAAAATTCTCTCTCTCTCTCTTTTTTTTTTTTAGTTTACTTTATAAATGATAAATTTTATTATACATTTGGTATTGCTCCTTAGTCCTCGTCAAATTTATCAAGTGCTAGACATTGCCTTTACCCACAACTATCAACACCAATAATCCCTACTTCAAACTCCTTACTTTTTACATCCTTCATTATTGCGATCGGATTAGGAATTGGTTATGGAGTTGATGACATAGCCTTCTACCTACTGGGTCTTCAAGATCTCATATCCTCATTTATATATCTCCATTCATGCTTGCCCTCAAACACAATCTCAAATGCAATAAATCTATTCTAGTAACAACCTAAAAACATATCTCATCCTTTTCGACCTTAGGCTACAATATTTTACCCAATCTGAACGTGGTGGTCGTTAATATTAAAAAAGAAAAAAAAATTGAATCTGTATAAGTTATCTTCATTTTTTCCCCTTAAGTTGTTTTATTTATAAGATTATAATTTTATTTATAAATTTATTATTTTAATAAATAAAATTCATGTTAGAAAAGGAGAAAATAAATATAGTATGTATTTTTATTGAAAAATGAAATTTTAAATATTTTTAAAAAATTTAAGAATCAAGACTAAATTGATAGAATGTGTAAAATTGGGAGTTAAATTTATTGAATGTTTTTAGATTTAGGACTAAATTTATAAAAGTAAACATTTGAGGCCTAAATTTGTTATGCCAATAAAAAAATGTCATTGTTAGTGATTTAACAAAGGAGTGGCTAAAATATTAAAATTTGATAGTGTTGGTTACTAAAATAGAAAATTTAAACTTGGGTGACCAAAACAGAAACACGCTAATAGTTGAGTGACAATATTTAGAATTTATCTTGTGAATAAATAATTGATAAAATTTCCTTGATAAAGTGTGGTAGAAATGTAACTACTCTCACCCGATCCAATAACAAATCCGAGTAAGAGATATTATATTTAAGCACGTAACCATCCTTTCACATTCTTACACTTGTTTTTATAACATTTCTATTATATATTTATAGTTCATATTTACATTACCAAACCTAAGTACATGTCATCTCTAAAGTCCAAAATTTACATTGTAGGTCCAATAGTCGAACCAATCGAACTGTTTGAATTGAGAACTGATGGTCTAACATGTTCAATTATCAGTCCGATTATTAAAACGTTAAATCACATTCTAAGATTGTATCATATCATCACTTAAAAATTCATATAAATTTTTTAATATTTAAGCAATGACATGGCACAATTTTAGAGTGTCGTATCAACAAGTTTTTATATTTTTCATGTTAAGGGACCAAATTAGATATAGCTGTCAAATTTAAGTATTAAAATGGAAAAAAAAATTAACAAATGGAGAAGTAAAAAAATTAAATTATCCCTTATATATTTACTAGGCATGAATGAATGATAAAGAAGCAGGAGAGACTAAACGGAGCAGCTTGGGAAGCTTAGAAGCTATGGTATTTTTCTCCCTTACCAAAAATAATAATAGTCTGTAATAGTATTTTCTCACTTTTTCTCTTTCTTTTCCCAAATTACTAGTTGAGAAGAAGAATAATATAAAAGAAAAAGGAAAACGACTGCAAAGGGCTAAATACCACATCTGAAACGCATAATCAAAACAACGATAACCCAATTTGTCACCGTTTTACGGGTAAATTTCTTTTCTTTTACCATGTTTATTAAATATATATTTTGCTTGCTATGTCTCTAGTGGATTTTTGTTTCATTCCCGTGAATTTTATTACTTCTTTGGGTTCCTCAAGGGTTGTCTTGGTGTTTCATTTCAGGAAATCAGATTCCCATTGATTTACAGATCTGTTTTTTGCTTCTGCTAGTCCTTGTTTTGTATATATGGGGTAAGTTTTATTGGTTTTTGTTTTCTCCTATGATTTTGATTTTTTTGGCCTTCTATTGACAAGATTGAAAAGTTTTTATTTTTCTTCCTTTTATTGTTTATTTGATTCCTCTTCTTTGTGGTTTAATATGGGGTTTGAGTAAATGGCGCACCCTTTTTTTTTATTATTAATTTCTTTGACAATAGAGGAAGAGGGAAAAAAAATAACATTTCAACTCTGGAGTTTACCGTTCATGTCTAAAGTCTAAACATTTTGGTGAAAAGAAATGGAGCCCAATTTGATTATCTGTTTTCATTCTGCCCTTTTATAAGTAATGGTTCTTTAATAGTATGGTTCTGTAGGATTAATTATGTTGATTGTAATTTTTTTTAAATATGTATCTAGTGTCTTTGCAACCACTATGCCTGTATTTGATAAATAAAAACAAAAGACCTAGAAAAAGGAAGTTTTCTCACCTTCCTAACAATCATGATTATAAGTTACTGGTTTAGGCATACAGGATATAGTCTTGGAGTTTTATGCCTTTTTTTAGTGATAGAAACCAGGAAGCTTTCTGATGTTGTCTAGTGATTGTGCTGTAGCAGATAACATTGCTTTTATTTATTATTATTAACTGACGAGCAATGATTTTGTAGAAATTGATAAGGCAACACAAGTTTCAAATTCTTTAAATTGCTGAGCCCAGAATTGAGGGATGTTTACTTAGTAACCCAGCCACAATGCTGGGCATCATTGTTCAAAGTCAACCGTAGATTTGATTGGTTAAGTATTCAAATAAAACTGCCTGCACACTCCCTTGAAGGGAAGCTTACTTCTTTTGGGGGCCTTTCTTGTAAGATTTGTAGCTAATTGGCTTTGATCCAGAAGGTGGGCACTGGAAGTGTTATAATGTTGCATTTTTACGAGGACTGCTTTTTGTTGCAAATATGGTTTTGCTACATGTGATAAAATAAGGGTCGATACAGGTACTAATCATGTAATATGATTGTGTGTGATTTGTAACAGAGCAGTGGTTGTCTAGGATGCTATGAGAAGCCGAGTTTCAATCCCTTGGTGAATGAGTCGTCGAAAGGACTAAACGTTCAAGGTCAGACAGTCAGGAAAGCCAGCATATCTGAAGATTTCTGGACCACTAGCACTTGTGATATGGACAACAGTGCTGTGCAGTCACAGGGAAGCATCTCATCGATCAGC
This sequence comes from Gossypium stocksii, assembly GCA_020496765.1. Classification (NCBI taxonomy): domain Eukaryota; kingdom Viridiplantae; phylum Streptophyta; class Magnoliopsida; order Malvales; family Malvaceae; genus Gossypium; species Gossypium stocksii. The sequence continues at coordinate 11,896,786 of CM035630.1, forward strand.
ACAAGCAACCAGACACTTGATCTGCATGGCAGTGTTGCAACTGCTAATGCCCCAGCTGAATTTGTAAATCATGGCAAGTTCTCAGCTCCTAAGTTACTTTGTCTGGAGTAACATTTATATCTGACAGCTTTATGAACTTACTTACCTTCCTATCTGGATAGTCCTTTGAGGACCTCTTTTGGTACTAAAATAAGATGAGGCTGTCTATGCACCATCTCAAAATCACAACTGCACTCTGTTGCAGGCCTTCTTCTCTGGAATCAAATTAGGCAGCGCTGGGTGGGAAATAGAAGGTCTCAAAATCGGAAGCAATTGGTTCAAGAACCCAAGCTAAAGTGAGTTGTTGTCAGGAAATATAAATTTAGTGTTTTCATTAATCTTGGTTTTAAGATCTTCCAACACATTTCTTCCCATGAGCTCTCATCCACTTGCAAAATGATCTGATTACAGATTTGTTTATTTGCATTTAAGAGAACAGTATTGAGGGTGTTAATTAGTTCCATTTCTTTTTTCTTCTATGTATTGTTTGAATTTTGGAAGGCATCTAAGTCTGCATTTTGTCTGGAATTACTAGTTATGAAACAGTTTCCGTTTAACTAATTTATGTGACGACCATTTTATCATCACTGTTTCTTTCTTTCCTCGGGGCCATACAAAGGCACAAGACATAAAAGAAGATATCATCATTTCTACAACATTAAATTTTCAACTTCAGATCTTCTGGACCTGGAAAGGATGAGTTATGCTAAAAAATCATAAAATTGTTTAAATAATAATGCAATAATGACAACTTTACCTATGTGAAGTGTGCTGCATGACATCAACCACTTTGCTTTACCTAGAACAAGATCCTCTATGAGCTCAGTAAAGTGAGGCGCCCTCTTTATAGTTACTATCTACTAGACAATCTGGTCTTTTTCTCAGCCCCTGACATGGGCTTTCGTTAAGTCACATCTCTATTGTCTGCAGTGCTGTCAAGGTGTGCGCCTAGGCACGCTTGCACCTTGCGCCTTATACAGCAAAAACGCCTCAGACCTTTCTAGGCAAGGCCCATTTGATCAGGTGCATACCTGGTGCACATAGTCGTACTTTTTTTTGTAAGGCAATAGGTATTAGAAAAAAAAAAAAAGCCCGCCTGACTGAACTTCTCAATATTTGAGCATTCAACAACAAACATTGACCATAAGGAAACCATGCATATTGACCAATAAAAGAATTGCATGATTTGTAGATAAACTAGACCGCACTTTAGAGTTTACTATATATCTTAAGCTTTATATATTATATATATACACAGACTTGCAAAAACTCACACATATTTCCCTATACTTCACTCCAGCTAGCACTTTTTTTGCACCTTGCACTTAAGGCAATATAAGGGTTCTAGTGCCTTGTGTCCTTGACAACACTGGTTCTCTGATATTGATATTTACTTTCCTAGCATCTATTGCTGTAACCTGTAAGATTTGAAGATTATAATGAAGAATCAAAAGGTTAATGTTTGTCTTTCAGCAATACAAAAATGGTACCTTTAATAGTGCATGGTGCTTGCATAAGTTTCCAGTGTCTTAGGAGTTGTGTCAAGCATTCTGATTTTAGCAAAATCCAGATTTGTCATTAGAGAACCTGGATCTTAGGTATTGAACTTTGAAATGGCATTTTCTGTACTTGTGGAAAATCACTTCTGGATGCAAGTATATAGCCTGTTAATCATTTATGAACCTTTCGCTTATCTTGTCAGCACTCATTGTCTCAGCATGGTTAAACAATTCTGGCTTTGCAGTTGGAATGCGACTTATGAAAATTTACTTGGAAGCAACAAGCCATTCCCTCGGCCTATTCCTCTTTCTGTAAGTCCCAGCACCAGCAAGCTTTTATAATCAATGAATTGCTTGCTTACCTGATTTGTGTTTCTCATGAAAAATGACAGGAAATGATAGATTTTCTCGTGGATGTGTGGGAGCAGGAAGGATTGTATGACTGAGCAACAACAGTACAAGTACATTTGAGAGATGGTGAGGTATCAATATTTATCTGACTTGTTGTAACATTTTAATTGCTTCAATAAGTAAATGCATTGGAGCATAGCCTGGTGTGTATATCAACTGTAACAATTTCAGGGTCATGCCTGCTTCTGGTGTCCTTTTTTTCATTCTAACTCAACAGACCTTTTAGACATGCTATTTTATTGAACTGGAACTAATCCAAAATAGAAAATACTAGCGCCCTCTGGTTTTCAGCAAAATCTTCTATCACTATTTTATTGCCAAATTCTGTGCTTTGGTTACGGCTACCTTACATCCTAGTGCAAGTGTTGTTTGCTTTGATTCATTTGAACATGCAATGACAGAACAAATGTGATGATAAATTATCCCAGATGTTTAGTATGCTCCCTGGATTTTGTGGAATAAGGCTCCATTAGGGAAGCAAAAAAAAAAAAAAAAGAAAAGTAGGATTGGGATGCTTTTAACAAACTATACCAGGTTTGTTTCAAAGTTCATTTATAGCTTATGGCCTTCCCATTCACAAGCTATTGATACCTTTGATTAGCTCCTTTAAAACTTATAGATGCTTTTAGAGCTTTAAACCAATCTGGGATTCTAGATTTGTAGATGTTTAGAGGTATCTATTGGGTGGATTTGGAGTTTTTCAGATTGTTACGAGTTCAATTATTAAATTCAAGTTATTACATGTTTATAATCGGATTGGTTTTCGGTTGGAGTAATTTCGAGTTTGTTGACTGAATTGCTGCCTTTGATTGTGATTTGGTTACTTTGCCTCAGATTTCAGTAATTCATTGATATTCGATGGTCACTTATCATGATTATTTTTTGGACTGCTGCTTACTAATTACGATATGATCATAGGAAGAAATTGCAGCCATAATCATATTTCTAGGAGTGCTTACTCGAACTAAGCTACAGTTAATTGAACTTTCAGATTTCTTAACCATTATCGGATAGAATTTTTTTTTTTCAACGATTTAATTTCCAGTCGGTTAATTGAAAATATAATGATAATGTTCTTTTCTTATTTTTTATTTCAATGAAATGACAAAAATAATTATTCCTTGAATTTGTATTTTTTGTCAAATTTAGATGGAAAAGTTAATATGTCTATTAACTTTGCTTATGTAATATTCATGTATATGTCACATCAATAATTAATTATTTTTTAAATTAAAAAATAAATAATTTTATTTTTAATTATATTAATAATTTATTTAATTTATTCTTTGAATATTTAAATATTAAAATATTAATTGTTGATGTGATATTTATGTGATGTCAGCAAAGTTAACTTATGTTAATTTTTCTATTTATTTTAGGTGTGATTTGATAAATAGCAAAAGTTCAAGGTTTAAAAGATGTGAAAATTTAAATAAATGGTTAAAATAATTTTTTTAAATTAAAATACTAAATAAGTTATTATGCTTTTCAATAATTATAGGCCCATTTAATTTTTAATTATCTACTTTCAAATCGAATTAAATGATACTCGAACATTTACAAAGCTTTTAATCAATTCTCAATTGAATTAATTTTAATGACCAACCAGTTAATCGAACTAATTGATTTAATTAATTAATTTGGTTTTAATCGAAGAACGCATGTTCCAATATGTTTCTTTTTATTATCTTACTTTTTTTTTCTTGACTTTGGATGTTCCCTTTATTGACCTATCTTTGTAATTGATTTTAGGGGTGAGCGTTCGTTTGAATCCGAATCAAATGAAAAAATTTTAAGTTAATCGAGTTGACGAATCATATTTCATCATCCTAATTTGATTTTAAATTTTCTCGAATTGAGTCGAGTGAAATGGAATTCGAATCGCATCAAATTGAATATATTTATTTGAGTTAAATTTTAAAAAATAATTTTGAATCCTTGTAACTACTGTCACCCATTGTAACAAAATTTGTCCATTGTAATCAAATTTTTTATTAATTTTCATCACATTATAATTTATTTATTAATATTTTATATACGGATTAGCTTTTTGTTTGCTTAGTTGTTTCAATTATCTTCATATTCTTGTCACTATGTATTTTGGAATTAAAAAATATATTAAATGTACAAATGTGATTTTTAATAAAAGTTATTTTAAAGATAAAATGTAAAATTGATACCAATATAAAAATTTAACACAAATATTTTATGGCATTATTAATAATTCAATTTTAATATAAATATTTAATATGACTAAACAATTTAATAATATAAATAATATAAAATATAAAATTTAATTTAATAATATAAATAGTAGATATAAATAAAATAATTACTATTTATGTTTAGGGTTTTTTTGGATAATTTTGATTTTTACTTAGGAGTAAATAGTGAGAAGTAAAAGTTTAGGTGGAAAATAAAAAATTTTGGAGAGTAAAAGTTTGAGAGAAAGTAATTAGGGGAAGTAAAATTTTGGAGGGAAAATATTAAAAAAAAATTGGGGTGGGGGATGGGTTTGGGGTAAATAGGGATGGAATGAGAAGGGAGTAAAAGTTTTAAGGGGAAACTGGGAGGGAGTAAAAATTTTGGGGGAAAATAAAAAATTTTGAGGGTTTTTAGGAGTAAAATTTTGAGGAAAAGTAAATAGGAGAGTAAAATTTTGGTGGGAAATGGATTTTGGGTAGATGGGGGTTGGGATGGAAGGGGAGTAAAAGTTTTTGGGGGAAAGTGGGAAGGAGTAAAAGTTTTGAGGGAAAAGTAAAAATGTTTGAGAGTTTGGGGTCAAAATGTAAAATATTATAGTTTGATATTCGATTTATTCGAATTCGAAAACTCAACTCGATTCGAACTCGAAATTTAAAAAAATTCGAGTTGACTCGAATAACTCGATTCGTTTAACTCGAAATTCAATTTTTTTATTTTTTTGAATCGAATCGAGTTTTGCTCACCCCTAATTGATTCGGTATAAATAAAAGGGATAAATCTCAAAATTAAACATTAATTTCAATTCAACGTACAATGTTATATATGAACTTTAATTTTGTACAAATTTAATTTAATTTTTGAAAATTATTAAAACAACTACCGATATAGCACTATTTTAAGTTTACATACTGTAATACAAATAATTATATATATTTAATATGAAAATAAATTAACGTATTTATTTCTTTAAATGTGTACAATTGAATCAAAATTACAATTTCATATATACATTAAAACTACAATTAAAATTTTATGTGCAAAATCGTATCCAATCAAAATTTATATATTAAATTACACATTAAATCAAAATTTATATATGGTTTTAAGATTTATCGAGAAAACATAAAATAAAAGAAAAATACTATGCATTTTTAAAACTGAAAATATTAATGTCTATTTATATTTTTTAAGTATAAATATATGTTTAAATAATACCAATTCATATTTAATTTCTTTTAAAGATAATTTTCACGTATATTTTTCTTTTTGTATTATGTCAAGGATGCTAGCGAGGCACAGGGGTGTTTTGTTTGCCACTCGATATACCCTTGACTTAATCCGATCCCAATTTAGCTTATTTATCTCCATGAAAAGTTAAAATTATATTCAACTTTGATCCGTGCCGATTTGATATCATAAATTTTAATTGTTTTATATTTTATGATAAGAAATAGTGGTCAAGATTGTGTTTAAGTTGTTTGACTCGAAAAAGAAATATTTCGAATTTGACATGAAGAAAAGAAATCAAACAAATTTAAGAAAAATCAAAAACAAAGAAAAAAAAGAAATTTAAGAATAAATAATAAATATTTAAAATAATAACTAAATAAAGAAACTATAAAATAAAAAGTGGAAGATGAAACGAATAAACCGGTAGATATAATGGATAGATAGATAAGTGTCGAATTGAATCCTTTGAAATATAAACCCCAACAAATTCAACTAATGACTCTAATTAACCTTCCAAGAAATAATGATTGGTAAATTGAAGGATGAAGAATTAATTCACCCGACTCAATGAAGAAAATTGAGAATAAAACTACTTCTTAATATCATAAGAAAAAAATTATTGTACAAAAAAACTAATTAGTCACAGGGTGAAAATTTTATTAATGAAAACAATTGTATTTCTAATGAACAATGAAGAGGCATCTAGCTAAGTACACCCAAATTAAACTCTCAACTATACTGAAACTCTAATTAATTTAAGCAAAAAGGTATTCACTAAAATAATTTGAACTCGAAATCGAGTGATTCAAAATGTGTTTCGAAGCTAAGAGACAGATCTTCGAATGCTATGAAGACATCTCAACCCAGAAATGTCTGTATCTCTTCTCAAAGTGCACCGCAAATTGATTGATTGTAACATAATTAGGCAAGTAGACTTGATTGGGATCCTTGAAGTGTAACACCTAAACTTATTAACATTTTCCACATGGATTTATCATCATAGATTGAGATTTTAAGTTCACAAACAAGATTGGTCAACCCTAATTCATCATTGCTCCATTTTAAACTTTAAAGTCCATTGTTTTAAAGCTTCAACTCTTCTTTTCAGAATTTATTCGTGATTAAGTCTTGAACAACTAAATTAACTTTTGACTTCAATTACTTAGATTTGAATCTCATGATTAGACCTTAATGAAAATTATTCTCATCTCCATCATCAACTTTGAATTGTGCTAGACCACTTGTATCATTTTCTCAAAATAGAACAGTACTTTTTATTTTTTATTATATTTTAATCATATTAGTAATTATTTTCTAGATATAATTATGGTAGAACAAGTTTTAATATAAAATTTATTCTCATATATTTTAAATAAATATTATATATAAATAAATTTTAATAAATATCTCGGTTATTAAAACCTAATCTAAACCCATCTTAACTAATTCAATTTAGAATTAAACCTGGGTCAAAAATCCATCTTTTTAAAAAAGCCGACCCTATCCAATCGGGTCGAGTTGAAACCCGTTGGGTCTCATATTTTTTGTTCCTTTCGTACATGGAATTGAATCTGTCCTCTTTTAAAATTACGGAGAAGTATTAACCCTCCTCTTCCCCACGAGATTTGATGAAAAATCCACACACTATTGCAAAATTACTTGCTTACCCCTTTAGTTTGATAAAAAATCCACTACCACTCAATGTTTTATTTATTAAATGAATTTAGTTAATTATTATTCTACTTTGGCTTAAGAGGAAAAGCTTTTGTAATTTCTTAAAAAAAATTAATTAAATCATTCTATAAAAATTGTACCATTAAAAATTTATCAATCAAGTCTTTTGACCAATAATTTTCATTGTTGATCGTTATTGTGTTGACGCGGTTATTAATGATAACTAAGTTAGTCATCATGATGCACACGTGTGGTCCACATCAACAATGATTGCTGACATGGCACCACCACACCAACAAAATAAAATTCAAAAAAAATAAAATTTATTAATTTTTCTTTTAAAAAAATCATGTTTAGGTTCATTTGAATCTAGACAAAAGGACATCCAAGTTCATTTGAATTTGGATATTTAGTTGTCCATATTCATCCTAGATGTCATTTTTAAAATTATAAAAAAAGTTAGAAATAAAAAAAAATTGAGAAATAAAAAATTGTTAAAAATCTCAATTCCAAAACTTAGATAAATTGTTAATTGAGTCTTAATTTGATTGGCATGAGCATTGTTGCCAATGTAGGAGGATGTGAGTTCGAATGCACTGAAGCGCATTATACTTCTATTTATGGGTTGGGGAGGGATTATGGGTATTTCTAGATAAATTGACATCCATGTTATTTTAAATTTGGATATCCATTTGTCCAAATTTATTCTATACAATTTTACATCCTGCAATGAAGTTTGCTAGTTATTAGCTAAATGCTCATAGAAAAAATAGCCTATATTAAACACTAATACCACAATTAACAAATTAGATTAAAAACAACAACAACAAAAAATCAAAAACTTATAAAAATGTGATCTACCTATTGTGAGATAGCAATAAAAATAGAATCAACATTCCTTGCTTTTTTATAATTTTTCCTAAGAACCGTTCGAAAAATTTAGATCCGATTCGTTTTGATTGGAGTAGACTTTTTGTTTTAAAAAGTGGATGCAAAGCGGAATGAGGTGGATTATTTCTTTTTTTATAGTGAGTATAGAAAAGTTATGGTAATTGCTTGTCCCATCCGAACCTGCTTCACAATATGAAATTACCATTTTATCATTGTAGATCTAAATTATTAAAAAGGTAAAAATGTAATATAGAAAAAGTTCATATATTTTATCTTTAAATATTTTTTGAAGAATTATGTTTAAATATTTACTTGACTCTAAAAGTAATTTTAATATTAGAGGTAAGTAGCAAAATTTAAAATGGATGTATCCAACATCCACGAAGGCAGGGGCGAAGCCAGAATAATTTTGTAGGGGGCAGAAACAATTTCAATTTTTTATAGTCTATATCTTTATAATTTTTAAAGGATTAAATTGAATTTTTATAATTTTAGGGGGGCCAAAGTGTAATTTTACCTTTACTAATTTAAAATTTTTAAAAAATCTTAAGGGCTAAAGTAGCAATTTTACATTTTAGGGGGGCCGGGGTCCATGCCTGCCCCCCTAGATTCGCCCCTGCACGAAGGGGTAGTAATTTTTAAGATTATACAGTCATATTGGAGCGAGATGGGTGGCAGAGCAGAGCATGCCAACTATGGAGCAGTGAAGGATTTAGCAATATTTGCCCCCATCCCACTCATTGGCATCCTTAATTTTTAATAATGTTTTATATTTTATTTTATCATTTTTGAAACTATATCCAAAATGAATCTTGATACCATTTGTCTATATTCAAATGAGCCTTGATGTTTATTTGTTTAGATTCATTTTAGACATAAATATTTTAAATAAATTTAGTTCTTGTTTTTTTATAATTTTCATAATGTTTATGAAGTTTTAATAATATTTTTAAAATATTTTTATTTTTTTATAATTTAACAAATTTCATCTAGAATCAACCTGAACAAATAAATGTTCATATTCAAATGGACATGAATAAATGAATGCATATATTCATATAAAGTAAACTTACATGTCCATTTATCCAGATTCGTTTAAACTTGAATTTTTTAAATCAAATTCATATAAATTTAGATATTCATATGGTTGATTTTAAACTTAAAATTTTAATTATTTGTTTTTATTTTGTTATCATGTGAATGCCTTTTATGATGAAATCCTATCAAAAGCAAATGCAAATATTTTTTTTAATAGGTGAAAGTGCTCTTAACATGGAGATCAAGATAAAACTAAACATATACACTTCAACTCAATACCAAACTTGTTAAGAAAATTCGTCCACAATCTCTTTCCGAGCTGCAACAATAATATGGGATCAGAGTGGATAAAGTACATGGAGTTTTTAGATTTAGGGTCAGCATTAAAAAGAATTTAAAAACAGGTCTTAAGTAGTTTCAATATATAACATTAAAAAAGTGAAATATAAGAATGTAGAGGAAAGTAAATGGTCTGCTTCCAGGAAAGCAGCTGCATTTTTTTTTCCTTGTGTGAAACAAGGAAAGTGAAAAGGCACCACTGAAACTGAAAAGGGAGACCTACCTACCTAACACATACATATAGGATAGTCCGTTTCTCCACATTCATTTTTCTTGCTCTTAACTATGCCTACAAAGCTTGGCATTGCTTCAAAACTTCACTGTCTTCACCGTCGCTCCTCCCCATATATCTAACACACTGCATCCATGCATGCATGTATGCATGCACGGTTCTAATACCACACCCAGTTGCCATTTCCCCAGAAAATATGTATATCAGTATACACATTGTCGTAAATGTAAAGCAAACTTTTTCTGTAATAACCCTGAAACTGATCAAGGAATAGAAAAAGGATTATCTGTCCTGAAACACCCTCCTGAAAGTGCACTACTTCAGATCTTTTACATATGATTGTGGTATGGAGTTAAACAGGACTAGAAGCATCAGTAACATGATATATTTATGGTTGTTATTTTATGATGTTTTTACCTAAGAGAGAGAAAGGTTAATTTTGAGGGAAGGGTGATGATGCTGGTTTCTAGCACAAACAGGATATTTCTGAAGCTCGATCAGAAACGTCGATATTGCTATATCACTCTAACTATACAATAAAGGCAACTTCCCAGATTAAAGCACCTTCCTCAATTCTCTGTTGGGTTGCTTTCACTATTAGTAACATTAATCTTTTTTTTCCCTCATCTGTCGGGTGAGATAATTTTAATGGATGGTCAAGTCAGCTAAGGAGGGTCACCAAAAACAATGATCAAAGTCGTTTGAAGCGTTTAAAGTCAAGTGCACCAGTTTCCCAAAAGGACCAAGAAAAACAAGTTGTTGCTTTTTTCAATGAAGAAAGGCTTTTAATTGGTGAACAAGCCATCTGCCCCAGAGACATGTCTCCTTTACTACAGGCAGATACCCATCGAAACTATTTCAAACATACGCATATAAATATGCATGCTCTATCACTTCTACCCCCCACATACAGTTTTCCTCACAAACAGTGATGGCTGCTTCATCAAGAATCTACCCCATTGCACTCACCCTGGCTTTCATTTTCTTTATTACATTTCTGATTCCTTCAGGTAATTAAATCCAAAAACTATTTGGGTTATGTTTCAGCTATTTTTTTTATTCCTATTTGATAGTGTAGTTTAGGTTTTGCAGTTGGGGCAGTGGAGTCAGGTGACAGTGAGAGGTGGTTGCAGCAAAGTAAAATGGTGTTGGGGTCAAGGCCTCCCCGTTGTGTGAACAAGTGCTTGAGTTGCAGGCCTTGCATGGCTGCTCTTGTCATTCCTTCCCACCAATGGAACAAATTCAAAGCAGCAAACCATGGCGATGGAGATGATAACTATTACCTCCTCTCCTGGAAATGCAAGTGTGGGGATAAGCTCTTTCAACCTTGATACTATGACCCACCATTTCTTTCAGCTCATAACATATTGATCCCTGATGTATGTATATATATAATATAAGGAGTAAGCTTCTTGTAATGGCTAGTTAGCCATCACTGGTAGAGATTTTAGATTTGAGGGAAGATGGATGGTACTGTAATTTTCAGTTTTAGGGAAAACTTTCAAGTTTAAATGTGTGGAATCTCTTGGAGAAGTACCAGCGTGGCGTGTTCCAACTTCCAATAATCAAATTTCATTTCATGCAAATCTGTTGCAAGAAAAGACTGATCTCTGCATCTCAGCTCATAAAATTTTTATTCTAAACACGGAAACGTCAACCTTACCCTAACATATATTGGATATAGACTGCTTAACTGGGTGGTTTGTATTGGATTTCAGCGGCTGTTACTTGGATAGTAAATTTTTGTGTTTTAAAATTTTAGGGTTTAGCTGCTACCGTTTTGAATTTTTTAAGCATAAATGAATTTAGGATCTAAGCAGATTGAAGTACTGGCTGACCTGGTATAAATGTGTTTTTTTTTTAGTTTATACGAGTAAATTATACAAATATGGAATAATTATAATCATTATCGAGCATTACAACTAAATTAATAATTAGAATAGTTTCGAATTTAGATCAAATAAGTTTGGACATAATTCACGAACAATGAGATTATAATAAAAATAAATATGGAAAGTGAATCCTCATGTAATTTATTGGGAGGGCGGAATTAAATTGTATAATTTTATGATAGTAAAAATATAATTTTATTATTTTAATAATTTTAGTTTTTATAATTTTTAAAATATTAAATTAAAATATTATCATTTTTTAGTATCAAAGTGTACCAAAGTAACTAAGAGTTATTTAGAGTAGTTAGTTTGTTTAGAAGTTAGTCTGTTTAGAATTTGTTAGTAGCAGCTGTTAGCAACAACTGTTAGCAGCAGTTGCTGTTATTCTTCTCTGTATAGAGCAAAGTTAGTCATGTTATTTTTCTCTCTATTCTTGAATGATAAATCAGATCTAGTCTCTCTTTTGTTCTATATTCATTGTTGTTTTTGGTACATTTTTTCTTGGTATCAAGAGCTAAGTTCCTGGGAAGTAAATATTTGGTTGTTTGATGGAAACTGCTCAACACGTTTCTACAGATGGAGAGGATTCTGATGTTCCGATCCCTATTCAGCGGTTTTCGACTTCTTGTTTCTTGGAGGGAGGCGTTGCGTTTCGAGTCATTCACTCATTTCCTTGTCATGATACAATAAAGCTTCAAGAAAGCACATTTGTTTAGTGGAAGCATCAGGTTAGTCTTGTTGTTGATGGTTATGGGCTAACCGACTTTATCATCGGCACAATGGCCACTTCTTCTCTGGTTGTTCCTGATAAAGAAGGGAAGTTGGTTTCGAATTTTGATTTTGCTGCTCATCATCAGTAAGATAAATTGCTGGCTTTTTTTTGTGATTTACTATCAGTACCGATGTCTTACCTTACTTGACAAGCACCATCACGACTCATGCTGTTTAGAGCAAGGCTTGTCTCTGGTTTGCAGTGGCGTCGAACACCAAGGTGTCTCGCTTGAAGCATTCATTACATTCTCTAAAGAAAGGCCACATGACTGTGAAGGAATATTTGGCCAAAATCAAGGCCACTTGTGATCTTTTGAGTGCTTCCGGTCATGATGTTCCCGATGAAGAACAAGTGAGCATCATCTTTGCTGGTCTTTTGACAAAGTTTGACTCAATCTTGACATTTGCCTAATATATTTCTAAACCTCTTCCATTGGATTGTCTCACTAGCATGCTTCTTGAGTGTGAGAGTCGACAGAAACTATTTACAGTTGAGGTTCCGATTCAGGCGAATTTGGTTCAACAGTCTACTCCGTTTGGGTCTTCTCTGGTAGAACAAAATTCCTTGATTGAGTCTCGTTTGTCAGATTTTTCACACCGTGGTCGAGCTTCTTATCGTGATCGAGGTCAGGTGGTCGTGGTTGTCCACAATTTCAACTGTGTGGTCGGCTAGGACATGTTGCTCAAAAATGCTATCATTGGTTTGATCAGTGGATTGGTGACTCTCCGCCAGTAGAGAAAGGGTTTAGCTTTAGGTATAACCCTAATGATGCAATTTGTTGCTCACATGGCCCACCACCGATTTGTATGTCACATGGCTCATTGGTTCATACCAGGCTTATGATGCAGGCCAATCATGTCTCTGTACTCACTCCTGTCATGTGCGCAACAACTTTTTCTATGGGCTCGTATAGATTTTCAAATTTGGTAGCTACTCATGTGGGCCCGCCTCATTTGAATGTTTATGGCCCATCTCAAATTCCACTTGGGTCGTCGATTAATTCTCATGGGCAGCCTGCTAGTTCTCATGGTTTGTTAGAATCTGGTTCAATCCAACCTACTTTTATGCATTCTTTTTTGAATAGCAACAACTTCATCGACGTTACAACTTGATATCCTGATTCCAGGGCAACAAATCATGTTTGTAATGATGCTTTTTTGCTATATGGTACTAGTGAATACTTACGTATGGCACCCTTACTCATGGGAGATGGTACCCATGCTAATATTGCACATTTAGGTCATAGTTGTAACAACCTTAACCTGTATCTGTTGTTGGAATAGGATCACGAGGTATTACTGGAGTTTACAGAACCATTTCAGATAAATCGAGTCAATTACTATTCACTTTCCGAGATTAATCATATTGTCCCTTAAAATGGACCCTCAAGGCCCAAAACATGTACTAGAATCGAATAGAAGCTAAATCGGGATCTTGGGGAATTTTTCACAAAATCCCAAAATTTTTCTCACTATTAAGAGTCACACGCCCGTGTGGTATAGGACATGTCCGTGTGGTCAGGCCGTGTGGATTCACGTGCCCGTGTCCCTAACCCGTGTAACTCTCTGACTTAAAACCCATAAAGAAATTAAGATCACACGACCAAGGCACACACCCATGTCGCTAGACCGTGTGGTTAATTTAATTTTCGAAAATAGGTGCAGGTTTCACACGACCGTATTACACCCATGTGCTTCCAGGCCGTGTACCTCACATTGCTGAGGCACACGCCTGTGTTGAACCCGTATGCTCAATATAGGGCATTCTGTTTCTCAAATTTCAGGATGCTGGGAACACACGACCTTGACACAGGCCCATATATCAACCCATGTGTCACACACGGCCTAGACACACGCCCGTGTGTCTACCCATGTGGACAAAATAAGGCTATTTTCCTAGCTCTATTTCTCACCCATTTTCATCCAACACCTGCACCAAACATTTCCAATAGTAGCCAACCAATTCAAGCATGATTTTCAACTAATTTCATCATTCAATATGTCATATTCTCACATGCATACTTAGTACAAATCTTACCTCTTTAAACTTACATGTTTAATCTCAATAGTTCAATCATTATCAAGTATACATATAAATTCTAATTTGTTTTATAACATACCAAAAATTAAGTCATCACTAGCCATTCCAATGACTAGGTTACATTCATCCATTTCAACATATACATTAACCTTACTAGCCTATACATGCCATTATACCAAATAAGGTCCATATTTATACCAAAATGAGTGAGAGGATAATGTGATGTTGCTCCAACCCTCTCCAACCTCTAGAGCTTCCGAGCACCATAAAATAGGGAGATAAAACAGAGTAAGCACTCAGTGCTTAGTAAGTTCATGTAACATAGATCTAACTTACCACATGTTTCCACTAAATTTAATCAAACATACATGTATCCAAGCAATTGGATTATTATCCTATCATACACCACTTTGAGTTTGTCAAATAATTTCATATGATAGCAGTACATAGATGAGCTCCTCATTCCGTGATTTCCATATGTTCAATATTTCTATGTCACTTATACATTTTCAAGACAAAATTATTCATGTTCCATTAACCATTTCCAAGTTTTACCCGTTGAATTTATCGGAATTTCAATGGATACCCGGTAGTACATTTAAAGTGTACAAATTCATAATCCATCAATTCATATTCACATTTATCAGATAGCACACTCCTGAGCCTTATCTCATACAGCAGGATTACCAATCCAGGCTAAATCCTCTGTAACATATGCTCAAAGAGTTTTGTCAAGATTACCAGTCCAGGCTAAATCCTTTCTACAACAATTACTCTATAGAGCTTAATCTGGATTAGGGGTGTGCAAAATTCAGGAAAAACCAAAAAAATTTGGTTAACCGACCGAATTCGGTTAATCGGTCGGTTAACCGAATTTTTTCGGTCGGGGGTCGGTTAATAATTTTTTGAGTTTTTGGTTAACGGTTAATTCGGTTCGAAACCGGTCGGTTAACCGAATTTTTTCGGTTAACTGAAAAAATTAGTAAATAAAATTATAATAGATAAATAGCCCACTATTCATTCAAGCCCAATCTAACATAAACCTAATCAAACTAAAATTAATTATCCAACCTAATTATCCAACCCAATTACCCAACCTAATCATAAAAATTACAAATGATTTAATAAATAAAAATAAAAACAAAAACAAAAACAAAAAAAAATAAAAATAAAAATAATTCGGTTAATTTGATTAATTCGGTTAATTCGGTTAATTCGGGTAATTCGGTTAATCGGGTAAATCGGGTAAATCGGTTAATTTTATACTTATCTTAACCAAAAATAAAAAATATATATAATTTTCGGTTCGGTTAATTTTTTTGAAAAATTTTCGGTTCGGTTAACGGTTAAAATTTTTGAAGGGTCGGTTAATTCGGTTAATGGTGTTTCGGGTCGGTTAACCGATTGAACACCCCTAATCTGGATTACCCGTCTGGGCTAAATGCAATATATAACATATACATCGGGAGGGCTTATATCAAGATTGTAACATCCCAAACCCAACCTAGACGTTATGGCCGAATTGGGCGATGTCACATGGAATGGAATATAGAAGCGAGATGACGAGTTTAAAATAGTTCCATTTAATTAGCGTTTTATCTTAATTTGAAGTAAAACGTGTATGCTTGTTAAATCCAAAATCGTTTCTTTTTAGCGGAAGCTTCGAAAACCATTTATTTTAAGAAAATCGTTTCTATTTAATGCAATCTTGGTTTTGCAAATTTAGGGAAAACCATATTTTGTTGAGATCAGAGTTGTAGACCATTAAAGCTAGTGAAATCCCAAAAATTAAAAATAGGCAGTCCAAAAAGTTCAATTACAAAAAAATTACCCAAGTAACAATAAACCAGAAAACTACCAGAACATAGTTTTTAATTATATGTGGCCACCGTCGAGTCCTCCGCTGCACCGAATCGTCAAGTCTGGGGATTACCTGAACAGATTAAACAGAAAAGGGTAAGTTTTCGCAAATTTAGTGTGTAATCCCCACAGAAAACATGCACAGTGACTAATGTTAGAAAACAACCATAAATATATAGTCTGAGGCCTAAGCCCATAACAGAATCAGTTCGGGCCTTAGCCTATTCAGAAACAGTCTCAAATATACATTACATTAGGGCCCTGGTCCATCTCCAACATACATGCAGTAACAGAATCAAAAATTTTCCCACTAGCCTTCACACCATCTCTGACCATCCCTACATACCATGTGGAGTGTAAAACACCCACCCATCCCTACACACCATATAGGGTTTATAATGCCCATCCAACCTTACACACCATACTGTACCGAAATGCAACACATTATCAGAATTTTACAGCTGTGCTGCCAGATAACAGGTTTTAAATGCCTTACAGATACTTTATTCATACTTCAACAACCCACCCCGATGCAATGTAACATACCATACGTGACATGCAAATAGGCTAATATTAGAACATACATTCAATTCAGTACAGAAATCATACTCAGTCAGACATCATATAATCAGATCACATAATTAAGGGGTCTAAGTACTGCTTACCGACCCTACAGTAGGTCCATAGTCGACTTGGGCGACCCGTGCAACCTTACAAAATTTTTCAAAAAAATGGGCTCACGCGCCCATGTGGCCTGCTCGTGTAGGCTCACACGCCCGTGTAGCCCACACGGCCCAAATTGGCCTTGGCCTTATGGATCACACAACCTGGCCCAAAATCTCACACGCCCGTGTGGACTACCTATGTGGACTCACATGCCCGTGTGGCCCACACGGCCCAGTTGGTCGAGCCCGTATGTCGCACATGGCCTTGCCTGGCCATCACACGGTCGTCTCTTTTGCACATGGCTTGGCCTCTTCGATCACACGGTCGTGTCCCCTTACACGGCCTACCACACGGGTGACCACACGCCCGTGTGGAGTCAACAGTCCACTTTTTCAGCTTTTTGCTCGAGTCCCATTTTCTGCATTTTGGGTACACACCTGGCTTGTTTTCAATGTTCCTGCCACTCTTAGCGCTCCAGAACCTAAATTCATCCAAAAATATCACCCAATTAACACTTAAATCGACATTTGTTCGCAACCAAGCAAGGTCTATAAACAATAAATCATCGGAAAACTTACCAACAATAACCCGAAATTGCTAACACTCAAACCTCTGTAGCAGCACCAGCCAACTTTTGTTCTTCACCTATCCCACAACTGAAAGATAAACCTCCTTAGTAATCCATCTATGAAAACTTAAATAACAGTAACGACTACTTATCGATCAAAAGCGCTTAACCGATTGAGCAAGGTAAATGCACCAAAACAAAATCAAAATTGAAAGAGAAGGGGGAAGGGCTATGGCAATTCAGTAAAAGGGAAAAGAAAATTAGAAGGATGGGGAATTTGGAAGGAAATCGAAATTCTGAAAATCTCAGCCAAAAAGAAAATACCAGATTTTTTCCCTGATAACCCCTTAATCCATAATCCCTTAATTTCCTCCCCCATTTCCCACTACACAACCACTACTCAAAAACCCTGTTTGACCAAAACTCTCTTTCGGTCAACAAACAAAAATAACCTCCCTTGCCTGTGCACGGATTCGAACTCCAAAACTCCAACACACCAACACAAACTTTAACCACCAGACCAGCAAGCCTATTTTGTTATGTTTTTACAACTAATTAAACTTAATCCTACTGACTAGAGATAGGGCTTTATTAACAAAAAATATAAAAATTTGCCCAAGTCAAGGCTTGAACTTGGGATTTCATACACACACCTAGAACACTTAATCACTGAAGCAAACAGATATTTGTGTCATACTTTAACAAAACATAAATTTAAAGGGGCATTACAAGGATTACCCGTCCGGGCTAAATCCCTTCTGCAACACATGCAGTATCCCTTTTTCATTGATCCATCAAATTTCCTTTATTCAACCGGGACTTTCTCCTTTTCTCAAGTAATATCAAGCATCTTATTACATTTTCGTATATTTAACATTTCCATAACATTCATAACAAATATCACAATATCATGTATTTCAAACATTTCAATTTTTACAATTAGGTTACACGAACTTACCTCGGTACTTATCTGTTTATAAAATCTACTAATCCAATATTTTTTCCTTGCCTCTATCTAACCTCGTATTTGAGTCATCCGGATCTATATAAATGAATTTAATCATCAATTTCACTCAATTCATATTTAATTGAGTTTAATTTACTCTTTAGGCAAGATTACTATTTTGCCCCTAAACTTTTTATTAATTCTAATTTCATCCCTAGGCTCGGAAAATGAAATTTATGCAATCTAATCCTTGTTCCAAGCCTAGCCGAAATTTCCATATACAATTTACAGCACTTATGTTTCACAAAAATCAAAATTTTTCCTTAAATTTTACAAGTTCGCAATTTAGTCCATAATTCACAATTTCATCCAAAATCACTTTGTAAAAGTTGTCTATCTAGTAAAAACCTTTCTTTTTCTACCATAAATTTCAATTTTCAGCATGTAAATCCATGACACAATTTTCATACTTTGATAACTTTTCAAATTAATCGTTTAAATAGAAAGAACAAGTTATCCCGATCTCAAAAATATAAAAATTACTAAAAATGGGACATGAAAACTTACCTAATTAAGCTTGATTAGTTTTCTCCCTCTATCCTAGGGTTTCCATGCAAAAATTGGGGAAGATGATGATAATTAGATGATATTTTCTATTATCATCTTTTAATAATTTTTGTTTCCAATTTAGTCCTTGCTCTTTTTTAATTTTTCCATGGATAAATCACCCAAGATATTTTCCATCTTTTGATTGATGGTTTAATTACCATATAAGGACCTCAAGTTTTGAATTTTATTGCCATTCGATCCTTCTAGCTTCTAGAATTTAACTTTCACATTTTATGCAATTTGGTCCTTTTTCTAATTAATTACTAAATCGGTAAAATTTTCCTGTCAGTATTTTCATGCAACTTTCCTATCATAATGTAAACCATGTCATAATATTAAAATAATTTTTATCTCTAGCTAGGATTTGTGGTCACGAAAGCACTGTTTCGATATCACTGAAATTGGGCCGTTACAATAGTACTATATCTACTTCAACCAAACGATTGCATTTGATGAATGTGTTTTTCGAGTTTCATCATTTTCATTGTCTTGTAAAGGATATTCAGACCAATGAAATATTGCTTCAAGGCCGCACACTTGACGGGTTGTATAGATTTTCTTTGATATTTTCCTTTTTGCTTCGGAGTCCATTCATAATCCAAACTTGTGCTTGAATAACACTAAGTTGGTGAATAGTCATAGCTCTTCTATTGTTTGTACTACATTTGATTTGTGGCATCAGTGACTTGGGCATCCATCATCTCAGGTCTTAAGAGCTACCTTAAAATTTTATAATATTTCTGTTACTAATAATATGCAACATGTTTGTTTTGCGTGTTATCAAAAGAAGTCTCATAAGCTTCCATTTTCAGCTTCTACTACTGTTTACAATAATCCGTTTGATCTTATGGTTTCTGATTTATGGGGATTGACTCCTATAGATTCTAAGTCGAATTGGTATTATGTTACATTTGTGGATGTGCACAGTCGGTTTACTTGGTTGTACCTTTTTAAAAAGAAATCTCAAGCTATTGATTGCTTTATGCATTTTTAGAAGTTTGTTAAGGTGAAATTTCATAAAGAAATCAAGCAATTTCAGAGTGACTAGGGTGGAGAATTTCAGCCTTTCACTTCTTATCTTGCTCAACATGGTATCATTCATCGCGTCACTTGCTTGCACATGTCAAAACATAATGATATTGTTGAAAAAAAGCATTGTCATGTAGTTGAGGTTAGTTTTACATTACTTGCTCAAGTTCACTTGCCAATGAAGTATTAGGGGCATTTTTTTCTTATGTTGTTAGTTTGATTAATTGCTTGACTATTCTGATTCTAAAAAATCAGTCGCCTTACTTGGTTCTTCATGGTATTCATCCTGATTATGCTTATCTTTGGGTGTTTGGGTGTTGTTGTTACCCGTACTTATGATCGTTCAATCATCACAAGTTGGAGTTCCGATCTCATTCGTGCACATTTCTTGGATATAGTCCACAACATAAGGGTTATCAATGTCTTGCTACTAATGGCTAGGTGTTTGTTTCACGTCATGTGGTGTTTGACGAGAATCTGTTATACCTAGCTTTATTTAATAATATGTTTTGATATAACAAATTAAAATGTTTTTGAATAAAATTTAAAGTTGAACAATTTTAGCAAAAATGATAAAATCAAGTTAAAATGGTTTCAATTGAGGTAAACATTTTCAATCAAGTTAAAACTATTTTAAAACAAGTAGTATTGCTTCAGGCAAAAAAGTATCAAGTATCAATAGTTTTTAAAATATCAAGGCCTTTTCAAAAAGTATCGATACCTTTTACCAGGTATTGATAAATTATTTTTGGTATCATTGTAAACTAACTTAAACGATCATTGAATCAAACATTAAATTTAATGATATGATATTTTCATCCCAACGACTCTATTCATGTTTCCAACAACCACAATGGTTGGAAATGAATTAGAGGATATAAATATCATCTTCCAAAGGTCCTATAACAACAAAAGAGATAATCAAACCTAAAGGTCAATCAATACAACCTTAGTGCTTAATTCTTTCATACTTTTTTTGTAAACACTTGTGAACCTTCATTGTTATTCTTTAGTTGAATTGTGTTCTTGTTTATTTTTGCTTAATTGGAAAACATTTTGATCCTGTAAGGATTACTGCTAAGTTTACTATTTATATTTACTCTTTGAAAGGGTTGAGTTTTAAGGTTTGGGTAGAAACCTTAAAGGAGTTGCTATCTTAAGATTTTGGGTAGAAATTTTAAGGGAGATTGTAAGGTTAAACCTTGTCCTCTAATAAACCGTAAATAATACATGTTTTTACCTCATGCTTAGCACATTTATGGATGAATTATTCCTTGATTTGTGGAATTTGATGCTTTTAAACCTTTAATTTCATGTTTTATACTCAGGTGAGCTTAGGGGAGTGAAAAGAACAAGAAACGGGTCGAAAATAGAGAAAATGGGCCAAAGCAAGAAATCAACACGACCTAGAAGTTTACCACACAGGCGTGTCATACAGCCGTGCCACATAAACAGGCTCAAGCACGGTCTAGAATCGATTCACACGGGCAACCCACACGGCCGTGCCACTCTAACAGGCTCGAGCACGGCCCCCACATCGACTCATACGGGCGTGGCACACGGGCGTGTCCCTGTCGTGAGAAAGTTCAATTTCACTCGGAAAAGGCTAGTTAGGGGCTAAGAAAGACATTCTAAACTCTATATAAGGACCCTAGGAGGCAACTACAAAGGGGAGAATGCCGAGGTACATTATTCCCGCCAAGACGGGGAGTTAAAGGCAGGGAATTGCTCCAAGGAAAGCCGATTGATCCATCTCAGAAGCCAGGATCTACATCAATACAGAGGATCTCCCTTCTATCCTTTCAGGAATTTTGGGTTTTTTATGTTTTGTTATTTTATTTATTCTAAGATGCTTCTTTTTATAATTATGAACTAAAACCCCAAATATCTAAGGGGGATGAAACCTAAGACAAATCTTGTTATTGTTATCTGAACTATATGATAAATATTTGATCTGTTCTTAATTGTTTTTTTAACTCTTGAATTGATATTTTCGAGATATTAATTTAAGTCGAATGTACTTATACAGAGGTGCAAAAGTCCTTGTATAGGAGTAGATCCAACACAATTAAGCGGAGTTGATCGCAATCCTAGACATAGGACGACGAAAATCTACTGGATTAGAGTCAAATCTAATACGGGGAGCCATAGATCGAGTTAATGCAAGACTAGGGGTTTTAATTAGAAAGAGATTTTAATTAATCAACCTAAGATTAGTTGTTTTTATCCTCGATAGAGGTATTAACATAATTTAGGGATCTCTACAGATCAAGTCAAATGAAGAAATCGTCTAGTTCAGAGTTAGATAACAAGTGAAGTCTAGGTGGATTCTTCCTTAGGTATTGCCCTCATCAATCAGTTTTCCCAAAAACAATTTCCCAATTTACTCTTTGTCGTTTCTTTAGTTTAGTTTAGAATAGTTTACAACCAAAACCCCTTTTATTTCTTAGGCTAGATAATAGGAAGGAAGTCATTACTAGTACTTTTAGTTCTTTGGATTCGATATTCTAGTCTTGCCACTAGCTATACTACTATTCGATAGGTGCGCTTGCCTTTTATCATGATAATAGTTAGTTTCTAGGTACGATCGATTTTATTACTTCATCTCATCAAGATCATCCTCAAAGGCTATTAAATTAGTGAATTTGGGAAAATCCTTAGTCGTTGAAAGCTAAGGTATTAGAGTAGGTAATTGGGGCCGAACCACTATAAATTGAAGTTTTCATTATCTCTATGCTTTTCTTGGCAACTAAAAATTTTTAAGAGGTCTGTTCATCCCCTTCTTGGTGATTTCGAATTGAATTATCAAGCTAACAATCAATTCTTGTTTGCACAGTCAACTAGTGCTAGTTGTTCACCTTCGAATTTGGATCGTGTTGCCACATGTGTTCCCGTGGTATACACTCGTTCCATACCCAAGTCGTATAGTGTCTTATCATCTTATTTGGTTATTCAAGTTTTAGCATCTCCTGTTATACGTCTTAATCAGTGATCAAG
Source organism: Gossypium stocksii (assembly GCA_020496765.1). Taxonomy (NCBI): domain Eukaryota; kingdom Viridiplantae; phylum Streptophyta; class Magnoliopsida; order Malvales; family Malvaceae; genus Gossypium; species Gossypium stocksii. Next base: position 11,919,723 of record CM035630.1, read on the forward strand.
GTGTTCTCTTGCTTCTTCTTCTTCAGTTACTAGTCCGTTTACAGAGATTGGTGGTATTGCACATGATGATGGGTTTAGTTCGTGTTCACCTACACCTGAAGTTCCGACTCTTGTTGTTAATGATGATGCTATTCTTTCACTGCCGCTGGTTCTTCCCATCAATACTCATCCTATGGTTACCTGGTCAAAAGTAGGTGTTTTTAAACTAAAGGTGTGAAAGCCCAATTTCGTCTGGCCCAAGACCAAAAAAATATATAAATAAACAGAATATAAAAATAAAAAAATAATAAGAGTCCAAATCCATTTACAAAAAAAATCAAATTAGGTCCAAACTTACAAACCCAAATGGCCAAAAAAATAAAAAACCCTAATGGCCTAGTGACCCACAACCTAAACTATTTTCAGAAAAAAATAGAAACCCTAGTGCCCCTTGCACCGCTCCTCGTGCCACGTCAGCACGCTTGCGCCTCGAGGTCTGCCATCGTCATCGCCAACCACCATATGTAAAAAAGAGACAAAATGATAGCAGAAGAAGAAGCAACAACACGCAAGAAGTAGTACATAACAGTAGAAAAAATAAAAAAATAATATGTAAAATCGGCTATAAAAAGCCTAAAAAACATATTGTAATGGTGGTTTTTTAAAAAAAAAATAGAAATCAAACACACAAAAATACAGAGAAATAGATACAAAGACAGCAATAAAAAACAAACAGAACATAAAATTTCTAAGGTGATTTTTCTTTTATTTATTTATTTATTTATTTTTTTCGAATCTGTTTTTTACATATATATAAAAACAAAAAAAAAATACAAAAAGAAAGGAGGGAAACTTACTTGACTATTTGCGTTCTACCATCGTGAGTGGCCGAGGTTCGTCGTATCTGATGAAAGATGACCTTTATTTGATGAAAGGGCTTTCGAAACCCAGAAAAACGAAGTTTTTTTAGGGATTTTAATGTTTTACACATTTTTGGGAAAGTTCACCCCCGATTCAGATTGTGGGAGTTGAAAGGCCGGAAAGAGGGTCTTTTTGTGATTCCAGCCATCGTGGACGATAGAGTCGTCCCTGGCAACCGGTGGCTATCGTGGCAGAGACTTGCAGATGCCAAGGCTAGCCGAAGAAGGCTTTGAGAGAAAAAAAAAGGGGAAGTTTTTAAAAATTTTTTAAACCATGGGTTGAAATGAATTTTTTGAAATTTTTTTGACTTAAATAGGCTTGCTAAACGACGCCGTTTTAGGATGGTCTGAAATGCCCTTAAACGACGTCGTTTTAGGGACTAACCTTGTAACATCCCTAACCTGTATACATCGTCGAACTAAGGTTAAAGGCATTACCAGACAGATCAGAACCTTCACAGACATTATACAACTCAAAATCATATCTAATTATTTCTAGACTATACATGCCATACTTAACGTTTATACATTCAAAAGGGTACCAAATTTATAATAGGTAGTGTGATGATGATCCTCGACAATCCTGAGCTTTGAGTAGCAACGATATCTATAAAACAATCAAAAAACAAACAGAGTAAGCTACAACGAGCTTAGTAAGTGAAATACAAATACATTTAAATAATGAATCATATAATTTAATTCATTAACAAAACTTATAGCCAATTCACATGGATAATTCATGAGCCCAAGCATACTCATTTGCTCACATATATCAATAGTTCTCTCTTTCAATATACATATACCATAATTCATTTCTATAAACTCATTCATACCATATACTTGTTCTTTCACATAGATTTTTTTTTATACTCATAACTTTAGTACGATTTAACGTAACTGAATCAGATACACAATCATTCATTCATTAAATTCTCAGAATTTCTCGTTAATTGATTGTGCTGAAACTCAAAAAGCTCATACAAAGCCAATGTCCTGGACGTGGTCTTACATGTAATCAATGTTGATGCCACTGTCCCAGACAGGGTCTTACACAAAACTTCTAGTTGAAGCCTGTGTCCCGAACACGGTCTTACACGATATCTCAGATGGATGCTAACGTCCCAGACGTGGTCTTATACGAAATCATACTTTAGAGTTCTCTGGTTCATACATAACTTTTCATATACTATCACATTATCAGAAATATATTTAAATTCAACCAATTGGTTCTCATGGCCATTCCATAACAATTTATGTCATACAATCGTATAATTCAATTCCTTATTCACTTATTTGTAAATTGACTTACCTCGTATTCGAATAATAACGATCGACTATTCAACGACTTTTGACTTTCCCCGATCTAAATCCGTTCTTTTTGTTTCTTAATCTAAACACATTCAAATTTAACTCATTCAATTTCATATTCATTCAATTCAATCCAAATACACATTTTTAGGGCATTTTACAAAATAGCCCTCACATTTTCACACTTTGACATTTAAGTCCTAATTTCACAAAATCATCAAAATTTACAAATTCCTTTTTATACAAGCTTAGCCGAATTTCCTTGGCTTTCGTTTAAGCCCATATAACACATTTATTTCACAAATTAGTCCTCCAAAATATTATTTCCACAATTTAGGCCAAATAACTAATAATCATAAAAAAAATTCACGGCAAAACATATTAATTTCACAACAAGCTTCCATAATTCATCCATTAACACTTCAAAACTCTAAAAATCAACAATGGCATTTCATGAAATCTTCAAAAAAAAAAAAACAGAAATTGAGAAACGGGCCTTGTAATATACGAAGCAACGATCACAGAAACGTAGAAATTATCAAAATCAGATAAAAAACACATACCTAATTATGCTTGTAATTGGCCGAATATTAAAAAGCATGAAACCCCTTTCTTTTGTTTGCAATTTCGGTGATAACAAGATGATAATGCCCATCTTTTCCATTTGTTTTTCTTTAATCCATTATTAATAACGCATTTACAAAAATATCCTTCAATTAATAACACATAAAACACTTATATTATGGTCATTTATGACCACTCAAAATTTCAATTGTTTAATAACCAAATAAGGCCATTAATAACAAATGTCACTCCAATTAAACACATCAAACATATAGCATACTAATTTTATCTTTTATGCACTTTAATCCTTTTTCAAATTAAACACTTAAACAGACAAATCAAATCACAGAAATTTCACAGAAATTAATTCAGATAACACAGACACAGAAAATAACATTAAAATATTTTTTTCAGGCTCGGATATGTGGTCCCAAATTCATTATTCCGTCCAGGGTCTAAACCGGGCTGTTACAAACGAAAATCCGACCTGATTCTTTAATAGGATCTGCGTGTTTTTGTAACTAGGGTAAAATTGCTACCCTAGTCCTTCCGCTTTTTAGGCAGTTTCCAATATAGTCCTGTTCTTTTTTTAATCTTGTCACTTGATTTTATTTTATTTTTATTTTGGTCCTTAGGCTATTTTTGGGGAAATAGGCACCCAAAACGGCGTCGTTTTAAGGCGTGACCCGAAAACAAACTCGACCTACCTCAGCAAGGTTCTATTTGTGACCCTAGTCCTTCCGCTTTTGGGCCTCTTTTTAATTTGGTCCTGATTTCATTTTTTCTTTTTTAGATCTCACCATTTAATTTTAAATTTCTTTCAATTTGGTCCTCAAATCGCTGACCCTTAGGGGAAGGATGCTCGTATTTTTTGATTAATTTCTTCGAAGCCCTTGAAACTTTGCATCACATTTTAATTTATTCATTTACGTTTTTTTAAATTCAGACCTTAGATTTCAATGGACTTTCAATTTAGTCCTTATTTTCCCTTTTCCTTTATTTATTTTGCAATTTATAATTTGATTTTTATTTAAATTTCAATTTAATCCTTTGTTTATTTAATTTCAACCTTTTTACAAATTATTTATTTATTTATTTATACATTACTTCTTTATTTTTATACATACTTAAGAATTGGATCGTATACACGCTATTATTGGTGCATTTTTTTATGTCTTATTTTTTATGTTTTATTTTGTGTGTTTCTTGTTATTTTATTATTGCTTTTATTATTTTTTTGGCACTTTCATGTCTACTATATTTTAATCATCCATTTTCTATCTTTATTCTTATTTCAAGTTACCCTATTTATTTTGTTATTATTATGACTTAATTATTAACAATATTATTATTAATTACATTAGTATTACTATAGCATTCCTTATTTACTTATTATTTATTATTCTAATATTCTACTTATATAGTCATTTTACATTATTTCCTTACCACTATATCATACATGATGTTTAAATATAATTATACGTTTTTGTAACCCAAACAAGTTAAATGGACATTACTTTGAATGTTATGTTCGTCTTCGTACGATGCATAATTTTTTTTTTTTAAATCAAGGTAATGTTCATTACTTTGGAATTAGAAAAGTCATGTTCCTAACTTAGGGAATATGACTTCTTTTTAAAACTGAGATAGACGAATATCTACTTTAAAATAAAAAAAATAAGATTTAAGTGATAATATATGTCATTCATTCTTGTTTTCGAGGATCTAAGGCATTGTGTCCTAACTTACATGTCATGATCCTTTCTTCTCAATTAACTTGAAATAAACCCCTTTTCGTAAAAATTAATTTAGTTAAGCAATGACTCAAAAGGGGATCGTATTTTAAACTCTCTTCAAATTTTCAATTCTCGACAATAAGACATCAATTAATCAACTAGGTACTAATTTTGGGCGTTACGAGGGTGTTAATCCTTCCTTGTGCGTAACCGACTACCGAACCTATTTCTTGAATTTTGTAGACAAAAAATCATCATTTTAGTAAATTTAAAATTTTATTAAAATGATCATATTACGAGGTGATTCGATCACACCTAATAAAAAAGATTGGTGGCGACTCCCATCTTCGTTTTTGAATAAAAGTCAATTTCAGAAAAAAAAAGGTTTCGACAGCTTGGCGACTCCTTGATAAACGATAAATTATACATATTTTACCTCATGTTTAGCCTAATTTCTAGATGAATTATCATTAAATTTGTGAGAATTGGTGCTCTTAACCCTTCTATTTCAAGTTGTATACTCAGGAGAGCATAGAGAAGAGAAAAGAACGAAAAACGGACCGAAAACGAAGAAAATGGGCCAAAGTGTGAAAATAACACGGCCCAATAGTCACCACACGGTCGTGGCACACGGCCGTGCCACATAAGGTCCAACACGGCCCAGCCCCGATAAGCACGACTAGGCCACACTGCTGTGCCACCCTCAACAGGCCCACATACGGCCTCTTATCGATCTACACGGGCGTGGCACACGAGCGTGTCCCTGTCGTGAGAAAGTGTAATTTCACTCAGATTTGGATATTTAGAGGCTAAGAAAGGCATCCCAAAGCTCTATATAAAGACCCTAGGAGGCAACTCTAAGGGTGTACTCTTTTCTCCCAAAAGGAGCGCCTTCTTTCTGCCAACACAAGGAATGGAAGCAAGGGATTACTCCAAGGGAAGCCGATTGATTCATCCCAGAAGCCAGAATTCTACATCAAGACAGAGGATCTCCCTAAATTCCTTCAGGGGTTTTTGGGTTCTTTATGTTTTGTTGTCTTATTTCTTCTGAGATGTTTTCTTTATTGATTATGAACTAAACCCCTCAAATACTTAAGGGGGATGAAACCTAAGACAGACCTTGTTATTATTCATTCTTGAATTATATGATAAATACTTGAATTGTTCTTAATTATGTGTTCTTAATTGTTGGTTTAATAATCCTATGTATTAATTCAAGAAACTGATGTGCTTAGGCAGAGGAGCAAAAGTCCCTGTTTTAAGAGTAGATCTACCATAATTAAGCGGAGTTGCATGCAACCATAGACATAGGGCGACATAAATCTGCCGGAGTAGGGTCAAACCTAATAGGGGGATCCATAGATCGAGTTAATGCAAGACTAAGGGTTTTAACTAGAAAGAGATTTCAGTTAATCAACCTAGTATTAGTTGTTCTTATCCTCGACGGAGGTATTAACATAAGTTAGTGATCTCTACGGATCAAGTCAAGTGAAGAAATCATCCAGTTCAAGAAGTTAATAACAAGTGAAGTCTAGGTGGATTCTCCCTTGAGTATTGCCTATATCAATTAACTTTCCCGAGAGTTTTTCCCCAATTTACTTTTTGTGCATTCTTAGTTTAGTTTTAGAATCAGTTTCATACAAACCTCTTTTACTTTTAGGTTAGATAATAGAAAGGAAGTAAGTACTAGTACTTTTGGTTCCCTTGGGTACGATAACTCGGTCTTGCCGCTAAACTATACTACTGTTTGGTAGGTGCGCTTGCCTTAAAATTGTGATATTAGTTAGTTTTTGGTGTGATCAGTTTTTATAAATTTTATTACTACATATCACGCGATATCAAGTTTTTGGCGCCGTTGCCGGGGAACTAAAATATTACGAAAACTCGATTTCTATTACTTTAGCCATTACTATTTTTATTTATTTTCAGCTTTTTATTTTTTATTTTATTTTACTTAATTTAATTTTCTTTGCTTTTTCCCTTCTAGGTATCTCTAGTTTATGACTAGAAGAAACCCAGGAGGACCACTACTTTTTGACGAAGATTTAGAAGTGACAGTTCGCAGAACTCGCAGGGAGATCAGACGAAGCCTACATTATCCAGAAGAAGACCAAGAACAAGAACCTGAACCTACTGAAGAAATGGAAGCAAATCAAAACATTCAACCACCTCCAGCATTACCCGCAGAACTAGATGAAGCACTTCGCACTATGTATGATTATGCTAAACCTAGTTTGGCTAGTACTCGAACTAGCATTATTAGACCTGCTATTGCTACTAATAATTTTGAATTAAAACCTAACACTATTCAGATGATTCAGCAATTTGCGCAGTTTGATGGTTTACAGGATAAAGATCCCAACTCACATTTAGCCAACTTTTTGGAATTACGTGATACGTTTAAAATAAATGGTGTTTCTGATAACGCCATTCGTCTCCGATTATTTCCTTTTTCTCTAAGGAATAAAGCTAAACAATGGTTGAATTCTCTACCACAAGGATCAATCACTACATGGGAACAAATGACTGAGAAATTTTTGCTAAAATATTTTCCTCTAACTAAAACAGCTAAATTACGAAACGATATCTCTTCTTTTGTGTAGATGGATTTAGAAGCACTTTATGATGCTTGAGAGAGATACAAAGATTTGTTGAGAAGATGCCCACACCATGGGTTACCTTTGTGGCTACAAGTTCAAACCTTTCACAACGGTTTGAATCCATCAACAAGGCAAATGATCGACGCAGCCGCAGGAGGAACAATCAACAATAAAACACCCGAAGCAACTGATGAGTTTATTAAAGAGATGTCACTGAATAACTATCAGTGGAAAGTCATGAGGACAAAGCCGAAAAAAGCTGCAGAAGTTTATAATATTGATGCTATCACTATGCTTACTAACCAAGTAGAACTTCTAAATAAAAAGTTTGATAATTTTATTGGTTCTACGCAGGCACAACAAGTGATGTAGTGCGACGCAACTCCAGGAAATATGTTTACTTCAGACTGTTCATCTTACGGCCATAGCACAGAAACGGAGCAAGCCAATTATATGGGTAATAATTTTAGACCTCAAAATAATCCTTATAGTAACACATATAATGCAGGTTGGCGGAACCACCCCAAATTTTCGTGGGGAGGACAATGGAATCAAAGACAACAACCCCCTTCAGGATTTCAGCAGCCACCACCACAGCAGGAGAAAAAGCCAAATCTCGAAGAGATGTTCACCAAATTCAAGGCCATTTCAGAAACCCATTTTCAAAACACTGAGACGGCATTAAAGAACTAGCAAGCATCAATTAAAGGACTTAAGAATCAAATTGGTCAACTCACAAAGTTAATATCAGAAAGACCACAAGGTGGACTACCAAGTAACACTGAGACCAACCTTAAAGAACAACTTCATGCCATGAACACAATAGATGAGGAGGCGTTAACCAAAAATGACCCAAAATTATGCAAAGAGCCGGAGGTGAGTAAAGGTAAGGTAGAGGTAAGCAATAACAGGCCAGACATCAAAGAACACAAGCCTCATATCCCATACCCAAAAGCGCTAAAGAAAGACCGCACAGATGAGCAATTTGGTAAGTTTCTTAAACTTTTAAAGAAATTACATATTAACTTACCATTTGTTGAAGCAATTTTGTAGATGCCAAATGCTGTTAAATTCTTAAGAGAACTCTTGACAAACAAGCGGAAGCTAGATGAGAAACCTCATGTAGAACTAAATGCAGTATGCTCAGCTATTCTACAGAACAAATTGCCAACCAAACTAAAAGATCCAGGGAGTTTTACTATTCCTTGTTTACTTGGTAACCTAGATGCCAAAAATGCTTTAGCTGATTTAGGGGCTAGTATAAATGTTATGCCATATAAACTGTTTAAACAACTAGGTCTTGGAAACCCTAAGAAAACCAAGATGAGCATTCAACTAGCTAACAAAACTATTAGAGCAGCTAAGGGAATAATTGAAGATGTACTTGTCAAAATTGATAAATTTATATTCCTAGTTGACTTCGTTGTTTTAGACATTGATGAGGACAGCAATGTACCCCTAATTCTAGGGCGACCCTTTTTAGCAACCGCTAGGGCAAAAATTGATTTAGAAATAGGAGAACTCACATTACGTATAGGTGATGACACAGTCACTTTACAAGCTCAGAACTCGATTAAGACAGCAGATAATAATATAGCTACGAGTCCTTGTAAAAACACTGAACTTACCACACAATCTTCTGTGCAGGATACACTCTACATAGAGACAACCAACCAACAGACAAGTCCATCCGAAGGATGTGCACTTGAAAAGTGAATACTTCAGATCGAAGAACTAGATGAGTGGCTGGACTATCAGGAAAAACCCAAAATATGCCACACCAACCTAGAGCTACACCAAGATGACCTTTAGAAACAAATGAATTAGTTCAAGGTAGGGGTGATAAACGCTAATTTATACATATTTTTACCTCATGTTTAGCCTATATTTCGGATGAATTATTATCAATTTAGTGAGAATTGGTGCTCTTAATCTTTCTTTTTCATATCTTATACTCAGGAGAGCATATGGAAGAGAAAAGAACGGAAAATAGACCAAAAATCGGAGAAAATAAGCAAACGCATGGCCCAAGAAGTTACCACACAACGGCCGTGCCACACAAAGATCACACGGCCCAGCCCCCGACAAGCATGGCCTAGCCACACGGCCGTGCCACCCAATCATTCCAGAACACGGCCTTTTATCGAAATCACACGGGCGTGGCACACGGGCGTGTTCTAGTCGCGAGGAAGAGGAATTTCACTCAGATTTGGATGCTTAGAGGCTAAGAAAGGCTCCCCAAAGCTCTATATAAAGACCCTAGGAGGCAACTCTAAGGGTGTACTCTTTTTCTCCCAATAGGAGCGCCATCTTTTTGCCAACACAAGGAGTTAAAGTAAGGAATTACTCCAAGGGAAGCCGATTGATTCATCCCAGAAGCTAGAGTTCTACATCAAGACTGAGGATCTCCCTAAATTCCTTTAGGGGTTTTTGGGTTCTTTATGTTTTGCTATTTATTATCTTCTGAGACGTTTCTTTTCTTTATTATGAACTAAACCTCTCAAATACTTGAGGGGGATGAAACCTAAGACAGATCTTGTTATTATTCATTGAGATATATGATAATTGCTTGAATTGTTCTTAATTATGTGTTCTTCATTCTTGATTTAATAATCCTAGGTATTACTTCAAGAAATTGATGTGCTTAGAGCAGAGGAGCAAAAGTCCCTGTGATAAGAGTAGATCTGCTATAATTAAGCGGAGTTGCATGCAACCCCAGACATAGGGCGACATAAATCTGCCGGATTAGGGTCCTACCTAATATGGGGATCCATAGATCGAATTAATGCAACCTAGGGAGTTAATTAATAAAGGAACTTTAATTAACAACTTAGGCCTAGTTGCTCTATGCCTCGATAGAAGGTTTAGCATAAGTTAGGGATCTCTACGGATCGAGGCAAGTAATCAATTATATAGTTCAAGAATTCAATAACAAGCGAAGTCTAGGTGGATTCTCCCTTGAGTATTGCTCATATCAATCAGTTTTCCCGAAAGTTTTTCCTCAATTTACTTTTTGTGCACTTTTAATTAGTTTTAGAATTAGTTTAAATCAACTCTCTTTATTTTTAGGCTAGATAATAGAAAGGAAGTAAGTACTAGTACTTTTGGTTCCCTTGGGTACGATAACTCAGTTTTGCCACTAAACTATACTATTGTTCGACAGGTGCGCTTGCCTTTAAAGGTCGTGATATTAGTTAGTTTTGGTGTGATCAGTTTTATAAATTTTATTACTTAAATCGCGAGCCGTTATCAAGTTTTTAGCGCCGTTGCCGGGGAATTGAAATATTACGAAAACTCGATTTCTATTACTTTAGCCATTACTATATTTATATATATATTTTTATTTTTATTTTTATTTTTAGTTTTTATTTATTTATTTTTATTTTTATTTTATTTTAAATTTTTGAATTTTCTTTGCTTTTTCTTTTTGGGTATTTTTAGTTTATGACTAGAAACAACCCAACAGGACCACTACTTTTTGACGAAGATCTAGAAGTAACAGTTCGCAGAAATCGCAGAGAAATTAGACACAGTTTACATTATCCAGAACAAGAACCTGAGCAAGAGCCAGAACCTACAGAAGAGATGGAAGCAAATCAAAACGTTCCACCACCTCCAGCACTACCAGCAGAACCAGTAAACCAAGAAGAAGCTCCTCGCACTATGTATGATTATGCTAAACCTAGTTTGGTTAGTACCCAAACTAGCATACTTAGACCTACTATTGCTGCTAATAATTTTGAATTAAAGCCTAACACTATTCAAATGATACAACAATTGGTGCAGTTTGATGGTTTACAGGATGAAGATCCAAATTCACACATAGCCAACCTTTTGGAACTTTGTGATACTTTTAAAATTAATGGCGTTTCTGATGATGCCATTCGTCTAAGGCTATTTCCATTCTCTTTGAGAAACAAAGCCAAACAGTGGTTAAATTCTTTACCACGAGGCTCAATCACTACGTGGGAACAAATGACCGAAAAATTTTTACTCAAATATTTTCCTCTAGCTAAAACAGCCAAATTACGAAACGATATTTCTTCTTTTGTGCAGATAGATTTAGAAACACTTTACGATGCATGGGAGAGATACAAAGATCTTTTGAGAAGGTGTCCTAATCATGGTCTACCTTTGTGGCTATAAGTTCAAACCTTCCACAACGGGTTAAATCCGTCAACCAGACAAATGATTGATTCAGCCGCAGGAGGGACGATCAATAATAAAACACCTGAAGCAGCTTATGAATTTATTGAAGAGATGTCATTGAATAATTATCAGTGGCAAGTTATGAGGACCAAGCCGACGAAAGCTGCAGGAGTCTATAATATTGATGCTGTTACTATGCTTACTAAATTCTAAATAAGAAGTTTGATAATTTTGTTCGTTCTACGCAGGCACAACCAGTAATGCAATGCAACGCGACTTAAGGAAACACATTCAATCCAGGTTTCGCATCCTATGGACACAGCATGGAAACTGAACAAGCCAACTATATGGGTAACAATTCTAGATCTCAAAATAACCCTTATAGTAATACTTACAATGCAGCTTGGAGAAATCACCCAAATTTTTCATGGGGAGGACAAGGAAATCAAAGACAACAGCCACCTCCAAGATTTCAGCAGCCACCACCGCAACAAGAACAGAAACTGAATCTTGAAGAGATGTTTACCAAATTTATGGCCGCATCAGAAACCCGTTTTCAAAGCACTGAAACGATACTGAAAAATCAACAAGCATCAATTCAAGGGCTTGAAAACCAAATCGGTTAACTTGCAAAGTTGATTTCAGAAAGACCACAAGGTGGATTACCAAGTAACACTGAGCCAAATCCCAGAGAACATGTCAAAGTGATTACTTTAAGAGATGGAAAGGTCCTAGCCGAGCCAGAAAAGAAGACTATTCCAGAACTTTTAGAAGAAAAGAAAGAGAAACCCAAGGATAACACCCCACCACCACTCAAGGAATACAAACTGCGCATCCCATATCTGGCAAAATTGAAGAAAGACCATACAGACGCTCAATTCGGTAAGTTCCTTGAACTTTTTAAATGATTACACATTAACTTACCTTTTGTTGAAGCGATTTCACAGATGCCGAAGTATGCGAAGTTCCTTAAAGAACTTCTGACAAATAAAAGGAAGTTGGAAGAATTGGCCACAGTAGAACTCAACGGGGAATGCTCAGCTATTCTCTAAAATAAACTGCCGGTAAAACTGAAAGATCCAGGGAGTTTTACTATTCCTTGTTTGATTGGTAGTTTACTTATTAATAAAGCATTAGCTGATTTAGGTGCTAGCATTAATCTCATGCCTTACAAAATGTTCAAACAACTAGGTTTAGGGGAACCCAAGCCCACTAGGATGAGTATTCAATTAGCCGATAGATCTGTTAAATATCCTAGGGGAATCATTGAAGATGTGCTAGTTAAAGTAGATAAATTTATATTCCCTGTTCATTTTGTCGTGCTTGACATGGATGAGGATATTGAGGTACCTTTAATTTTGGGATGTCCATTTTTAGCCACTGCTAGAGCTGTTATTGATGTAAGAGATGGTAAATTAGTGCTTAGAGTTGGTGAGGAAGAAGTTGTCTTTAAAATCTATGATGCCATGAGATTCTCTAAAGAACAAAATGATTCTTGTTATTTTGTTAATTTTATTGACTATTTTGTTCAAGATAATTTCCAGGAACTTTCTCTCACAGACACGTTGGAACTGTGTCTTGTTCAAGGTGGGGGGAGATGAAACCACCACCGAAATTGATGAAGTAAGTAAAGAGTTGGATTCTAATAAAATCATCACTAGGCACATAAGTTATGAAAATATAAAGATGGGTGATGAATTGAGACAGAAACCTTTCATTACTGAACCCCCTAAATTAGAACTAAAACAACTACCAGATCATTTAGAGCATGCCTTTCTAGGGGAAGAATCAACTTTACCAGTCATTATCGCATCCGATTTAAGCATTGCAGAGAAAGAGGAACTATTCCATGTGTTAAGAGAACACAGACGTGATATAGCTTGGAAAATTTCAGATATCAAGGGAATTAATCCTTCTTTCTGCACCCACAAAATTTTAATGGAGGACGAATTCAAACCATCAGTGCCAGCCCAGAGACGATTGAATCCCAACATGAAGGAATTTGTAAAAGCCGAGGTAATTAAACTTCTAGATGCAGGTATTATTTATCCTATTTCTGACAGTTCTTGGGTAAGCCCTGTGCAGGTTGTTCCTAAGAAAGGTGGATTGACCGTGCCGTCTAATGACAAGGAAGAGTTAATACCTACAAGAACAGTCACAGGATGGAGAGTTTGCATTGATTACAGGAAGCTGAATGACGCCACTCGGAAATATCATTTTCCATTACCTTTTATTGATCAAATGTTGGAAAGATTGTCAGGTCATATGTATTATTATTTCCTAGATGGCCTCTCTGGTTACTTCCAGATCCCGATAGCTCCAGAGGGTAAGGATAAAATGACATTCACATGTCCATATGGTACGTTTGCTTATCGCAGAATGCCTTTTGGTTTATGTAACGCTCCTGCTACTTTTCAGCGATGCATGCTAGTTATCTTCAATGAATTCGTGGAAGAGATCATGGAGGTATTTATGGATGATTTCTCAGTTTTCGGTAATTCTTTCCAACTTTGTCTTAATAATCTAGAACGTGTTTTGATAAGATGTGAAGAGACAAATTTAGTGCTAAACTGGGAAAAATGCCACTTTATGGTTCAAGAGGGTATTGTTTTAGGACATAAAATTTCTAGTAAAAAAATAGAGGTAGATAAAGCAAAAATTGAAACTATTGAAAAATTACCTCCCTCTAACTCAGTTAAGGCTATACGAAGCTTTTTAGGACATGCCGATTTTTATCGCCGATTCATTAAAAATTTTTCTAAAATAGCTAAGCCTTTAACAAAGTTGCTAGAAAAAGATGTGCCTTTCAATTTTGACCAAGAATGCTTAGAATCCTTCAATACTCTTAAGGAAAAATTAACCAATGCACCAATCATGATTTCACCCGATCGGAACTTACCTTTTGAGCTAATGTGCGATGCAAGTGATTTTGCAGTAGGTGCAGTTTTAGGACAGCGAAGAAACAAGCACTTTCAACCGATCTACTATGCTAGTAGAACTCTAACAGCTACCCAAGCAAATTATACTACCACTGAAAAAAAGTTGCTAGCTGTTATTTTTGTATTTGATAAATTTAGATCTTATCTGATTTTGTCAAAAGTGATTGTTTATACTGACCATTCTGCTCTTCGCTATCTTTTAGCCCAAACCGATGCAAAACCCCGACTAATAAGATGGATTATATTTCTACAGGAATTCAATTTAGAGATAAAGGACTAGAAGGGAGCTGAAAATTTAGCCGTAGATCACCTTTCAAGATTGGAAAACATGCAGCCAACGTATCTCGATAAGATAAACGACTTGTTCCCTGAAGAACAACTCCTATCCTTAGCAGATACAACAGTGCCTTGGTTTGCCAATTTTGCAAATTATTTAGCAGCTAACATAACCCTAAAAGGGTTGACACATCAACAGAAGAAGCGATTCTTCGCTAATGTGAAAAACTACTTTTGGGAGGATCCTTTTCTTTTTCGAATTTGTGCAGACCAGGTTATTCGGAGATGCGTTACTGAAACAGAAGCATACTGGATTCTAAATCACTGCCATTCAGGACCTACAGGAGGACATCACAGTGGAGTTACAACTGCTCATAAGGTACTCGAATCAGGCTTTTACTGGCCTACACTTTTCAGAGATGCCAACAGGTATGTGATCTCTTGTGATAAATGTCAACGAACAGGTAACATCTCTCGACATAATGAAATGCCTCAGAACTATATACTTTCATGTGAAATATTTGATGTATGGGGTATTGATTTCATGGGTCCATTCCCTACTTCATTTTGGAATAAGTATATATTAGTAGCAGTAGATTACATGTCAAAATGGGTGAAAGCCCAAGCCTTGCCTACTAATGATGCTAGAATGGTGGTACAATTTTTAAAGAAACTTTTCTCTCGATTTGGAACACCTAGGATAATTATTAGTGATAAGGGTACTCATTTTTGCAATGCCCAGTTTGAAAAAGTTTTAAAAAGGTATAGAGTACACCATAGGACAGCTACCCCTTATCACCCACAAACTAGTGGTCAAGTCGAAGTAATAAATAGGGAATTAAAACGTATCCTAGAGAAAACAATAGAAACAAATAGAAAAGATTGGTCAAGAAAAATAGACGATGCATTATGGGCCTATAGAACTGCTTTCAAAACACCCATAGGTACATCTCCCTATAAACTCGTCTATGGAAAAAGTTGTCATCTACCATTTGAACTTGAACACAAGGCATTCTGGGCTATAAAATTTTTAAACCTTGATTTCAAGCTTGCAGGTGAAAAAAGACTAATGCAGTTAAATGAACTAGATGAATGGCGTTGCAATGCCTACGAAAGCTCACGACTATACAAGGAAGCCATGAAGCAACGTCATGATAAACAACTGAAACAACCTAAGCAGTTTAAAACAGGTGATCTTGTCTTACTCTACAACTCGAGCTGAGACTATTCCCTGGAAAACTCAAGTCAAGGTGGTCAGGTCCATTCACTATCCAAAATGTCTTTTCATACGGCACCATTGAGGTAACTCACCCGAACCTAGGTACATTCAAGGTAAACAACCATAGGCTTAAACATTATAGATGTGAGAATTTTACAGAAAATAGGGAGGGGTTTCGGCTCCACGAAATTCCGTCATGACACATCTAGGCAGAGTCGAGCTTAGACTCTAAATAAGCGCTTCTCAGGAGGCTACCCGAGCACTAACTTAGTAAATTTTCATCTATTTTATTTTTAGTATTTTTCATGCATTACTCTAACCCTTTTTAATGCAGAGATCTAGGACCCCACGGCCATACCCACGGGCGTGTCCCAGGCCGTGTGCACCCTGCAAACAGAGACACGGTTGTGTACCAAGGCCGTGTATAAATAAAGCAAAAAATTTCCCAAAACACGGGCCACCGATAAAACCCCAAGGCCGCGCAATATGGCCGTGGCGACCTTTCGACATCAACACGGGCTACCATCAACACCCCACGGCCGTGTGACATGGCCGTGGCAACCTTGCAGCATCCACCTGGGCTTGCACAAAACCACACGCCCGTGTCCCTAGATCGTGGAAGACACTGTAAAATTTCACACACCCGTGGCCAATATCACATGATCGTGTGAAACACGAACACGATCGCACACGGTCGTGGAGACCATCACACGATTGTGTAAGTAACAAAGACCCGATCTCTCACGGCCGTGCGACACATTCTCACGGGCATGCTCATCGACACCAGGTGAGCCAAAACCTCCTGATTTCGAAAGACACGGGCAAAACACGAGTCACACGGGCGTATGACATGCCCGTGTGACCCAAAAACTATAAATAGGGGTCACTATTCATTCCCTTCTTCACTCAAAACCCCAAATTTCTCTCATCCAAACTCTTGCCAACCACCACCAGTGCCACCACAGCTCTCCAAACACCACCCTACCTGAACTCAGCCAACCCACGCCCATGTAAACTCCACCCACGACCGTGCACCCTCAATTTTGATACCATGTCATCATCACGAGCTAAGAAGGCTGCTGTCCCTATCTCCAAAAAATGAAAGGGACTAGGAAGTTCCTCATCCAGGTCCATATCCGAGGAGCGCCACCCGTTCATCACCTTCTTGCAAGCCTCTCAGGAGGAACGCTATCAACTACTCCGAACCCGCACTATCTCTACGGGCCGCTGCATAGACTGGGACGCCCTCGTGCAAATACAATTAGTAGATGACATCCGGGCCTTACTGATGACAGAGCCATGGGAGCAGCTCTTCCAGATCATAGAGCCGACATATTTAGAACTGACCCTCGAGTTCTGCTCCACATTTCACTTACAGACCGTGATGAGTAGATTCGACGATCCAGGCATGGTCCAGTTTCGTCTAGGAGGTCTCGTGCGACAGCTGAGTGTCCCAGAGTTTGGCATGGCTCTCGGTCTTTATACCGAGCAATTCATGGCAGATGATGACTTCCCCACCCTTTCTCGTCGCATCCACATTCGACCCTTCGATTGCTGGAATGAGATCGCCCCGGGTCGTCAAACCTATAACCCTAGCGTCAGCAAGGAAACCGCCCTCGTGCCATCTCTAAGGTACATTCATGCTCTTCTTGCTCACACTCTTATAGGTAGACGAGAGAGCACCAGAGTCGTCAACATTCACGACGTCTACTTCCTGTGGTGCATGGCCAATGGACACACTATCGACCTCGCATTCTTCATCGCGCTTGCCATGTAGCACCAGACTGAGAGGCACCGGAGAGGCGTCTTATTGATGGGGCCCTACATCACACGCCTAGCTCGTCACTTCGGACTCCTTAACACTACGGCCCAAACATCCTCCTATACTTTCCTCGGCCAGATGTCCTCGCAGGCATCCAAAGCATGTTGCACATAAGGATGATAGAGCGACAACTAGGTGGCAGCCACTTCCACTTCTGTCTTGTACAGGAGGGCGAGGACCTAGAGGACATTGCTGATGATGTCCCACCACCACCACCAGAGGAGGATGAGCCTGCCGAGCCACCACGCCTCAGACGACCCACCCAGACGGCAGTCCCATATGCTGACATACACGAGCGCTTGGACCGATTTGAGTGACAATACTTCCGGTTCTCGATTATATCGACGCCACTTTGGCGCAGATATGTCAGCACTTGAGCATCACCCCGCCACCACGCGATCCATCGGAGGATTAGACTTATCTAGTCCTTTTTACTTTACTTTTTATCGTATTTTATTTTTCTTCTTATCTTCTTTTACGTTATTTTAACTTTTGAACACTAATCTTTATTTTTACCTTTTATACTAACTTTGTTTTTCTTTTTCAGTTTAGTTTTATTTTCTTTCCTTTTATCTTTTTACTTATTTGAATGTTTGCATTTTGCTTTATTTTATTTTATTTTATTTCTTTTCCTAACGGCCTCACCCCTAACAAGTAAATTCCATTGCCCCAAATTCTCCACGACTAATAAATTCATTCGCAGCTTCAAAGGAGCTCTATAGCTCAAATCTCTATGCAAATGGGAACACCCTGCCACAAAGGCCAACTCTTCCAAAACCACTCTCTATCTCATAACTTCATCCTAAATTCAGGGAGTTTCTTATTCTCTCCCTACCTTTTGATCTTGTGCTTATATGCTCTTAATGTTATCTTTGTATATTGAGGGCAATGTACATCTTAAGTGTGGAGGGAAAGTACTTTCAAAGTCATTACATTCTTTTTGAAATCCCTGAAATTTTCTAACTGATTGCATTGTTCTAAATAGCATAATCTTCAGTGTCCTAGTAGGAATTAATTCTGATTGATTTATGATTTTTATTGATATGTGAGACTCTAAAACATTAGGGAATCAAGCATGATAAGTTGAAATTTTTGAGAACCCCAATTTTTACATAAGTTCTTTTCCCTAATTCTAAGTGTTATCTTGAGATTTGAAATTCACAGGGTTGACATCAAAAGCCATAATTTTGGTGAGACTTTTGAGCCTTTTGAGCATACATTCTTTCGTGCTCACTTTTATTATTGCTTTGAGTGAGTCAATACTGATTTGTTATTCTAGAACTTACTTTGATTATACATGTTGAGACCACATCATTGATTTGATATACCAAAATGATAAAGGCACCTAGGATTTAACCTACTTACTCCACAAAAGCCTACCTCCATAAATTAACCCCTAGTGAACCCCATTGAGCCTAACAACCTTTTCCTTGACTTACCCCTAATTATTAACCAATAACCCATTTTTTTTTGTTGAATTTCATTCAATTATTTTAACCCCTATTTTTGTCGAGATTTGAGTTGAAATTTTTATCTAGCTTTATTCTCTTTTCCAGAATGTAAAGTTGTAAATATTCAAGTTATTGTACTTGATTTGAATTGTTCTTAAAAAAAAATATGTATTCAGTTGTAATCTATAATAGTTCAAATAGTTTTTGCATATTTCTATTTTAAGGCTACCAAGGCAGAATTGATATTATCCTAAGGATTAGCTTGGGAAATATGTTCCAGTGATAGAGATTTTTCTAGCTAGATAATTTTTCAAAGTTCACTCTCGATTCTAACCTTCTTTTGTAGCCTGTGATAACACCCCTAACCAAGCCCCATTACAACCTTTAAAAGACCTTTTGATCGATGTATCATATCAATCTACAGTGGTTGAGATTGATTTTCGAGCAAGCTTATGGTAATAACTTTTCAGGTTGACTAGAGAGTACTTAATTTTTGAACCCTAAACACTTCGAGTGGATAGAGTGAATCCTTGGTGAGGATGTCAACTTCTGTTAATTAAGATGGAAAGATAACTACTTAGGAGAAAGAATAAAACTTATGTTTCAATGATAAAATTCTCAACTTAAAGTAATTGAGTCTTTAATGTTCTTTTGATTGAATTTTCATTGTATGCATACCTGTGGATTAATTTGAAACATTATTCATAAAAATTGTGAGTTGAGAAGAATGATTCTTATTTAGGGAATGTGATTTTGCTTGAGGACAAGCAAAGGCTTAAGTGTGGGGGTATTTGATAAACACTAATTTATACATATTTTTACCTCATGTTTATCCTATATTTCGGATGAATTATTATCAATTTAGTGAGAATTGGTGCTCTTAATCTTTCTTTTTCATATCTTATACTCAGGAGAGCATAGGGAAGAGAAAAGAACAGAAAATAGACCAAAAACAGGAGAAAATAGGCAAACGCACGGCCCAAGAAGTTACGACACGGCCGCGGCACATGGTCGTGCCACACAAAGATCACACCGCCTAGCCCCCGACAAGCACGGCCTGGCCACATGGCCGTGCCACCCAAGCATTCCAGAACACGGCCTCTTGTCGAAATCACACGGGCGTGGCACACAGGCGTGTTCTAGTCGTGAGAAAGAGGAATTTCACTTGAATTTGGATGCTTAGAGGTTAAGAAAGGCTCCCCAAAACTCTATATAAAGACCCTAGGAGGCAACTCTAAGGGTGTACTCTTTTTCTCCCAATAGGAGCGCCATCTTTCTACCAACACAAGGAGTGAAAACAATGAATTACTCTAAGGGAAGCCGATTGATTCATCCCAGAAGCTAGAGTTCTACATCAAGACTGAGGATCTCACAAACGGCCGGGTGACCGATCACACGACTATGTGAAAAGCGAATAAGCTTGCAAACGGCCGTACGAGATGGCCAACACGGGCGTGTACCTTGAACCAGGAGTACCAAAACCACCGAATTTAGAATTACATGAGCGAAATCCGAGTCACACGGGCATGGCAAACCCAAAAACTATAAATAGGGGCCACTATTCATTTTCTCCCTCACTCAAACCCTAAAAATTTTCTTCCCCAACCATCATAAACACCGCCGCCGATCCTCAAAACATCACCATGCTCATACAAGACCATCCCACGCCCGTGAAAAGTACCCCACGACCGTTCCAATCCTCTCCCACGATCGTGCACCTCTCCCATTTGGTTCTATTTTCTCATTTTTCTTTCAAATTCTTACTGTTTTTATTTTTAGTTTTTAGTTTCATTTTATTTTAAATACTATGAATATATTTAGATTCAAGCATGGAATTAACTATATTAGGATGAATAATCTAGAATTTTATATAAAGTTTTAGGATTACATGACAATTAGAGTTACAATTGATTACCATTTTTCATAGTTAAACTCTCATGCATTTAGTATAAATACACAACTATATTGCTTATTTTTGATATCATTTTAGGATGGATAATTTATACTATTTAGGTTAGTCCCCATGTTATTAGGAACATTGTCATATTATTTTTATAGTTTTTCGATTTAAATTCTAATTCTTTTTAGGACTAATGTTTATTATTTTGTTATTTAGGCATCATGTCGACATCACGCGAAAAACAAGCTGTTGCCCCGCCTTCAAAGAAACGAAATGGGCCAGGTGGTTCATTATCGAGGCCCACCTCCGAGGCTCGCCACCCGTTCATCACATTTCCCCAAGCCTCCCAATAGGAGTTATTTCAGATACTATGGGAATGTACATTAAGCGCAGGCCGATGCATTGATTGGGACCCGCTAGAGCAAGTCAACCTTTGCAAACGCAGTCTGGTCCCAACTGATGACGGATCCTTGGGAGTAGTTCTTCCGAATCATCGAGCCTACATACCTTAAACTCACTCTAGAGTTTTGCTGCACCTTTCATCTTCAGACTGTCATGAGCCAGTTCGATGATCCCAGCACAGTCCAGTTTCGCTTAGGAGGTCGTGTGCGCCACCTTAGCGTACCAGAGTTTGGCTCAGCTCTCGGCCTCTACACAGAGCAATTCATGGAGGAGGAAGACTTTCCTCCACTTCCCCGACGTATCCACCTCAAACCCGTAGATTATTGGTACAACATCGCCCTGGGGTATCCCTCCTACGACCCCAGTCACACAAAGGCGACTGCCCTCCCCCCGTCATTAAGGTACCTTCACGCTCTTCTTGTACATACTTTGACAGGTAGACGGGAGAGCACAGGCGTCGTCAACCCCTATGACGCCTATTTTTATGGAGCATGGCGAACGCGCACCCCATCGACCTCGCTTACTTTATCACTCACACCATGCAGCACCAGACTGAGCGTCATCGTAGGGGCGTCATATCAATGGGCCCGTACATTACACGCTTGGCCCATGACTTCGGGCTCCTCAACATGGCGGCCCAGACATCCTCATACACACTGATAGGCCAGATGTCCCCTCAGGGCATCCAGATTATGCACCATATGAGGATGATCCAGCGGACGCCAGGAGGCGACCCTTTCTAGTACTGCCTCATCTAGGAGGCCGAGGATCCAGAGGACATTTCTGATGATGTCCCACCAACACCACCGGAGGATGATGCACCTACCGACCCACCACCACCCCGCCGACCAATTCATGCGGCAGCTTCTCATGCTGACATATCTGAGCGTCTATCCAGATTCGAGCAGCAATGCTTTCAGCACTTTGATCACATCGATGCGACATTACAACAGATATGCCAGCACCTTCACATCACTTCACCACTACCACCACATGATCCATTTGGGATTAGAGACTTCTATTCCTCTTAACTTTATTTTTATCTTAATTTTTATTTAAACACTGATCCCTATTTTTACCTTTTCTTTTCTTCTAACTTTATTTTCCTTTTTACTTTTACTTTTATTTTTATTTTTAGTTTATTTTATCTTTTTCATTATTTGAATTTTAGTATTTTTAAAATTTAATTTATGTTCTTTCTTTATTTTTAATTATTTCATATCGGCTAGCCCCTAACAAACATATTCCATTAATCCAAATTCCCTATGACTAATAAATACTTTCGGAGTTTCAAAAGAGCTCTACAGCTCAAATCCATATGGAAATGGGAACACCCTGCCACAACTGCCGGCTCTTCCAATTCCAATCACTGTTTCATAAATTCATCCAAAATTCAGGAAGTTTCATTCCTTTCCTTATCTTATGATCTTGTGCTTCTATTGCTACTAATGTTTCTTTGTACATTGAGGGCAATGTACATCTTAAGTGTGGGGGGAACCTTACTTTCAGTCATTAGATTATCTGTGAAAATCCTGAAATCTGATGCATTGTTCTCAATTCTGTATTATCTTTAAACTCCTATTAGGAATTAATTCGAATTGATTTAAGAGATTTATTGATAAGTTGAGAATTAAGACATAGGTGCTTGTACTTTGATTATTCAAACTTTAAAACATTAGGGAATCAAGTATGATAAGTTGAAAATTTTGAGAATCCTATTTTTTCATAAGTTATTGCTTCGAGTGAGTCAATACTGATTTGTTATTCTAGAACTTCCTTTGATTATACATGTCCAGACCACATCATTGATTTGATATACCGAGATGATAAAGGCACCTAGGATTTAACCCACTTACTCCACAAAAGCCTAACTCCATAAATTAACCCCTAGTGAACCCTATTGAGCCTAACAACCTATTCTTTGACTTACCTCTAACCTGTTTTTGTTGAATTCCATTCAATTACTTTTATCCATATTTTTGTCGAGATTCGAGTTGAATTATTATCTAGCTTTATTCTCTTTTCCAGAATGTAAAGTTGTAAATTTTCAATTTATTGTATTGTATTTGAATTATTCTTTAAAAAATGTGTAAATATACAGTTAATCCAGTTGTAATAGTTTAAATTTCTTTTTGGATATTTCTATTTTAAGGCTACCAAGGCAGAAAAGATGTTATCATAAGAACTAGCTTGAGGAATATGTTCCAGTGATAGAGATTTTTCTAGTTAGATAATTTTTTAGTTCAATCTCGATTCTAACCTTTCTTTTTCAGCTTGTGACAACACCCCTAACCAAAGCCCCATTACAACCATTGAAAGACCTTTTGATCAACGTATCATATCAATCTATAGTGGTGGAGACTTGATTTTCTTGCAAGCCTATGGTAATAACTTTTCAGGTTGACTAGAGAGTGCTTAATCCTTGAACCCTAAACACTTTGAGTAGATAGAGTGAATCTTTAGTGAGGATGTCAAATCTTGTTAATTTTGATCAAGAGATAGTTATTAGGAGCAGGGAAGAAAACTTATGTTTCAATGATAAAATTCTCAACTTAAAGTGATTGAATCTTTAATGTTCTTCTGATTGAATCTTCATCGTATGACTGCTTGTGAATTAGTTTGAAACATTATTGATAAATATTGTAAGTTGAGAGGAACGATTCTTAATTAGGGATTGAGATTTTGCTTGAGGACAAGCAAAAGGCTTAAGTGTGGGGGTATTTGATAAACGATAAATTATACATATTTTTACCTCATGTTTAGCCTAATTTTTGGATGAATTATCATTAAATTTATGAGAATTGGTGCTCTTAACCCTTCTATATCATGTTGTATACTCAGGAGAGCATAGGGAAGAGAAAAGAACGAAAAACGGACCAAAAATGAAGAAAATAGGCTAAAGTGTGAAAATGACACGGCCCAGGGAGTCACCACACGGTCGTGGCACACGGCCGTGCCACATAAGGTCCAACACGGTCCAGCCCCGACAAGCACGGCCAGGCCACACAGTCGTGCCACCCTCAACAGGCTCACACATGGCCTCTTGTCGATCCACATGGGCATGGCACACGGGCATGTCCCTGTCATGAGGAAGTGCAATTTCACTCGGATTTGGATACTTAGAGGCTAAGAAAGGCATCCCAAAGCTCTATATAAAGACCCTAGGAGGCAACTCTAAGGGTGTACTCTTTTCTCCCAAAAGGAGCGCCTTCTTTCTACCAACACAAGGAGTGGAAGCAAGGGATTACTCCAAGGGAAGCCGATTGATTCATCCTAGAAGCCGGAATTCTACATCAAGACAGAGGATCTCCTTAAATTCCTTCAGGGGTTTTTGGGTTCTTTATGTTTTGTTATCTTATTTCTTCTGAGATGTTTTCTTTATTAATTATGAACTAAACCCCTCAAATACTTGAGGGGGATAAAGCCTAAGATAGACCTTGTTATTATTCATTCTTGAATTATATGATAAATACTTGAATTGTTCTTAATTGTGTTCTTAATTCTTAGTTTAATAATCCTAGGTATTAATTCAAGAAACTGATGTGCTTAGGCAGAGGAGCAAAAGTCCCTGTTTTAAGAGTAGATCTACCATAATTAAGCGGAGTTGTATGCAAACCTAGACATAGGGTGACATAAATTTACCGGATTAGAGTCAAACCTAATAGGGGGATCCATAGATCGAGTTAATGCAAGACTAGGGGTTTTAACTAGAAAGAGATTTCAGTTAATCAACCTAGGATTAGTTGTTCTTATCCTCGATGGAGGTATTAACATAAGTTAGGGATCTCTATGGATCAAGTCAAGTGAAGAAATTGTCTAATTCAAGAAGTTAATAACAAGTGAAGTCTAGGTGGATTCTCCCTTGAGTATTGCCTATATCAATTAGCTTTCCCGAGAGTTTTTCCCCAATTTACTTTTTGTGCATTCTTAGTTTAGTTTTAGAATCAGTTTCATACAAACCTCTTTTACTTTTAGGTTAGATAATAGAAAGGAAGTAAGTACTAGTATTTTTGGTTCCCTTGGGTACGATAACTCGGTCTTATCGCTAAACTATACTACTGTTCGGTAGGTGCGCTTGCCTTAAAATCGTGATATTAGTTAGTTTTTGGTGTGATCAGTTTTTATAAATTTTATTACTACATATCACGCGATATCACTCCTCTGGAGACAAAATAAGAGAGTCAAGCCGCCAGTTGATTAGTTTTGGTTTTTTTCAAAAATTGATAATTTGATTTAAATTTATGATCCCTTTATTGCATTTTATCCTTCATGTTTTGATATCTCGAGTTGTACAGCGATCTAGTATATTTGTTTTATTGGTTCGAAAATGTCTTTTTGTATATTTTCCATATATTGCATTGCATAATCGTTCAATTTTTCCCTTCTTAAGTGGGAGTGAGAAACTATTCCTTTGTGAGGTCTTCACCTTCGTATAGGATAGTGGATCACTTTCGAGATACATTCGTACCTATATCTTCGTGAGATTTTCATCTTTGTATAGCCATAGGGAAATGTATTCCCCTGAATTGAACTCTGTCCGTATGAGCCTATAATGGGTAAGGATCAAGGAATCTACCACTTTAGGTATCCTTACTTTAGAACCAAACCGCATATAATGAGCCCTAAGAACTTGCCCTAGAGAGAACCATACCAAACCCCTAGTGGTCACCCCGAATAGGTGTTCTATTTATTATTTCTTGCTTGCTTTGAATTCTAGCTTTGTGTACAATATACTGATTTGTTTTGTTTTGTTTTGGCTGTGATTGCATTGTATTTTCATCATAAAAAAGAGTGTTGATTCACGTACAATTGCTAAATAGAGAGCTTGTTATGGAAAAAGGGATTTCTTGATAAAATGGAAGACAATACGACCATCCAGATATAGTCCGAGAAGACACAACAAGAGAAGGGTGACAGCCTGACGGATGGGTACGTATCAGAATTATAGGATTTCACTCGCATCAGTGTGACTCAAAATAATCTCCAATAGTTAAAAGAGGTATGGGACCAATGGGATGACAAAACTAAGCTGTTATTCTACTTTAACTGTGGTGACTTGCCTTATTTACTAGATGTCAAGGTGGATAAGCACTTATTCTGAGCTTTGGCCCAATATTGGAATCCCGCCTATTGCTTTACTTTTGGAAAAGTAGGCACCAAAAGTAGACTTGGTGCCCACCGTAGAAGAGTACACAACTCTACTTCGTTCCTTGAGGATCCAAGCCAATAAAGCTTATTCTAGAGCTACCAATGTCTCGAGTTTCTTGAAGAGACTAATGAGTATAACGGGAATGAGTAAGTAATGGGTCGCAGCCCGGATTAAACAAAAAGGGAGGTAGTAAGTGCATCCCTTGGAAAAGTTTGCGAGGTTTGATCTTGGCATATCTGTATATGAAGAAAAGAGTCGACATCTTCGCCTTGAGTATTTACAAGTTGGCCATCTTTCCCAAAGCACTAGGTACATAGATGATACAGTTGCTGATCTATTCGACCGGCTTGACAAAAGGGTCATGCCCATCCCGGCAATTTTGGCTAAAACTTTCAGATCTTTGAATGCATGCTGGAAAGCAGGTGAAGGAAGATTTATCGGGTGTGCACATCTTTTGCTAGCTTGGTTTCACAGCCACTTTTAGAAGGTAGAAATGGTCTCTTATCGAGTATTCTTTGAGAACTACTATTTGTTAAAAAAATTCGTGGCTACGCTAAGATGAGACAACATTTCTGAAGAAAAGTGGATGCCAATTCTCCAGAGTCTCCAAGACGAAGACGTCGAATGGAGGGCCCCTTGGATGATCCCTAATGAGATTTTATACTGATATGAAGACTTCAACTGGATCCCTCTACTCGGGATATGAAGAGCTATTGGATATGCCCATTTACTTGTATAGAGGTAGTATAGGTCGAGGCAGTTTATGCCGACAACACAAGGGTTGGCTCAATATGAGTTTGCGCATAAAGGTGATAATTACAAGAAGAAGGTTCGTAAAATATCAAACACGTGGAATCAAACCCACATAATGAAAAGACTCGCTGCAAATCCCATGGTGACCCCCGAATATGATTGGTGGTGGGGTAAAAGAGTTAGTGACAATGTCCTTATGTCATGTCAGGAAAACACTTGGCCAATTGAAGAGCACTTACAAGTGATCCCGTCTGAATTGGAAACCTTAAAGCAAGATTTTGAAAAGAGGAGTTTAGAGCTGGGGAAAAAGATAGAACAGTTGAAAGAAGAAAAGATATAGCTAGGATTAGACATCGACGTCCAGAAGCTAGAAGCTGAGAAAATGAGAAAAAGAAAGAACAAGGTTAAGGAAGATTTGGACAGTCTAAAAGCAAATTATAAGATGTTGTGTTTGTCGATAAGGATTGCCAGTTTGGGTAAAACATCAGAACAATGTCGGCAAGAAATCAAAGAAGAAAAGTTTAGAGCTGATCAGTGGAAAAAGAAATTTCAAGATGCTCAAGTTCGAAAAGACACTCTAGAAAGGGATTTACTAGAAAGTCGAAATGAAAAGGTAAGACTAAGAGCCCG
This sequence comes from Gossypium stocksii, assembly GCA_020496765.1. Taxonomy (NCBI): domain Eukaryota; kingdom Viridiplantae; phylum Streptophyta; class Magnoliopsida; order Malvales; family Malvaceae; genus Gossypium; species Gossypium stocksii. The sequence continues at coordinate 11,947,520 of CM035630.1, forward strand.
GGTAGCAGAATTAGAAAGGTCACTGCATCAATATTGTAGTTACAACTCTGTAATTGAGTTGAAAGCAAGCCTAAATAAGATTTAAAAGTTGAAGGGAAAGATAGAAGAGCTTGAGACCGTACTGCAAAATTGCGAACTTCAAGTTGAGCTTCTTGAAATGAACAATGAACACTGGAATGAGCAACTCCAACGCTCTCAAGGTCAGATTAGGGATAGAGATCATATCATGGGCAAAGTTGTGACTCAAATACGAGAAATAACCGACCATTTGCAAACCCTAGCAGTTCAAGCCAACATGCTGAGCTTAAAATATGAATCAGAATTAGATTAGGTCGAGAATTAGCTTGGCTTCTTAGAAAAGTCAAGGCTTTGAGCATTAGGGCAAGGTCGTATAAGTAAAATGTATCCATTTTATTTAAAGAGATTCTTTTTCTAGTAAAGTTATTCTAATAGAATTGAATCAGAATCAACACCTTTTTTTACATTTATTTTGTATTCATCAGCATTACATTTCATCATATGCATTAATTTTCATAAAAATACCCTAATTAATTAAAATTATGAAGTTACCCTGGAAACGAACAAAAATTTGCCAACTGAATATCATTACAGTACCCGCAGTAAAACCAAAGCCATGGATCAAATGTTAGAGAGATTAGAACAAATTCAGAAGAACATGTAAGATCAATTACAAGTGTAGCTGCAGGAACAATTAGCTAAGGTACAACAAGATATGAATGATCAAATATAAGAGTCCCAACGAAGCATGATAAGCCAATTGACCCAGTTGCTGGTCGAAGGGACTGAAAAAGGGAAAAGTACAGTGAATAACTTTGGGGATGATAATGAAGACCCTATATACCCTCCAGGCTTCACCTCAGGGAATGTCCAAGCCCAACCAGATACATATCCATGAAAGGTGCCTGTTATCATAAGACCTTAACAATATCAAGACGGTACTTCAGCACTGGTGAATTACCTAACAGGTTCAGGTTCTAACCCCAAGGATAGTCCGACCAACCCAGTTGTTCCCAATTTGGACGACATAGCTAAAATGGATAGAGCAAAGGTAAAATTGCCAAAACAACTAGAAAATCGGTGTAAGTGGTTGGAAGAGAAATTCAGAGCTATGAAAAATGCCGATTACCTTTGTGGGGTTGATGTTAAGGAGTTAAGCTTAGTCCTTGACCTAGTGTTTCTACCAAAATTCAAAACTCCAGAGTTCGAAAAATATAATGGGACTAGTTGTCCTGAAGCCCATGTCACAATGTTTTGTCGAAGAATGACGGGATACCTGAATAATGACCAATTGTTAATTCACTGCTTCCAGGATAGTTTGATCGAGTCGGTCACCAAGTGGTACGACCAGTTAAACCATGCCAAAATCAACTTATGGAAAGACCTAGCACAAGCTTTCATGAAACAATATAACCGTGTAACCGACATGACACCCGATAGAATTACGTTGCAAAACATAGAGAATAATCAAAGTGAAAGCTTTAGGTAGTATGCTCAGAGATGGAGAGAAGTGACAACGCAAGTTCAACCACATCTTCTGGAGAAAGAGACAACAATGTTTTTCATAAACACTCTAAAAACCTTGTTTATTAACCATATGTTGGGAAGTGCTACCAAGAGCTTCTCAAATATTGTAATGTCTGGAGAGATGATTAAAAATGTAGTTAGGAGTGGAAAATAGATGCAGGGAAAAAAGCTAAAAGATCAGCCTCGAGAAAGAAAAAAATGAAGTGAACACCGCGAGTGTGTATAATAAAAGTTATTTAAAACCAGTCATTGTAGGCCAACCAAGGACCATAACAACAAGCCATCAATGCCCTTCAAGGTAATAATCTAACTCAAGACCAAACACAGAAAAGCTTCAGTTCACACCCATCCCGATGACATATAGGGATATATATTAGAATTTGTTTGATGCACATGTGGTATCCCAGCTTTACTTGAAACCCATGCAACCTCCATTCTCAAAATGTTATGATGCGAATGCTCAATGCGAGTACCACGCAAGAATAACTGGACACTCAATTGAGAACTGCACTGCATTTAAAAATTTGATTGAAAGGTTCATCAAGATGGGATTGTAAGGTTCGATGATCCTTCAAGACCTGACGTGGCAGAAAATCCGTTACCCAGTCATTCATATCAAGGGCCAAACGCGATAATTGAGAGTGGATGAAAGAGGACCAAAACTGATGTTGCTGAAGTGAGATCTCCACTAAAATAGGTCTGCCAAGAAATGATAAATGTGGGATTAATCGTTCAAGATTCAGAGGAGGTACCTAAAGGAATGAAGAGCTACTATGAATTCCATACTGAAGAAGGTCATGAGATCTAGGAGTGTACTGAATTCAAAGCTTTGGTGCAAAGTCTGATGGATAACAAAGGGTTGGAATTCTTTGAAGATGTCAAGAGCTTAGAAAGAGGAGATGTTTGCGCCTCATATGAATGATCAATAGAAATGGTTTACAAGGTCAACCACTCAGTGGTGATTATTTCACGACCAAGGAATAATGAAGTGTGAGTACAAGTTGCGCCGAGAGTCATAATTCAGAAACCCGTGGCTTTTCCCTACAAGGATAGTAAAAGGGTTCCATGAAATTATGACTGCAATGTAATGAGCCCAAAAGAGGAGAATTCGGTTAGCACTTTAGAAGAGGGTTAGGATATTGGTTTCTACACGCGTAGTGAGAGGCGTTATGACCCTACAAATGCAAGAATCAAGCTAGTTAAAGGAAAAACCCTGGCAGTTGAGTAAAAGAAAGAAAAGACGATTAGGCTTGAAGCACCTATTAACGAGCCAGTAACTAAGAACGAGGCTAAGAAATTCTTAAAATTCTTGAAGAATAGCGAGTATAGTATTGCAGAATAGCTACACAAACAACCAGCTCGCATATCAATACTAGCATTGCTCTTGAGCTCAAAGACATATCGTAGCACGTTGATGAAAGTGCTGAATGAAACTTATGTCTATGAACAAGCTAGACCGCTTGGTTAACAATATAAGTGCCAAAACTTTCATCTTTTTCAATAACGATGAAATACCTCCAAGGGGCATGGGATCCACGAAAGCCCTACATATCACTACCCGCTACAAAGGATATACATTACCTGGAGTGTTAATTGATAATGGATTTTTATTGAATGTCTTGCCTTTATCTACATTGAATAGATTACCGATGGATAGCTCTCACATGAAGATATGCCAAAATATAGTGAGGGCATTCGATGGTACAGAAATAAGGGTGATGGGAAGGATGGAAATACCTTTTTTAATCTGTCCAAACACATATGAGGTAGACTTTTTGGTGATGGATATCAAGCCTTCTTATAATTGCTTATTAGGTAGGCCTTGGATTCACTCGGCTGGTGTAGTGTCGTCATCATTACACCAAAAATTAAAGTTGGTAACGGAAGGTCAACTGGTGACAAACGCTGAAGAGGATATCATCACATCTGTAACTAGTGACTCACCATACATAAGAGCGGATGAAGAGGGAATAGAATGTTCATTTTGATCACTGGAATTTGTTAAAACAACTTTCATTATTGAAGGAAGAAAGATCCTAGTGCCCAAAATATCCAAAACAATAAGGATGGGCCTGCAGTTGACGGTTGGGAAATAAGCATTACCTGGGAAAGAACTCAAAAAATACCTACAAAGAAGGGTCGAGGCACCCATGCAAATGGATAAATAAGACCGTTTTGGTTTAGGGTACAAGCAAGATGCAAAGAAAAAGAAGAAGGAGATAGAAAAGAGACAAAAAGAAGAAGAGCGTGACTAAGTGGGGGATAGGTCAAATGGGAACTGATGTCCTTTCTCTATATATCTAAAATGTTCGTGTCAAGAGAAATTATTTATCTTGAATGAAGAATGGCAGAAAAAGAAAGCTCGGAAGGAATATTGAGAAACTTGAGCATTAATGCCATATTCGAAGAAGGAATTGGGGAAAACCTGTCAGGCATCTGTCTTTATATCCCCGAAAGTGTTTTGAAAAATTGGACTGCAGAAGAGATCCGTGTAACTTTTAGAACTAATTCAGAGAAATGTTCAAAATACACTTATTGCTCTAAGCCTAGGAGCAATAAGAATCCTTTTGTGGAAAAGGCATATGTCTATTATTTTTATTTCAATAAAATGCATCTTTGTGTCTCATTTTAGAAAATATTCTTTCATTCTTTCCATCTCATTCTTACTCATACCACACAGATAATTATTCTTAGATTCATTTGTTCTTTGGGTCTCCCTTCGTTCTTATAACAGGTGTAACAGCCCGGTTTTAGTTAAATCAGAACAATAGTTTTGAGACCACAAATCTGAGGTCAAAAAATTATTTTAATATTAATTTATGTGTTTACAGCATGTCAACATGAATATGTGAAATTTTTGTGAATTAATTTTACCGATTGGATGCTTAATTTGATAAAAGGACTTAATCGTGTAAAATGCAAAAGTTGCATTCTATATGTTAAATGTGCCTATAAGCTATGGAATTAAAATGTGTAAGTCCTTATGTTGTTATTATTCCAATGGTTGTGTAAGTGGACAATTATGGGCATTATATATGTGAAATAATAATGTTTTATTAAAGGTTATTTTAGTAAATTTGTAAATAAGTTATATTAATTAAACAAAACAATTTTAATTCATCATTTTCTCTTCTTCTTGGTTGAAATAAGAAAGAAAAGAAACCATCTATGGCATTTTACGGTTCGGTTCTATAGAAGCTTGATTAAGGTATGATTTAGACTCGGTTTTTGATGATTTTTACGTTTTTAAGATCATTAAATCTAAGACTAGCTAACCCAGGGACTATTTTGCAAAACTGTTTAAGATTTTGAAAGTTTCTATTGATGATAGTTTAAGTTCTTTTATGATTCTTGATGAATCATGAAAGTTTGATGGTAGTTTTACATATTTTATAAAATGATTTTTGATGAAAATGCAAAATAGGGATAAAATTGTGAAATGTACAAATTGTGTGGTTGAAATGTGAAATAAATGAAAGTTTTGGGCTGTTAGGGACCTATTGATAATTCGGCCAAGCTTGGGTTTAAAGAAATTGTTTAAATTTTGTGTTTTTATGAAATAAGGACTAAATTGTTACAAATGTAAAAGTTTAGGAGCTAATATGCAAATAAGCCTAAATGTGTGTTTTGGATTAAATTGAATGAATGTTTGATTAAATTAGGTAATTTTGAATATATTTAGATTAAGAAAGGAAGAGTCTGGAGTTAGATCGAGGGAACGGCAAGATTATTGAATAGACGAGCCGATTTGTTATTTCCACACTCAAGGTAAGTTCGTATGTAAAACATATCATTTTAATGATGCTTAAATGCTTTGATATTAATTGAAATGTGAATGTGAGATTATAAATGTGTTTGGTGATGATTCGGTAATATTATAGACTTACCAAGCTATAAAGCTTACTTTGTTTTCTTTTCCATGTTTTATAGTGAATTGAAACTAGCTCAGATTTAGGAGTCGTCAGGGACATCATCACACTACCGAACATCTAAGTTGGTACTTTTGAAGTTGTAATTATTTGGTATATGGCATGTATAGGCTGTATGTGGTATTTAGGTTGGGAAAATAGCCATGAGATTTGGCTTATAAGTGATGTAAATGCTGGTGTGTATTTGGCCATTTAAGTTGGCTTATTTTGAGATTATGGTATATGATATCTGATGTATACACTATGCCTTGTGTTTTGGTATGTTTAATATAACTATATGTTTAAGCTTTTGGTTAGTTGAATGATGAGGTAAAAATGCTCAAGAAAGGTCTTGTATTAGCATGCTTTATTTTATATGTCAAATTGGTTAGTTATATGGTATGAAATTAAGGATTGGTTTGGTTGTTGAATTGGAGTTCTATAAGTTGATTTATTATTGCATGAGTTATGCATGATTATCATAATGTTTTGGCATATATTTGAATAAGTTAAATGGCTGGATTGTACAACATGAATGATGCAAGAATTATGGTTAAGTTGGCTGCCCTTTTGTGTATGAATTTGGTACCATATGTATTTTTGTAGGTGGATGCATTTTGAGTGAGAAACCTGGCTTGTAACTAGCCTAATTTCATACACATGGCTGAGCACATGGGCATGTGACTCGACCGTATGTGACACATGGCCTTAGTTCACGGCCGTGTATCCCTTGAAGCTTAATTAAGAAACAAGTCAGTGAGTTACACGGCCTAGACACACAAGTGTGTGGTTGGCCGTGTGACTCAAGTCAGTATGTATGCCCTGATTTCACACGGCCTGTGACACAGGCGTATCCGTGGTCATGTAAGGCACATAGCCTGGTCACACGGGCGTATGACCCCTAAATGTTTAAAATTTTTTTGAGTTTTTCAAAATTTTTATATACTATTGGTTTAGTCCCGAACCTTCTTTAAAGCATGTTTAAGGTCTCATAGACCTTTATAAGGGATAATGTGAATATGATTGAATGATATTTGATGATGTTTGATTATTGAATGCGAAATGTTTGATTAATAATTGGGTTTTTCGGTAATACCTCATAACCCTATTTTAGTGACAGAAACAGGTTAAGGGTGTAACATTTTATTGGTATCGGCGCTACAGTTTAGCTGATTCTAAGACTAACGTAGCATGTAGGAGTCTAGCCATACATGCCATATATAAATTCTGCAATAGTGTGATGATTCCTAATAGTTTAAAATGTGTTTTCGTATAGCAAATGGATCCCGATCGAGCTGTAGCTAATGATGTAGAAAATAATGCACCCGCTCCCGCTCAAAGGGCAATGCTATTTGATTCTGGGGTTATAATGAGTAGCCACAGGGCGAGGCTAAGCAAGCCTTCTTCTAAATGATGAATAAGTGGTTCACAGAGTTCATTCGAATGAATTCGGTTGCTCAACAACTGCCACCCCACCTATTCCTCAACAAGTCCCTGTTGTGCCACAAGTTATAGATCTGATATGATTGAGTAAGCCACCTATTGATAAGATTCGTAAATATGGGGCTAAAGAGTTTGGGGCTATTGTTGATGATAATGCTGAACTAGTTGAATTCTGGCTTGCGAATACCATTATAGTGTTTAATGAATTGTCATGTTCTCTGAAAGAATGCATTAAATGTGCTATATCTTTGCTGAGAGATTCTGCATATCAATAGTGGAACACGTTAATATCTGTGGTTCTGAAGAAACGTGTTACCTAGGAGTTCTTTCAATCTGAGTTTCGAAAGAAGTATATTAGTCAGACGTTCATTGATCAGAAACGGAAAATGTTTCTTGAGTTGAAACAAGGTTGCATGACAGTAACAGAATATAAACGTGAGTTCGTGAGGTTGAGCAAATATGAACAAGAATGTGCTTCAATAGAAGCTATTATGTGTAAACAATTTTTTGAGGGGTTAAACGAAGATATTAAACTTCTAGTCGAAATTTTAGACTTGGTAGAGTTTGTTGTCTTAGTTAAAAGAAACTGCAAAGTCGAAGAGCTCAGAAAAGAAAAGAGAAAAACAGAGTTAGAGGTACGAGACTCGAGAAAAAGAACGATGAATAAGTCATATCAATCCTCGTCAAAGAAATCTAGAGACGCATACAGTCGTTCAAATGCTTCAGCTAGGTATCTGAACAAAGATCGTGGGAAACAATACTCTAACCCTAAGGCTTAAGTTGCATTGGAATCAAGAGTTGGCAGTGTCAGAAACAATAAGCCTGAGTGTTAACAGTGTAGAAGATGGCATTTTGGTGAATGTTGGGGAAAATATAACAATAGAGTTTGTTACAAATGTGGTTCACAAGTCCACTTTAACCAAGATTGTCCTGAATTGGCTAAGAAAGATAATTATCTAAATGCAAGATCAAACAATATAGTGGCCACTAGAGGGAGTCCACCTAGAAGTGCTGGAAATGTGAGTGGTAATCGAGGGATGAAACCAGACACAGTTGTGAGATCTGAGGCCAGAGCACCTACTAGAGCCTAGGCTCTTCGCGCTCGCGAAGAAGCGTCATCTCCAGATGTTATTACCGGTACTTTCACTCCCTATAATACTAATGTGATTGCATTAATAGATCTAGGATTAACTCATTCATATATATATATATGTGAATTTAGTATCTAGTAAGATTTTTCCTGTCACGGAGACCATCCTCAAACCACACACAGCGCTCATACTCAGTTGCCACCATGCCCCTCGCATAACGACTCAGTCTCAGAAATTCAGCCTTATACTCGGCCATAGAATGGCCCCCTGTGTGAGATTCAGGAACTCATGTCGCCTAGCATCAGTGTAGCTGGCTCCCACATACTTACTCTGATAGGTGGTCTTAAACAAATCCCAAGTCAACCGATCGGGATAAGTGCCCTCCTTAACAGTCAACCACCACTGATACGCCTCGTCCCGAAGCAGAGACACAGCCCCCTTGAGCTTCTGCTCATCAATGAAGTCCAGATCATCCATAATGCACTCTGTAGCCTGTATCCAGTACTCGGCCACACTCAGAGCAACTCCAACGATGCCCCTAAGTACTTTAGCCCTATTGGACCGGAGTCATTTCGTAACTGACCCACGACCCTCAGATCTAGTGTTTGGTCCAACAACCCTCTCCAGATTATGAAGTATTGCTTGGGACAGTGTGTCATCCCTAGCCGCACGATCATACGGTTCAGTCCCACTATCAGTCGTAAGCGATGCCAGTGTCTCACTAGCATCCACCATCAGTATAGTATCAGAAGCAAGGGACTCAACTTGAGCCCCTCTACAGCCTCTACCATGGCTTTTAGTACCCCGTCTATGAGTACCACATATGCTCATCGTATCTATCGAATTAATCTGTATTAAAAGTTTTATGCAAATCAGTTTACAGTTCCAATATATTGTTAACAAGCGTCTTATATAGTATAGTTATCAGAGTATCCAGTATTGGTTATCGCGAGAAAGTTGTCTCACTACAGTTTCAGGCTACTCTATTTAGAGTGTCTCAGTAGAGTCCCACCTAAGTAGTCTCATAATGTACATATAATGTTTTTCAACAGATTAATAGTATTCAGAATATCCAACATGCTTTCAATCAATTTAATCACAGTTTCAGTAACTTACTTGGCTCAACGCTGGAGGCTCGATATACCACTTACTCAATATCAAAACATTTCAAAATTATTTCCTCAAAATCATAATTTAAAACCCCAAAACCACAACTGAGTTTTATAATCGAGCTCTGATACCACTAAATGTAACACCCCAAACCCGGCCTAGACGTTATGGCCGAATCTAGTGGTGTCACATGAGAATGTTTTTGAAAAACCGTTATGAATATGAAATCTTGTTCAAATTATTATCTTTACTTTACTGCGGAAGCATTGAAATTGTTCATTCATACGAAAATATTTAATTAAGTTTTAAAACCTCACTTAGGACAGTTTATAAATCAATAAAATTAATAACTTAAAATTTCAAAATAAAACCAAACACCGTCCAAGTCCCAAATTACATAAAATAGCTCAATAAAATAAAAATAGTGAAAATATTAAAGTCTTAAACCGTAGCAAATGTCTCAGTGGTCACCGTCGAGCCTACCGCCGTGCCAATCCATCTACTACTGGGGAGTACCTGACAGACAAATAAATAAAAGGGTGAGTTTTCGCAGACTCAGTGTGTACATCCCCACAACAAAGCATGCATATAACATGTATCAATCAATCAGTCATAAATCGAGCTTGAGCTCTTAACAGAATGGTGTAGGCCTTAGCCCACTCAGAGCAGTATCAAATACATTCGGGCCTTAACCCATACAAATACACATGCATATCAATTAGTACAATATATGCCCACCAACCCTGCACACTATCTCCGACCACCTTACACATTATGTGGGGATAAAATCGACCCACCTAGCCCTACACACCAAGTATAGGGATAAAATCAACCCATCTAGCCCTACACACCAAAAGGTACCGTAAAATGGCACATAATAAGTAAAGGCAGAACAACTGCCAGTCAAATGGCTAAAAGCCTTTCAGTCTTCCTTCTCTCCAATATCAAACCCAACCTAATGCAATGCAGTCATAATATCATGTCATGGCATGCTTTCATACAGTAAACAGATCATACATATCATACTCGGGTCAAAACAGAACAGTATCAATATACATGCTAAGTATACATACATCTCAGATTCATATCACAAAACAGGGTCTCTGTAACACTTACCGACCCTTTAATTGGTCACAATTGACTAGGGTGACCCGTGCAACCTATTAGAACAATTTAGGTTAATGGCTCACACGCCCATATGGCCTGCATGTGGCCCACATGGCCCAACTTGGTCTTGCTTGTGTGGATCACACGGCTTGGCCCAAAACCCTACACACCCATATGGGCCCACACGTCAGTGTGGCCTATACAGCCCATTCGGCCTAGCCCGTGCCTCATACACGATCTAGCCAGCATCACACGCCCGTGTCTGTGGCGTCCATATGACGAGTGCACGGCCTCGCTCATCGACCACACGGCCGTGTATCGCCACACGACCTCTACACAGGAAGCCCACACACCCGTGTGGCGTCGACAGTTTCGTTTTTGGCTTTCGTTGAAACGCGATTTCAGAGTATTTGGAGTACACACCTGATTCCGATTGAAGCCCAAACGACTCCTGAGCACTCCAGAACCTAGGATTGACAATTTCAAGCCCCAATTCAGTCACTTAAATCTTAGTTATTAAGAATGAAAAATCTCGAAACTAGCATCTAATTGACGATTTCAAAACTTACCAAAGTAAAAAGGTTTCCAGTAGACCCCACTCACTACTATAGATATTCAATCACTTAAAGCAGATCCTAATAAGAGTAATCGTACTCTCTGTTAAACACTTAATCCAAACTAATAATAAAACTAAAGAAGAATCACTTACCGAACGAACAAGAATACACGTAGCTCAAACTAAAGAAGATGGCTACGAGTAAAACCACAGAAAAGAGAAAGGGGAAAAAGAATGTATAATTTCGGCAAGGAGAGGAGTGAGAGAGAGCAAATTTGCAAAAATAAAACTAATTAGAAAAGAAAGTCTTGATAACCCCCTAATCTAATCCCTAACCCCATTCCACTCAGTCTTTCAGTATAACACCAACTTTTTGCTGTGATTTGCAGCAAAAATGTCTCAATTTAGTTTCGAACCCATGACCTCCCTTCACATTAACACATCACTTAACCATCAGACCAGCAGGCCCATTCTGTCATATCTTAACCAACTTTTACTTAAAAGCCTAATTACTAAGAATAAGGCTTTATTCAATAAAAACCTAAAATTTTACCCAAGTTGAGGCTTGAACCTGGGACCTTCCAAACACAAGCAAATATCCATTAAAGCAAACAATTATTTATCCCCAATTATTGCAGATACACATTTAAAAAATTTTCATGCACAACAAACTACAAAAGCCGAAATTTTAGGGCGTTACATGTCCAAAGTCCGTAGCTTTCTGGGACTAGCCGGCTATTATAGATGATTTGTAAAAGGCTTGTCGATGATTGCAACTCCGATGATGAGATTGCTCCAAAAATATGTTAAGTTTGAATGGTCTGATAAATGTTAGCAAAGTTTTGAATAGTTAAAAGTTTTATTGACTGAAGCTCCGGTGTTAGTTCAGCTTGAATCAGGGAAAGAATTCATAATTTTCAGTGATGCGTCATTAAATGCTCTAGGTTATGTTTTGATGCAGGAAGGCAAGGTTATAGCTTATGCATCGAGACAGTTAAAGCCGCATGAAAAGAATTACCCGACGCATGATTTAAAGTTAGCAACAATCATGTTTGCATTGAAAATTTGGCTTTATTACTTGTTCGGTGAGAAATGCCACATCTACATTAATCATAAAAGTTTGAAATACTTAATGACTCAGAAAGATTTGAACTTGCGTCAGTGGAGATGGTTAGAATTGCTAAAAGATTACGAGTTAGTGATTGACTATCATCCGGGGAAAGCAAACGTAGTTGTTGATGCTTTGAGCCGAAAATCTTTATTTGCTATACATGGGATGAATATTTAGTTAGCCTTGTCTAATGACGATTTGATTGTAGCCGTATTGAAAGCGAGACTGTCATTTCTACAGCAGATCTATAGAGCTCAGGAAGTTGATAATGAATTGTTAGCAAAACGAGCTCAGTGTGAGTAGAACCTTGATTCAGAGTTTCAAATTGATTCTGATAACTGTTTGAGATTCAGAGATAGAGTATGTGTATCGAGAAACCCAAGTCAGTATGTATGCCCTATTTTCACACGGCCTGTGACATAGGCGTGTCCGTGGTAGTGTAAGGCACACGGCCTGTTCACATGGGCATGTGACCGCTGAATATTTGAAATTTTTTTGAGTTTTCCAAAATTTTTATATGCTATCAGTTTAGTCCCGAACCTTCTTTAAAGCATGTTTAAGGTCTTGTAGACATTTATAAGGGACAATGTGAATATGATTGCATGATATTTGATAATGATTGATTATTGAATGTGAAATGTTTGCTTAATGATTGAATTGTTTGGTAATACCTCGTAACCCTATTCTAGCTAAGGATACGGGTTAGGGGTGTTACAACAGGTCTCCAGATATCAATTATATGAGCGATGCTACTATTGACTCAGAATCTCCTTTTGAGCAAGATTTGTGTCTAGTGGAACCTCAGGACTTTGAAGATGATCGAGATTGTAACCTATCTCCTGATTTGTTAAGGATGATAGAACAAGAAGAGAAACAGATTCTACCTCACAAAGAGTCAATAGAAATTGTAAACTTAAAAGACGGACAAGTAAAGAAAGAGGTAAAAATTGAAGCTTGCATCATCGCAAAGACAAAGCAATATCTCATTTAGTTACTTCAAGAATGCAAAGATGTCTTCGCATGGTCGTATCAAGACATGCCTGGTTTAAATACTAATATCGTGGTACACCGGCTCCTCATAAAGGAAAAATGCAAGCCAGTTCAACAGAAACTTCGAAGGATGAGGCCCGACGTCTTGTTAAAAATAAAAGAAGAGGTCAAGAAGGAATTTGACACTGGTTTACTACAAGTGGTTAAATACTCGGAGTGGGTAGCTAATATAGTCCCCGTCCCTAAGAAAGATAGGAAAGTATGAATGTGTGTAGACTATAGGGATTTAAACAAAGCCAGCCCGAAGGATAATTTCCTGTTGCCTTACATCGACACCTTAGTGGACACCACGGCAGGTTACTCACTATTTTCCTTTATGGATGGCTTCTTTAGTTACAACCAGATAAAGATGCATACTGAAGACATGAAAAAGACCACATTCATAACCATGTGGGGAACATTTTGCTATAAAGTGATGCCATTCAGACTAAAAAATACAGGAGCGACATATCAAAGAGCCATGGTAATCTTGTAATGTTTATGTCGATGATATGATTGCAAAATCTCGAATAGAAGAAGAGCATATACAAGTCTTGAAGAAATTATTTTTAAGGTTGAGAAAATTTCAGCTAAAGCTTAATCCAGTAAAATATACTTTCAGGGCTAGGTTAGGAAAATTGCTAAAATTTGTAGTCAACGGAAAAAGAATTAAGATCGACCTAGATAAATTCAAATTTATACAGGAGTTGCCTCCGCGCTTACTCAAAAGGAGATCTAAGGTTTCTTAGGGAGATTAACTTACATTACATTACCTGATTCATTTCACATCAAACTGAGAAATGCGACCCCATATTTTGTCTCCTTAAAAAACATAATCTAGGCATATGGGATGAAGAATGCTAGAAGACTTTCGACAAGGTCAAACATTTCTTGTCTAATGCCCCAATACTGATGCCGCCTAGTCTACATAAGCCACTGATACTATACTTAACAATATTTAGTAATTCTATAAGATATGTGCTTGGACAACATGATGAATCAGGAAGAAAAGAAATAGTGATATACTACCTAAGTAAGAAGTTTACTGAATGTGAGACAAGATACTCGCCAATTGAAAAGTTATGTTACGCTTGAATCTAGACAACCTGAAAACTAAGACAGTACATGTTGTACCAGACAACTTGGCTCATCTAAAAATAGACCCTCTAAAGTACATGATAGAGTCAACTGCTTTGAATGGAAGAATGGCCCGATGGTAAATTCTACTTTTCGAGTTTGATATAGTCTGTGTGAACCAGAAGGCAGTAAAAAGGAGTGCAATAGCAGATTTTCTAGCCAATAGAGCTCTAGTAGATTACGAGCCTTTAAGCTTTGGTTTCCTGAATAAAGATATGATGTATGTTGCAACTACTGAAGAAGATACTCAAGAAGGACACTATTAGAAACTAAATTTTGACGTAGCGTCAAACACTATGGGTACCAAAATTGGGGCAGTCCTGGTATCCCCAAACGAAGATCATTATCCCTTTACTAGTAAATTGGATTTTGATTGCCACGAATAATATGGCAGAATACAAAGCATGCATCATGGGTATCCATGCAGCCATAGAATTCAAGATCAAAGTACTGAAGGTATATGGGGATTACACATTAGTGATCTATCAACTCAAAGGTGAATGTGAGACAAGAGATCCCAAGTTGATTGAGTATAGAAGGCTGGTTCTAGAGTTAATTAAAGGGTTTGATGATATCACCTTCTTCTACCTTTCACGAGAGAAAATCAGATGGCTGATGCCCTAGCTACCTTAGCTTCTATGGTCAAAATGAACAAATAAGAGGATGCAAAACCTATCTAGATAAGTATTTATGAGGCTCCAGCTTATTGTTACAACATCGAGGAAGAGGAAAAGGATGATCACCCTTATACCACGATATACTGCGATATGTAAAGAATCATAAATACCCTGATCAGGTGACCGAGAATGATAAAAGGACGTTGAGGAGACTGGACAATGACTATGTTTTAGATGGGGAGATCCTGTATAAAAGAAGAAAGGATCAGGTTCTATTAAGATGTGTGGACGCCATTGAGGCCAAGAAGATTTGGAAGAAGTCCATGAGGGCGTTTGTGGAATGCATGCTATTAGTTTTACAATGGCCAGACAAATCATGAGATTCGGGTATTACTGTTCCACCATGAAAGGGGATTGTATCATTATGCTAAGAGATGCCATAAGTGCCAAATTCATAGAAACAAAATTCATGTGTCTCATTCACCTCTTCATGTTATGACTTCTCCATAGCCATTCTCTATGTGGGGCATGGATATCATTGGGCTGATCTCGCCAAAAGCTTCCAATGGGCATCGATTCATTTTTATGGTTATTGATTACTTCACCAAGTGGGTAGATGCCACTTCTTACGCTAATGTCACAAAGTCGACAGTCAACAAATTCTTGAAAAAAGAGATCATATGTCGGTATAGGATGCCAGAAAGGATTATATCTAAGAATGCATTGAACTTGAATAAGAGCACGATAATGGAGGTTTGTAGTCAATTCAAGATTAAACACCACAACTCCTCACTATATTGCCCAAAAATGAATGGTGCGGTGGAGGAAACTAAAAAGAGCATTAAGAATATCGTAGAGAAAATGGCTGAAACTTGTAGAGATGGCATGAAAAGTTATCATTTGCCCTCTATGCTTATCGAAAGTCTGTCAAGACCTCCACCGGGGCAACACCTTTCTCATTGGTTTATGGAATAGAGGTAGTTTTGCCTATTGAAGTCGAGATTCCTTCTCTCTGAGTTTTGTTAGAGTTGAAGTTAGATGAAGTAGAATGGATCCAATCTCAATATGATCAGCTGAAATTGATTGAAGATAAGAAGTTGAAAGCTATCCGTCATGGTCAGATGTACCAAAAAAGAATGATGTGTGCTTATGACAAAAAGGTTCGCCTTAGAGAATTTCATGAGGAAGACTTGGTTTTGAAAAAAGATCCTTCCCATACAAAAGGACTTCAGAAGGAAATGGATGTTGAATTGGAAAGGACATTATGTGATAAAGAATACCTTTTCTGAAGGAGCGCGAATTTTGACCAAGATGGATGACAAAAACTTGCCTAATCCTGTGAATTCTGATTCAGTCAAGAAATATTTTAACTAAAAAAAAGAGGAGAGGCCAAGGCGAAAGCCTGCAAAGGGCGCCTTGAGACCAAAAAGGTTTTGAGGTGAAACCCAGGAAAGGCAACTCAAATTTTGATCAAGGATGGGACATGTGGTAGTCTTGTCCTCTCATAAATAATAAGGAGGAAAAACTTTACATCTTGGGGGCATCAACAGAGCCTAAATACATATCAAGCTCAAAATGGTCCTCGAGAAGTTTGTCCGGAGAAGCTCATGCTATGATATCTGGGGCACCTATTTTCATCTTACTTATTTTGTATTTTAGCAACGTTTTCTATTTTGATTAATTATTCATTTCAAGTTCTACTCCCACTAAATTTCAATCTTGTCCACTGTTACGATCTTTTTTAAGCATTTTTCATTAAAATAACGATTAATGGGTTAATAATATTGAAGTAAAAGGATTTCTATATATTGTTTTGAAAGGTTTTTTAAATAGTACAAAGACTTGAAACAGGACCACTAGTCAAAAATAACCAAATCTAAAGGTTGGACATATTTGAGAATGAATAGTGTAAATTGAGATTACTTTTTCGGGTCTCCTGTCAAAGATACCAGATCTGAACAATAAGGCATGGTAATACATCAGTGATGGAACCACGACGAACAATGAGCAATGTCAACCTAAGTACTAAAAAGTGGACCATTCTCAAAAAATAAAATTCTGCATTCACACAAATATCATTCATATACATCTAGTTAAGAGCATATGATTCATTCTTATCATAACATGCTAATCGTTTGGCATAAATATATGCCCATGAAATGGATTTTATAGGTTATGTTCCCAGAGAACGGTATAACAAATCAGTGAAACCACTAATCTTATACCCCTGAAGTTGCAGTGGGACGGATTGAAGTCATCGTGAAAAATCTTATCTACCTGAAGTTGAAATGGAGTAGATTAAAGCTAAAAATCTCATTTCCCTGAAAGTTGAAGTGGAACAAATTAAAGCTACAAATCTTATTTCCCTGAAGTTGCAGTGGAATAGATTAAAGCTACAAATCTTATTTCCCTAAAGTTGCAGTGAAACAAATTGAAGTTACAAATCTTATTTTTCTGAAAGTTGCAGTGGAACAAGTTGAAGTTACAAATTTTATTTCCTTGAAAGTTGCAGTGGAACAGATTAAAGCTACAAGTTTCAAATCTTATCTCCCTAAAGTTGTAGTGGAGCAGATTGAAGTGACAAGTCCTACACCTCTAAAGTTGCAGTGGGTCGAATTAAATCTACCATAGCAAGTCTTATCTTCCTGGAGTTGCAGTGGAATAAGCTAAAGCTAAAAGCTACAAATCTTATCTCCCTAAAGTTATAGCGGAATAGGTTGAAGATACGAATATCTCCCCAAAAATGCAGTGGAATAGATTGAAACTACAATTCCTATACCTCTAAAGTTACGGTGGGATAGGATGAAGCTACTTGGAAAGGGGAAACACCAAAGAGGTCGGGATTCGATGGGACCGAAAAAAATTGGTCCTTTTAAAAGTCTGTGCTCTATTCTCGTTACACGACAACAAGCAAAGAGGGGCAACTGTGAAAGCCCAATTTCATCCAGCCCAAGACTAAAAAAAATATAAATAAACAGTATAAAAATAAAAAAATAATAAGAATACAAATCCATTTACAAAAAAAATCAAATCAGGCCCAAACTTATAAACCCAAATGGCCCAAAAAAATAAAAAAAACCCTAATGGCCCAGCGGCCCTCAACCTAAACTATTTAAAAAAATAAAAACCCTAAACCCTAATGGCCCAGTGGCCCACAACCTAAACTATTTAAAAAATAGAAACCCTAATGCCCCTTGCGCCGTTTCTCGTGCCACATCAACACGCTCGTGCCCCTAGGTTTGCCACCGCCAATGCCTCTGCCACCATCATCGCCAACTACCACCTATAAAAAAGAAAAAAAGGACAGCAGAAGAAGAAGCAACAACAAGCAAGAAGTAGTACAAAACAGTAAAAAAATAAAAAAATAAAACGAAAAATTCGCTATAAAAAGCCTGGTTTTTTTAAAATAGAAATCGGACACAAAAAGTAAGAAGGAGGCCACACAGGCGTGTGGGCCCACATGGGCAGGCCATATGGGCGTATGAGCCCATTTAACTGTAATGTTTTCCAAGGTTGCACGGGTCTCCCAAGTCGACTATGAACCTACTGTAAGGTCGTAAGCACTACTTAGACCCCTAAATGTGTGAATTAAATTTATGATATATGTACTGAGTATGATAATTATATGCATGTATACTGAATTGTATGTATAACTGATCACCATGTAATAACATGTCATTTACTGTATGTTTGCACTGCATTGGGTTGGGATGATGATATTTAGATGAAGTGTACTGAAAGGTTTTAAGCCTATTGACTGGCAGCTCAGCTACAATATATATACTGAAAGGCTCTTAAGCCTATTGACTGGCAACTCAGCTGCAATATATTGTTATGTGCCGCATTCGGTACAGCTTGGAGTGTAGGGCTGGATGGGTGTTTTAAACCCCACAGGAAGTGTAGAGATGATTAGAGATGGTGTATAGAGGCTTGTGATAGGATTCTATTTCCTGATTACTGCATGCATTACTGTTACTGTGACAGGCTTAGGCCCTAATACATATTTGATACTGAAATTGAAATGGGCTAAGGCCAAACTGCTACTGAAACTGAAATGGGCTTAGGCTCAGATTGCAATTGACTGTTTATTGTGATTGACTGTATGTTTGTTATATGTGAGAATTACACACTGAGTTTACGTAAACTCACCCCTTTTGTTTAATCTGTATAGGTAATCCCTAGACATAGACAGATCGGTGTGGCGGAGGACTTAGTAGTGGCCACACGTTTGTTAGAGATTGTTTTTAATTCAGTATGTTTTAATGTCATTATTACTTAATTGCCTTTGGGGGTATTTTTGTGTAATTTTGGGACTTTTTGGACTGTTTTCGTAATTTTGGGTTTTATTTATTTTTATGGATTTTATAACTGTGAAAACTCAACAAAACAAATGATTTTTACTTAAACAAAGGACTTTTCCTAAAACTAAACGGTTTTATATAATTATCTCGGTTTTCTTAAAATTAATGATTTTTAAAGCTTTCGCAACGAATTATGTTTTTAATAAATCGAGTTAATCGGCAAATGGTTTTTGAAGATAATAAGAGATAAAGAAAAGTAATTAAACGGGAATGGTTTAATCGTGACAACTTAGTTTTCAAGCACCCTATCATGTGACATTGTCCGATTCAGTACAAAGAAAATGATATACTCATATCTGTAAGTCGTTCTTCGATTTGGAAAGACTCGGTTAGTGACATGGAAAATTCATGTATATGAAACTTGTCTGATAATTATGACATTCATGGTTTGGAATTATTATGTAAATAAATATATACGAAATTCATGAAAATAATAGTATAGGGAATATTGATTGTTATTGAGTTGAATGTATGTGAAATTATGATATTTAAACATTGGATAATTGTGAAAATTGGGAAGTGAATTAAAACCCTATTAATTATGTAATACCCCGAAAATTATTGCAGTAGGAAAGTAAGATATTATCCTTGATATAGTAAAGTAAGGAAATAAAGTGACAAAATGTAATGACCCAAAATTTACATACATCGAAAAAGTGAGTTGTAGAGCCTTTATCTTAGTAAATTGAGTCCTAAAATATTTATTAAAAATATTTATGAAATTATTTATGTGTTTAATTAGGCTTTGGTTAGGTGAATTTAGCCTAATTTAAGATTTTTCTTTAATTAAGAATATATTATATATTATATTATATTATTATTATTTAATAAGATTAAATAAATGTATGGAAAAGAAACTATACATGTGTAATAATACAAATAAATATACTTGTAATATAATTATATATTTTCTTATTAATTAAGAATAAGATATATATATTATCTTATTATTTTTGTTAATTAAATAATTATCACATGATATTTTTAATTGATAAATAAATTAGATTTATGACAAATGTATGATTGAGATTGAGTCCATGTGTATTAATTAAAATACATACAATTGTAATACATGTATTATTCAAGTATAAGATATTTAGTATTTATTTTTAAAAGATAATTATTATATAATTAATTAAATAATAAGATTTCTACAAGTGTATAGTATAGATGACATTTTACAATTATGAATAAAATATATGTACATTTGTAATATTATTATTTATTGTTAAATAGATATTTATTATTTATTAATATTAGAAAGATATTTAATTTTATTATAAAATTTTTGTATTATTAACAAATTAAATGGTGACAAATGTAATTAAAGTATTTGTTATTGAATAGATTTTTATAATAATAATTATTATAAACTAATATATATATATAAGTCATGAAAAAAAAAGGAAGAAAGGGGGGAAACAGAGAGCAAACGGGGGAAAGAAAGAAAGAAAGGGAGAAAGAAAAGAAAAAGGAAAAATTATGGTTTGAAGGTTTAAAGCTTTATTAGGTAAGTTAATTTAGACCTTTTTGCTTAATTTTGATATTTAGAAAGCTTTAGAACAAAGTTTTGATTAAATTAAGTTGATATTTTAAGAGTTCATAGGTTTTCAAGTATAGTTTATGTTGAAAAAAAAGATGAATTAGGGACTTAAATGAATGGATTTCAAGTTAGAAAAGATAAAAGGATTAAAGTGTAAACTAAGCTATATGTTTTATTTTGTAGGGACTAATTTGAGGAAAATTAGAAATTAGGAAAATATGTTGAAAATTTAATAGATAAATTTGAGTTTAGATGAAATTTTAATAAAAATAGAGTATGAATTGAATTAGAAAAGTAAGTAAACTTGTTAGGATTTAATTGCAAAATAAGCTATAAGAAACAGTTTTAGACAGCAGCAGTAACCTAACTTTGAAAAACCACCAAAAATAGTATAAATTGAATTAGAAGTAGAGTGAGATATAGAATTAAATTTTGTTGAGTCTATTTTCATATAAAAGAAACAGAACAAATAAAGGAATTCTGTATTCTGAGACATTTAGATTTTTGTGAGATTGGTTTAGAAAGATTTCGGGATCCTCTGTTTTGACTTAGAAAAATCATTACAAATTGTATAAAAATAATTTTGAGACATAATTTACATGGTTAGATTCCTGACTGAGTCTATTTTCAATAAAAATAAACGGGAACATCATCCAAATATTGTACGAGGAGATAATTGATTTTTAGTGAGAAAGGGTCGGAACTATCAGACAACAGAATAGGGGTGGCTTCAAAGAATAAACTATACTTATTGGCTAAACCAAAAATTCTTAAAAGTTTATGGTAAGACGATATATGAGTCTAGTTTCAAGGAAAATTTACGGATCTTAATTTCGATTTCTGTATCTCAAGATATAAATAACTTAGTGACCATGACACAAATGGACAGTTTTCAATATACATATAAGTAAATTGTGAAATTATTGATAATGTTACTTATAGCATGTTATATAAATTAAGGATGTGGAATGGAGAGGGGGAGAAGAAAAATATGTATGAATATTCAGCTAGCATGGATAATTTGCATGTTTTAGGCTCATGGACTAAATTGAATAAAAGTAAAACTTTATGGGCAATTTTGTAAAAATGTTAGAAATGGCCAATTTACATGAAATAGATTATTTTATTATTTAAAATTTCAAAATTGAATGAAATTATTAATTTAGTTCAAGATTGGGGAAAAACATGTTTTAAGGATTAAATTGAAAAGTGTTGAAATTATGGAAAATTCTGAAATTTTATAGAATTCATGGGTTGTTATCAATTTGTATGAGAATGACTGCTGGAAATAAGGATTAAATTGCAAGAATTTTATTTTTTGAGCATAAGGATGAAATCATCATTAATTAAAAGTTTAGGGGTAAAATAGTAATTTTGTTTAAGAGCATTAATTGAATGTATTAGAACATGAAATAAATGAAAACGATGATCAAATTTATTTATAAAGACCCGGATGACTCAAATATGAGACTTGAACGTGGAAAAAAAATGATATTTATCATGATATGTAAATATGTAATTATCTTTGATACGTTGATATAAGGAAATTAAGTATGTTGAGACGAATAATAAATCCAAGTAAAACATGTCGAGAAAAATAAATACGTTTGAGGGACAATATGTTTAATTTTAATTGGTTCCAAATATAAATGTTAGATGAAATAAAATATTTGATAAATAAATCGGTAACTCTGGTAATGCTCCGTAACTCTATTCCGATGTTGGATTCGGGTTAGGGGCATTACAAATTATGTCGGGCTAGGGTGGATGTAGTTGGCATGCCATAGGATTGGAAGTGTTTAGGGATACTTCGACCTCGAGTAGATGAGACACTGGGTGTCATACTGTTACTTCGGATAGATTCGATGAGGTACTGATTACCAACTTACTTCGGCTTGGCCGATAAGACACTGGGTGTCAACTATTGCTTCGAACTATCCGATGAAGCACTGGGTGCCATATTGGTGTGTTTGGTTGGATCCGTGTATCCACCAAGGTCCGAGTCCTGTTAATAGGGGTAAACAAATGAATGGATAATATCATTGATATTGAATATGAATTGGAATGAGACATTGAATTGAATTATATAAATGAAATGCATGAATTATGAGTTCATGAAATGGATATTGCAATTGTATAATGAAATGTTAAAAGCCATTTAAGATAACAAATTAATGAGAATTGAGTGTACTATGAGTGATATGTAAATATTTATGAATTAATATTGGAAGACTTATGATTATTACTGCTATTTACTTAATATAAGTTAAAAAGAGATATGCAAATATGTGATTATCTTTGATTATGTTGATACAAGGAAAGCATATATATGGTAACATGTCGAGAACATAAGTTAATCAATATTAAATTTATATGTAAGATGTGCAAGTACGCTAACTATTGTTGTTGCTTGATGTTTAGGCAAGTGCCAAGCTATTAGCTGAATAGTAATTTGCTTATTTAATTGATGCATTGAAATGGTAAGTATTTAAATAAAAATAAGTTAGTGTTCATGAAAGAATGGTAAGGTTTAGATTATGCAATTTCTTATGGAACGGTTTATTATGTTTCTAATTAGAATAAGGCTTGGCTAAATGCATTAATTTATAACCGTGATTGAATGATATGCATATGGAATAAGTGTGAAAGAATTAAAGTTATATAAAATTTTACTAAGCTTGAGGGTATAAGTCTATGTGTGATGATATTGATTAGTTTATCTTGTGAATTAGTGAGAATAGTTTACGAGTATTATGGTAACATTATTGGATTATTTTTATATGTAAAGTTTTATAATTGAAATAAATTAGTATGATTAAAGACTATACGAGCTTACTAAGCAATCTCTACTTACGTATTTGCTTTATTTATTTACCTTACAGATTATCGGAAGCTCGAACGGGTTGAAAGCTTATCAGAACTATATCACACTATTCGTTAGTTCTATTGGTAATTATGGATGAGTTGAATCTGGTTTTAAGGACATGTATAGGTTATTTTGATTATATGTTAGTCTATAGGTGTTATGTAGTTATTAGTTATTTAATTGGTTTGCCTTTTGGTATTATGGTAATTGCATGATTTGCCTTATAATGATGAAAGGTTGGTAGTCGAAAAGGTATAAAAGGTGCATAAAATCCTATTGGCTAGATGTGAACATATAGGTATAATGATAACTGAATTCAAGAAAATTATTTGGTAATAAATTGCACATACGTGTTTGAATAGATAGGTAAGTTTGGAAATAAAGATAATGTGATAATATTACGTGATAAAAACTCGATCCTAGTTTAAATTGAGTACATTGAATTGAGTTATTGATTTATAATTTAGATGTATTTAGTTGTCAATTGGATTGGTTGAATAAATGGTTTTGAGTTGCTTGATGTGTAAGATTGCAAGCAATGGTAACCTTAATGTTTAAGGCTCATATTGAGTCCACACGGCCAGACATATGGGCATGTGACTGGACCGTGTGAGACACACGGCTAACACATGGGCATGTGAATTGGCCGCGTGTCCCCTGCTACTTAAAATTTTCAAAGCAGAATGCCTAGGAATTTACACACGAGCGGAGACACGGGTGTGTGCTTGCCGTGTGAGGCACATGATCTAACACACGGGCGTGTGCCCGATCATATGACCCAAGTCAGAGAGTTACACGCCATAGGAAACAGTTTGAGACATGGGTGTGTCCCAAGACCACACGGGCGTGTGTGCCCTACACTTAGGAAATTTTTTAAAATTTCAAAGAAAATTTTCAGAGTGCTCGAACAAGTCCTGATTGGCTTCTAACATATATTTTGGGCTTCGGTAGCCCATTAAAGGGAAAATATGATTAACTTATAACACATATGCTAATTGTTCGTATAATATTGGTAATTGGTATGAAAAGTCTGGTAATGCTCCGTAACCTTGTTCCGATGACAGATAAGGGTTAAGGGGTGTTACAAAATTAGTTGGAAAATGGTGTTTATCAAGTTCTTAGCTGTGATTTTTGGGAAACATTTAGTCCAATGGTTAAACCGACTACGATTTTACTATTCTTTCTGTTGATGTTACAAACCGCTAGTAGTTGTGTTAAGTGGATGTAAACAACGCTTTTCTTAATTGTGATTTAACTAAAGAGGTATACATGCAACAACCTTCTGATTATGTTCAAAAGGATGCTAATGGTCAGCAACTGGTTTGTTGTTTGAATAAAGTTTTGTATGGGTTATGATAGGCTCTAAAAGTGTGGTTTGACAAGTTAAAGACATTTCTTATTTCCACTGGGTTTGCATTTTCTAAATATGATGCTTCTTTGTTTGTCTGTGTTACTAACACATGTCGTATGTATGTATTAGTTTATGTGGATGATATAATCATTATTGGTAACTCAGATGCAAAAATTTATGAGTTTGTTAGTAGGTTGCATATTGAGTTTTCACTCAAAGATATAAGACTTCTTCATTATTTCTTAGGCACTGAAGTTGCTCATCTCGATAGTGGTGGGCTACATCTAAGTCAGCGGAAGTATGTGCTTAATTTGTTGAAGCGATGCCGTATGGAGAATGCAAAAGGAGGTTCTATGCCTATGGTTAGTTCTTATTAGTTGTCTAAACATATGGGAGGATCACTTGAAAATCTGCATAAGTATCGAAGCATTGATGGGGCATTACAATATGTGGTTCTCACTCATCCTAACATTGCTTATGTTGTCAACCGCATTTGTCAGTTCATGCATGCCCCAACTGATGTTCATTATGTTGCGACTAAACGAATTTTGTATTATCTTTATGACACTATTGATTATGGTATACAAATACAACCTTTTGACAAGTTATTTTGGTTGTATATGCTTATGCAAATTAGGGTCTTGATTTTGATGATCGTCGATCCACAACTGGGTATTGTGTGTTTTTTTTGTGGTAATCTTGTCTCTTGGTGTTTTAAAAAGTATCAAGTTGTGTCTCAATGATAACAAAGGCCGAATATAGGAGTATTGCTGCTATTGCTAATCTTACATGGCTTGAGTCATTGTTGAGTGAGCTTCGTATGGTTTCGAACGAGAAATTTTGTTATTTGGTGTAACAATTCAAATGTCGTTGCTATTTTAGCCAATCCAGTTCTTTATTCGAAATTCAAACACGTTGAGCTTGATTTGTTCTTTGTTTGTGAGAAAGTTGCTTACGAGAGACTTGTTGTAGGTGAAGTTCCAACGCTTGATCAAGTTGCTGACATACTCACCAAGTCGTATCCTCCACATTTTTTTTCAATTGCGGAGAAAACTTGGTGTTACAAGACATAGGTGATGGGTGAATATTAGAGTAACTAAGAGTCAGTTGGAGTAGTTAGTTTGCTTAGAAGTGAGTCTGTCTAGAATTTGTTAGCAGTAGTTGTTACTATTCTTCTTTGTATAAAGCATGTTATTCATAGTTTGAGCAATACTAAATATGCTATTCTTCTTTGTATAAAGCATGTACTAAATAAGTTAATAAATTAATAGAAGGTTGTTATGCTCAAGTAGGTCCCTAATTGTCTTGAGGGCTTGTTTACACTTAAAATAATGTTCATCCTTAAAGCGGGTGCCTGGCCTTTTTGAAGGGAATGAAGGGTTGGTACTCCTCTGATCCTGATCCTGGCAAATGGTCCAACTAAACCTCTTTTCAAGCTGAGTCAACGTGAAGGTCAACATTGTTTGAGTTGTTGATTATGTGTCCTTCTATAAACAACTATAATTAAATCAAGGCCTTAATGGTGAAATGAAGATTGAATTAGTTGAATAAAAATAAATTTAAATAATTTATTGAAGCTTTTCATGGATAAAATTAATATAACTCAAATTAATTTACTCACATATGATTTACGTATACATAACTTGAACTTGAAATTTTAAAATTTCTAAAAATTTAAAGTTTTCGTTAAGCTAAGATTTCATTAATAAATTTAAGGTTTGAATAACTTAAATTCAAATAAATTATTGATGATATCAAATTTTAATTAGAAATTAATAAATCAATCATTTTTCAAAATAAAAATTGGAATTGGTAATTATTATACTAAGAATCCATTTTTCAGATTTTCAAAAGATTATAAATTTCTTATGTTAATCCAATATTACTATATATATATATATATATATGAATTAAGATATGAATGATTAGATGGATTAAATACATTATAATTTAAATAAAAATATTGCCTAATTAGATCTTTTACAAAGAAGACTTCAACTAGTCTATAAAACTAGGCATAATCCTTTTCCAATCCTTAAATAAATAGATAAACATATTTAGTATATTTGAATTCATGTTTTTCTATACTTGTAATAATATCGATACCAATTAAATTAAAATTGAGTCTATTGTTAAAAATAATATTTTTGTGTGATTATTTAATTTTCACTCACGATCTAAAATCTTGTGAGCCATTTAATTGAATTTTCAAATCAACCCCTCATTTAACTTAAAACTTTACATTCCAATAAATGTCAATTTAGACAAATATAGTAAACTCATTACAATAATTGCTTTTATAGACACTGGAGCGACAGAAACTATCATGAATCCAGATGTTTTACCTCCAAAATGGTGAAAGCAACATGTCAGGTATTTTAATTCTGTTGCAGGTCATCCTTTTGCTACTTATTTGATCTATAAATACACTACCATTCAATTTTTCCCAAGCTGTTGTGTTAAAACTACAGTTTTTGGCTCAAAACTCCCAAGAAAAGATATTGTAGTAGGTTTTGACCTCTACAAAAGCCCAGCGTCTAAGAATCATTCCTTATGGAATACGTTTTAAAAAGCTGTTTCAACCTTTTGCTTCCACCCCCAAACTTTTTTCCATTCAAACAAAAAAAATCTTCCAGATTATCCAAGAGCTAACAGAAAAATCGTGTGCAAATTCTCATTCAAAATTTCTTCTCAAGTGTCCTAACCCTTTATGGAAAAATTCTGAATTCTTCATTCCCTTTCCTTTCAAGAAAAATAAAGAAATAAATCCTACAAAAGCCAGCCACATGGGACGGAATCTAGATCATTTACTGTTAGCAGAACAAAAATGAAATGAACTTCAACAGCAGGATCTGATTGAACCATCAAATAATGGTGAGGATATTAGACGAGATTCAAGAAAGAAGAACTTGTACCAAGTATGCTATGCCAAAACACAAACCATTCCTTCTAGGTCATTCAAATAGGCACTACCATTTAGCTACAAGTGCTTAATTCAAGAAACTTCCACAATCCTAAAAAATATTGACATTTTTTATCAGAGTTTTAAATTTTTGATGTGCAGGATCTATATGCATATGGCAAGCATAGAGCATACTCTATTTTAACTCTTAGCTAACTCATAATCTCAACCTTATTTAGAAGGAAATTCAAAGAGAAAACAAGAAAATTTAGAAAGCCATAACAAAATACACACTGATATTTTAGTAGATAGAAAACATGACTGATGATCTTACAAAATAGAAAACATCTCCTTTTATAGGTGAAGGAGATGGGATACAAACAAAATAATTACAATACTAATAGTACATAGAATAGTAAAGATTCTTAATAGTACATATACGTGGCCTACAAATACTGATAATACAAAATAGTACAAGGAATAGTGAAGATTCCTAATATGACAAAATAGTAGACAAACTAATAATACATGATAAGCTACTACATAATTGATCGTGATGAGATGAAGTAATAAAATCTGATCGTACCTGGAAACTAACTATTATCACGATAAAAGGCAAGTGCACCTATCGAATAGTAGTATAGCTAGTGGCAAGACCGGAATATCGAATCTAAGGAACTAAAAGTACTAGTAATAACTTCCTATTATCTAGCCTAAGAAATAAAAGGGGTTTGGTTGTAAACTATTTTAAACTAAACTCAAGGAACGACAAAGAGTAAATTGGGAAATTGCTTTTGGGAAAACTGATTGATGAGGGCAATACCTAAGGAAGAATCCACCTAGACTTCACTTGTTATCTAACTCTGAACTAGACGATTTCTTCATTTGACTTGATCCGTAGAGATCTCTAAATTATGTTAATACCTCCGTCGAGGATAAGAACAACTAATCCTAGGTTGATTAATTGAAATCTCTTTCTAATTAAAACCCCTAGTCTTGCATTCACCCCCATATTAGATTTGACTCTAATCCGGCAGATTTTCGTCGTCCTATGTCTAAGTTTGCGATCAACTCCGCTTAATAGTGTTGGATCTACTCCTATACAAGGACTTTTGCTCCTCTGTATAAGCACATTCGACTTAAATTAATATCCCGAAAATATCAATTCAAGAGTTAAAAACACAATTAGGAACAAATCAAATATTTATCATATAGTTCAAATAACAATAACAAGATTTGTCTTAGGTTTCATCCCCCTTAGATATTTGGGGTTTTAGTTCATAATTATAAAAAGAAACATTTCAGAATAAATAAAAAAACAAAACATAAGAAAACCCAAAAATTCCTAAAATGATAGAAGGGAGATCCTCTGTCTTGATATAGATCCTGGCTTCTGAGATGGATCAATCGGCTTTCCTTCGAGCAATTCACTGCCTTTAACTCCCCGTCTTAGCAGGAATAATGTACACCCTTGTAGCTGCCTCCTAGGGTCTTTATATAGAGTTTAGAATGTCTTTCTTAGCCCCTGAGTAGCCTTTTCTGAGTGAAATTGAACTTCATCACGACAGGGACACTCCCGTGTGCCACGCCCGTGTGAGTCGATGTGGAGGCCGTGCCCGAGCCTGTTAAAGTGGCACGGCCATGTGCCACGCCCGTATGACAAACTTTCAGGCCGTGTTGATTATTATTTGGGCCTAATTTGCCCGTTTTTGGCCCGTTCCTTGCTCTTTTCTCTTCCTTATGCTCACCTAAGTATAAAACATGAAATAAAAGGTTAGAAGCACCAAATCCACAAATTCAATGATAATTCATCCAGAAATTAGGCTAAGCATGAGGTAAAAATATGTATAATTTACAGTTTATCAATAATCGTGGCTTCAAACTATAGTTAAAAACAAAAACAAAAGAAAAAGTAAAAGTAAAAGATTCTCTTTTAGCTATTAGTGTTGGAACGAGGGAATTGTGCGCTGTCTAGAGAACTTTCACTGTAATTGTCTTCATCTTCAGATTTTTCTTCTTCAACCTTATCTTCCTGTTCATCTTGAATCCTTATCTTGTTCAGATTGATTTGACTGCAATACCAGGGATAGTCTTGAGACCATTCTGATGGATCTAGAATATTTTCATAATATTCCTGAATGGCTTTTAAGATCTCCTTGTGATATGGTTGATACTGAACTAGCCAAGTATCCCATTGAGTAGTAACATCTGAAGGAGGTAATATTCCTTGTTTAGCTGACAAAGGAACTTATGGATTTCTGGATAATGAATATCAGAATTTTGAATGTCATCTAAATAAACCTTGTGAATCCATGCAGTAGGAAATGATTCTGATTGAATTGACCTTTTTTTTACCGCTAGGATTTTTTTGAATGTGGAATGATAATTGGTTTCTACTTCTGAAAATCTTCCACTCTTGAATCCATAAAGTTGCTTTTTTCCTTCTTTTTATTCAAAAAGTATTACGCTCCAATATTTATCATTGGCATCTATTTGCAAAATTTATTTTCCATCAGCAGGAATTTGAAGTGGAGGCAAACCTTGCGACACTTCTTTTAACTTGTGTATATCTCTTATCTAAGAGGATGACCATGGAGGAGGTTCCTTCTTAAGCATTTTTCTTAGAGGATTAATATACTTAGAAACCTTAGGAATAAAGTCTCTAAAGTAATTAACAATCCTTAAGAATTGTTGTACCTATTTTTTAAACAGGTTTTCATCTGGAAACTTGAGAAGTTCTTGTGAAATATGAGGTCCAAGAGAGTATTGTCCATCTTTCAGATTCATTCCCAGAAATTCAATTTCTGGTTTATTTATCTATATATTCTTTTTTTGAAAGCATTATCCCATATTTAAAAACAAGGGACTTAAATTCTCCTAAGAGTTAAGCGTGAGATTTTTCATCCGGACTGTAAAGTAAGATATCATCAATATAGATTAAAGCAGTCTCCATAATAGGCCGAAAAATCTTTATCATCGCCTTCTGAAATAAAAAGGGGCAATTTTTAATCCAAATGGCAAGACTTTCCACTGAAAGTGTCTGTTGGGAATACAGAACCCTGTTTTAGCTCTATCATCAGGATAAATTCCTAATTGCCAAAATCCTGCCTTGAGATCAAACTTAGAAAAGATTATTGTTTTAGCCAAGCTAGAGAAAAGAGAGCTTATGTTTGGCAATGGAAATTTATCATCCTGGAGAAAATAATTAAGAGGTTGGTAATTGATAACCAATCTTAATTTTCTTCCAACTTGCTCTGATCTTTTATTAATATAGAACGCTTCACATGCCCATTGAGAATTTGATGGTTCAATCAAATCCTACTGTTGAAGTTCCTTGCATTCTTATTCTGCTAACAGCAAATGACCTGGATTCATTCCTATGTGGCTGGCTTTTGTAGGACTGATGTATTCATCTTTCTTGAAAGGAAAGGTAATGAAGAATTCAAGATTTTTTCATAAAGGGTTAGGACGCTTGAGAAGAAATTCTGAATGAAAATTTACACATGATTTTTCTGTTAGCTCCTGAATAATCTGAAAGATTTTTCTGTTTGAATGGAAAAAAGTTTAGGGCTGTTGGAGCTAATAGAAAAATCATGAGCAAATTCTCATTTAGAATTTCTTCTCAAGTGTCCTAACCCTTTATGGAAAAATCTTGAATTCTTCATTACCCTTCCTTTCAAGAAAAATGAAGACATCAATCCTACAAAAGCCAGCCATATGTGAATGAATCTAGATCATTTACTATTAGCAGAACAAGAATGCAAGGAACTTTAACAGCAGAATCTGATTGAACCATCAAATTCTCAATGGGCACAAGTTAGAGGAAAATTAAGATTGGTTATCAATTACTAACCTCTTATTTATTTCCTCTAAGATGATAAATTTCCATTGCCAAACAGAAACTCTCTTTTCTCCAGCCTGGCTAAAGCAAGAATCTTTTCTAAGTTTGATCTCAAGGCAGGATTTTGGTAATTAGGAATTTATCCTGATGATAGAGCTAAAACAGGGTTTTGTATTCCCAACAGACACTTTCAGTGGAAAGTCTTGCCATTTGGATTGAAAACTGCCCCTTCTTTATTTCAGAAGGTGATGATAAAGATTTTTCAGCCTATTATAGAGACTGCTTTAATCTATATTGATAATATCTTGCTTTACAGTCCAGATGAAAAATCTCATGCTCAACTCTTAGGAGATTTCAAGTCTCTTGTTCTTAAATATGGGATAATGCTTTCAGAAAAGAAGATGCAAATAAATAAACCAGAAATTGAATTTCTGGAAATGAATTTGAAAGATGGACAATACTCTTCTAAACCTCATATTTCACAAGAACTTCTCAAGTTTCCAAATGAAATCCTGTCTAAAAAACAGGTACAACAATTCTTAGGGATTGTTAATTACTTTAAAGACTTTATTCCTAAGGTTTCTAAGTATATTAACCCTCTAAGAAAAATGCTTAAGAAGGAACCTCCTGCATGGTCATCTTCTCAGACAAGAGCTATAAAAAAGTTAAAAGAAGTGTCGCAAGGTTTGCCTCCACTTCAAATTCCTTTTGATGGAAAAAGAATTTTGCAAACAGATGCCAGTGATAAATATTAGGGCGCAATACTTTTTGAAGAAAAAGAAAGAAAAAGGAAACTTTGTGGATTCAAGAGTGGAAGATTTTCAGAAGCAAAAATCAATTATCATTCCACGTTCAAAGAAATCCTGGCGGTCAAAAAAGGTATTTCAAAATTTGAATTTCATCTAACAGGATATCATTTTCTTGTTGAGATGGATATGTCTTCTTTTCCCCAGATGCTCAAATTCAAACAAAAAACTGTGCCACATTCTCAACTCCTTAGATGGGCTGAGTGGTTTTCAAAATTCTCTTTTGATGTCAAACATATCAAAGGAAAAGAAAATATCCTTGCTGATCTTCTTTCTAGACCCAAAACTGAAATCTTTGCCTACCAGAGAACCTACTTTTGGCCCAAGCCTATAATGATGTACAGGCCATCTTCATCATCGTCATCACCATATCCTATTGCTCATACTATTACTCCTAATCTCAATTTAGAGTTCCCACCAAAAGTCATGAATCTTGTTCAACAAAAAACCTTTCACCAAAAAACCAAAGAAATGATGTTTGAATATCAAATTCAGGTCTTTAAAAAAATTTAAAGGACTCATCCTCAAGTCGTGAGGTGTACTTCCAAATTATCCATTTATACACCCTATCAAGTTTGAGTTTGTTGAACAACCAGAAGAGCTAAAATGGTTGTAACACCCCCAACCCGTATCCATCGTCAGAAAAGGGTCACGAGGTATTACCGGAGTTTATAGAATTTTTTTTTTCAATTAATCACATAATAACTCATTTTATAAGAAATTGTATAACTTAAATTTTACAACTCTTCCATAAGTACAAGTATATTTTCATTTGATTATTTACCCTTTCGACGTATCATATAATAAACGTATTACCATTTAACCAATAACTGGGCACTTGTCTAAGCTTCAACAATAACAGTTGTTAGCATACTTGAACATTTTTCATATAATTTTAGAATCGATAAACTCATTTTATCAACATACCATACTCGAGATTATCACTCATCATGGCTTACCTAGTTTCCATGTATCAGCATATTAAAGATAGTCACATATTCATGTATTATTGTTTTTATGAATTTTGTATATATTTATTTCAAGACAATTCTTAATATTGAATATGCATAATTATCAAGTTTCATATACATGTATTTTCTATGTCATATTTTAAAATATCGAATAAATATTATTTTCGTGTATTTCAAGTTCAATTTCATGGTTATTGTTTCGTGCTCGAATTATTCCATGTCGGGACTTTATTCATCAAGTCATTCAAAATATCATCGTCATACAATTAATGTCTTTAATGTATACGAATCTATAATCATGGATCCATATATTCATCAATAAATTCCATGTACAAATATCATCATTTTATATTTCCATATTTCCAGTATCACTATCATTTTTCATGTACTTCAGGAATATATATGTACGAATCTTTTTATATACATATTCCCTTTTCTGGTTAGGACTTTTACCTACTGAATTTATCGGAATATCAATAGTTAAGATCATATAGTATAATTAAAATATGCAAATCCATAATCCATTAATTCACATTTACCCTTTTTAGCTATATTTTTACCATCTTCTATATTTATCCCGTTGAATTTCTCGAAATTTATATGGATTCCCAATAGTACACTCTTGGTGTACAATCTCATTAACCGTCAATTCATACAGGGGTACACTTTTAGTGTACAATTCTGGGTCCGTCAATTCATATACATGTGTTGCCATGGTATCTTTCAACCATGGTCTTATTCATTTTCTCAATATGTTGCCAAGGTATCTTTCAACCATGGTCTTACACATTTCATTTCAGTAAGCACACTCCCGCGAACCTCACTCTCCCGCGAACCTCAATTCTTGGCACACTTCCGTGAACCTCAGCTCCCATGTATTCTTCGGAAGGGCCTATACACATGTATTCTTCGGGAGAGCCACCAGCACACTCCCGCGAACCTCATTTACCATATATTCTTCGGGAGGGCTGATATTAGGATTACCCTTTCGGGCTTAATCTTTTTTCCTGTATTCTTCGGGAGGGCTATATCAGGATAGGATCACCCGTCCGGGCTAGATCCCCTTGTACCGTCAATTCCTTTTCAGAGATCCATCTAATTTTCCTTTCATTCAACTGGGATTTCTTCCCCTTTTTATCAAATATATCAATGTTTCATCAATTTTCATATAATGAACATTCAATTCATATTCACATCAATAACATACATTTCAAGCATTTAAGAATATAATTCAAGT
The DNA here is from genome assembly GCA_020496765.1 of Gossypium stocksii. NCBI lineage: Eukaryota > Viridiplantae > Streptophyta > Magnoliopsida > Malvales > Malvaceae > Gossypium > Gossypium stocksii. The sequence continues at coordinate 11,982,052 of CM035630.1, forward strand.
TACACGAACTTACCTCGTTGCTTGTTCGTGTTTATAAATTCATTAATCCAATACATTTTCTTTTCCACGTTCGAGTCTCACATTTGAGTCGTTTGGGTCTTTATAAATAAATTTGATCATTGTTTTCATTTATTCCATATTTTAATACATTCAATTAGTGCTCTAGGCAAAATTACCATTTTGCCCCTAAACTTTTAATTAATGACGATTTTACCCTTAGGCTCAGAAAAATAAATTCTTGCAATTTAATCCTTATTTCCAGCCGTTATCATCATACATATTAATAACATTCCATACATTCTATAAAATATCAAAATTTTCCATAATTTCAACACTTTTCAATTTAATCCTTAAAACATGTTTTCCCTCGATCTCAAACTAAATTAACAGTTTTCATTTAAAATTTTCAATTTAAATAATATAATAATCCATTTCATGTAATTTGATCATTTCTAACATTTTTACAAAATTACCCATAAAGTTTAACTTTTATTCAATTTAGTCCCTGAGCCTACAACATACAAATTAGCCATGCTAACTGAATATTCATACATATTTTCATCCTCCTCCACTCCATTCCACATCCTTAATTTATATAACATGCTTATAAGTAACATTATCAAAACTTTCACTATTTACTTATATGTATTTTTAAAACTGTCCATTTGAGTCATAGTCACTAAATTATTTATATCTTGAGCTAAAGAACTCCAAATTAAGATCCACTAATTTTCCCTGAAACTAGATTCACATATCTTCTTACCATAAAATTTTTAGAATTTTTGGTTTAGCCAATTAGTACAGTTTATTTATTAAATTCTCCCCTATTTTACTGTTTGACAGTTCTGACCTCTCTTTGGTAAAATTTAGTTATCTCTTTGTACAGAATTCAAATGATGTTATCATTTATTTCTTATAAAAATAGACTCATTAAGGAATCTAACCATATAAATTATGTCCCATAATTATTTTTATAAAATTTTTAATGATTTTTACAAGTCAAAACAGAGGATCCCAAAATCACTCTGCATCAGTCTCACAAAAATATGAATATCTCAGAATACAGAATTCATTTATTTGTTCTGTTTCTTTTATATGAAAATAGACTCAACAATATTTAATTCCATATCTTACTCAACTTCTAATTCAGTTTCTACCATTTTTGGTGATTTTTCAAAGTTAGCTTACTGCTGCTGTCCAAAACTGTTTTAGTGCAAGATATTAATTACTAAGTTTATAACACCCTTATTTCCTTTCTTTCAAAATATTTCCCATCACTTTCTCTTATTTCTCTTCATTCATATATCAAAAACATAGAACCATAAATAAGAAAACTCTACTTTAACATCATTTCCATGCTTTTTCAATAATATCAAACTTAAAAATACATTGAAATCTTGATATACTTACCTTGTCTCTCATTGATTTCAATCTTTAACTTGATTTCTCTCTCTCCTCCAGCTTCTATTTCTTGAATCCAACTTGATATTCTAACTCTCCATAGTCTCCTTAACATTTTTCTTCTTTGGTAGTTGTGAAAATTCTTTTGATTTCTAAGTAAAAATGGTAAATTTTTGGTGGAAGGACCAAATTGTAAAGAAATGAAAGTTTCTTTCTTCCTTTTTTTCTCCATACGTTGAGTGCATGGAATGGATGGTATGCTCTCTCTCCTTTTTTTTTCCACACACATACATATATATAGACTAAATAAAATAATAAAATAATAAAATATCTTATTAAAATATCATATAAATAATAATTATCTAATTAAATAATTATAAAATATCACCAACATCATCATTACTTTCTATATTTCTCTCTCCTCCAATTGACCATTTTGCCCTTTGTGATCTTTCAAAATTCCATTCTTGAGTCATCACTTAATTTGGTAAAATTTCAATTTAGTCCCTCATAATTCTTCACCTATTCAATTTGGTCCTAATTCATCCATTTTTCCTAGTTTCTAGATTATTCCATCCTTAAAATATTTGCACTATTGGTCCTTCAACTTTTCCATTTTACACTTTAACCCCTTAAATTTTAAGTATTTACTCTTGGGCCACAAGACTTTTCTCGCTTTTACAATTTAATCCTTTCTTGGATTAATACGTCATAATATACTTCCTACATAGATTTTGTTGACATAGTTCAAAATTTCTCTTTTTATTTCTTTATATCTTTCTTTTACTATATCAAGAATAGAAATTTTCGGGGTATTACAATGGTTTTTATGGTATCTCACTCATTTATACCATATTGCCATACAGTTCTTTATTCTAGATCTTCATTATTATTTGGTAAAAGCTGTGTGAGGAAATATTAAACCAGAACGCCAAAATTTATTCACTTTTATGAGTTGGTTTCATCTTTTGACACAATGGTTAAATATGGTGGAACAATCTTCTCAGGACAAATCAAAATGCTATATGGTGATTATCTTTTATAAACCCCAATATTTCATGCAATGTGGTAGCTCAATTCAATTAGGATCCTTTCCTACTGCATGGATTCACAAGGTTTATTTAGACATTCGAAATTCCGATATTCATTATCGAGAAATCCAGAAGTTCCTTTGTCGGCTAAACAAGGTAATACCATTTGAAATATGGCTTCATCCAGATGTTACTGCTCCATAAGATACTTGGTCAGTTCAGTATCAACCATATCACAAGGAGATCTTAAAAGCCATTCAGGAATATTATGAAAATATTCCAGATCTATCAGAATGGTCTCAAGACTATCCCTAGTATTGCAGTCAAATCAATCTAAACAAGATAAGGATTCAAGATGAACAGGAAGATAAGATTGAAGAAGAAAAGTCTGAAGATGAAGACAATTACAGTGAAAGTTCTTTAGACAGCACACAATTCCCTCATTCCAACGCCAATAGCTAAAAGAGAATATTTTACTTTTACTTTTACTTTTACTTTTACTTTTACTTTTACTTTTGCTTTTGTTTTTATTTTTAGCTATAGTTTGAAGCCACAGTTATATATTAGCTTATCATGTACTATTAGTTTGTCTACTACTTTGTCATATTAGGAATCTTTACTATTCCTTGTACTATTTTGTATTATTAGTATTTGTAAGCCACATATATGTACTATTAGGAATCTTCACTATTCCATGTACTATTAGTACTGTAATTATTTTGTTTGTATCCCGTCTCCTTCACCTATAAAAGGAGATGTTTTCTATTTTGTAAGATCATCAATCGAGTTTTCTATCTAATAAAATATCAGTGTGTATTTTCTTATGGCTTTCTAAATTTTCTTGTTTTCTCTCTGAATTTCCTTCTAAATAAGGTTGAGATTATGAGTTAGCTAAGAGTTAAAATAAAGCATGCTCTATGTTTACCATCTGCATATGGATCCTACACATCAAAAATATTAAAACTCTGATCAAAGATGTCAATATTGTTAAGGATTGCGAAAGTTTCTTGAATTAAGCACTTGTAGCTAAATGACAGTGCCTATTTGAATGACTTAGAGGGAATGGTCTATATTTTAACGTAACATACTGGCTACAAGTTCCCTCACAAAAACGAGAGTACCAAATTGGGGTAGGCCCAATTTCAGATGAGAAAAATGAAATTAGCCTTATAGTCCAAGCCCACTACTATATAAACGATAATTTGGGGAGTTTAAGTGAGTTGGTTGCATGGATACCAGAAAAATGGAAATGCTCACCCCTTTCGCACCTTCACCCCACCACTTTTATTCCTTTTCCAAATCTTTGATCTTTCCCCCCAGGTTTCATCCCCTCTCTCCCTCCCTCCCCGTCCGCCTCCGTTCCTTTTCACCTACCCGCTCTCCACGTTGTCTCTCTGCCGGCTCCCCTCCACCTTCTCCGCCTGACTCTGACCCCCCAGGTTTCCACCTTTTTCTCTCTTTTCTTTTTTCTTTTTTTTTAAACTTTTGCTGATCGTGTGTTCATGCGATTGGAGTTGGATTTGGATTAATTTCTTTGACTTTTTCTTGTGTGTGTGAATAATTATGGAAATTTTAGACTTTGGATATTTTCCGCTCATATTTTGTCTTTTCTTTCTAGTTGTCAAGTTATTTTCTTTTCTTTTTCCTTTAAAATTTAGTCTTGTAATTGCAAATATGTTAGTTGTAAGTTCAGAAGCTCAGTATAGCAATTAATAGTTGCTTTGTCTCTCTATTTTCTTTTTTCTGGATTAAGAATCAAAAAAAGGAAAACAAAATTTTAGATTACCAGTAACATTTCTGGCTCTTCAAAAGTGGATGAGTGTTTTGTTTGTTACTGTTTTCCATAATTAACACCCAAGTGAACATAGTAGATTAGTAATGTATTTTTTAACAAGAACTGGTGCTTAATTTTAGACATCATCCGTTAATGCATCATAAGAGTAAAAGCAACTGTTTAGAACCAATGTTACTTGGAATGCGGATTGGTCTGGTACGAGGAATGAAAAGTAGAACCAATGCACAATTCGATTGGGCAGTCTTCTTTGTTTCCTTAGTAGGAACGAAATACGATTTATTGAATGTAAAACTTTTCTTTTGGGAATTTTTATATAGTTTTGTGTTCTCATAAGTAAAATTTGAAGCTTGTGATTTGTTTCTTTTATTCGATGATCTTTATAATAAATTATATGTTAATGGGATCTAGAATGTGTGTACAATTTGAAAGTTGCTATGGAGATGGTGATTTTTGGTAATAGAGATCAGAAATATCTGTCGTGACAATGTAATGCGACCAAAGGGCGGTATTAAAAGACCCATATTTTTTTTCATTGCATATAATTAGCTAAATTTGACTCTTTCTTGTTTGCTTGTTGTATTTGAAGTCAAGATTCCATTGAAACTGCTTTGAAGGCAACCAGTTCTGGTATTCTTATGATCCTTTTGTCTGTGGAACAGGGTTAGAGGGAAAGTTGTCTAGATTTCAGGATCGTGCACGGATCTTCTTTGCTGTTCTTTTCTGGATGTCTCTGTTTTTCTGGTCTTCGTCATGGGATGGGAGGAATACTGGTAAACCTAACAAAGGATCTCGATTTAGAAGATAACCTAGTAAGAAATTTGGTTATGTATATAAATATCAGACTCAGATAGATTAGTACTAGAAATACACGAAGAAAATTAAAATATAGGTAAAGAACTTGTACTTCATTTTCTTTCATTTCCAATTAGCTTTTGTTATATTAGGGAAACATATTCTTGTAACATCTTATGGAATCAAATATCAAGGTTTTTCATTTACCTTCTGAGAGGTAGATAAAAGTGAGGTGCCACACAATGTAACCATTTCTAATTACATATGTTTGGCATGTTTAGGTAATTATTGTAATTAGTGAGTCCCATCGAATTGAGTATAATTGTAGCACCCCAATTACTTGCTCCATTTCTTAGGAGGCACTGAGAATTGGAGGAACTATGCAAGTAATTAGTCTTGATGACTTTCATACTTCTTTAGCTTTTTTATTTCTTTAAGATGTAGTTACACTCTACTAGCCAAACACATATAGAGAATTATAATTCTTTGTAATTACAAGAGGGTGTAATTACTACTCTAGTAATAACACTTTCTTGCAATTACTCTATGGTGTCACAACACACCTTTAACTTGCTTTTTTTATTGCCTACATTCATAGTTACTCTTTTTTATCTAGTACCTAATTAGATATCATTAGAGTAATTTGATACCGTCAGTCGGCTATGTTTTGAATGCATGAATTGCATGTTTATCACTACTTGTTCCCTTCAGTGCATGGTTTAGATGCTAGCCAATTAGATTATGATTGAGGTTTTATTTCTTCTATTTGTTGGATTATTGATTAGCGAACGAGGTCATGAATTTTGACATAAGGGCATTTCTTAACAAGGGTGTGGGTTCTCTTTATGAAACAAAGATTGATAACCTATGTTTTTGCAGTGATTTTATATATTAAAGCCTCTAACAGATTATTTTATTCTTTTTCAATTCCTGCACTTTGTCTATGTTAACCTGATAAATCACTAACAACAAAGGTCATGGACTGTGACATTTGAGTCTTTCATGGTATGTATATTGGTTTGAATTTGGGAGAAGTCTTATATAATCACCCTTGGTGGTTCTCAGGCCATGATAGTGTAAGTTTAAATGTCTGTCGGAATAACAGGTATCCAATATTTGATAAAATGGCCATATTAGACAGGTATGTAATGTAAAAGAATGTTGCATGTTTCTAACTGGGTTTTTCTTTAAAAATATCGTTTTCTTGTATAATATTATAGTATCTCTGCTAAGTAGTTGATGATTTTGAGCATCAATAAGGCCCAATTTCTGTAGTAGCTTCATCAAAGAAGGTAAAGCTTGGCTTAGTGTGACTGTGAATTTGGAGAATTAGCTTCCATTTTAGTCTATGTAAAAGATGAATTCAACTTAGTTGGCACTATATGGACTAGCTATATATGGAAGCAGTAATCAGAAATAGGCAGAGATATTAGAAGTTACGGAAGTGAAAACATGGTGAAGTGGCAATATGATGTCCACAACGTGATTTGGGAGTATTATCAGGGAAAAAATTAGCCGGTTTTCCATGTTTGAGATTTGTGGCTTCTATTTGCCTTTCAACTTACAAAGTATCTTAACCAAAATGCTTGGTTAAAATCAATGGCTGACAGTCTTTTATCCATTGATGGGAACGAAATTATACATAAGATCATTATTTGATACATTATTGAAAGAGTTTTCAGGAGGTAATAAAAAAAAATTTGTAAGAATAAAAATAACTTTTTAAGAATAAAGATACCATATTTAAAAAAAAATGTGATTAAAATAATTTAAATTTTCGATATTTTTTAACAATTATTTTAAATATTTTAAAAAAGGTACTAGTAATTTTAATTTCTTAATTTTTTATATTTTAAAAATATTTTGATTCCATATTTTAACCTTTTGATTTCTTAAAATAATTTCTAATTTTTTTCCCAAAAAACTCCAGATTTTGGATAAGGCATTGCCCATTAAGCCCATGACATCATCCAAGTTCATTTTAAAGAATAACTCATCTCCTTTCTTAATTTACCATTTGAGTTCAACGATTTACAACAAAGGGTGACTATTATTTTGAAACAGTAAGAGTATTTATTTTATGGAAAATACTCTTTTATATTTTCATTTTTTAAAAAAATTTTGATTAATAGAAAATAGTTTACTGGTAATAAAAATAAGTTTTTTTTTTTTTTGTGAAATTAACTTAAGTAACTTGATTTTTATATGAAAATTAACTTGAATAAAGTTAAATTTTATTATATTAATAATAAGTTTTTAATTTTTATTTTTAAAAATATTAAAAATATTCAAATACTAAACATAAATATTTTAATTTTTAATATTATTAAACATACATATTTATATTTAATCATATATTCAATTATTATAATTAATATGATTTATTGTTTTAATAAAATTATTTAATAATACAATTTTATTTCAAAAATAAAAAATTTATCATTAATAATAATTTTAAAATTTAACTAGTATTTTAATATATTATTGAAAAATTATATTAAAATTTTAGTAATAAATATATATTACAATTTATAAATAATCAATAATAAACACTTGATATAATAAAATATGGCTATTTTGATAATATAAATATGAATATTACTTCAATCTTGGTTAGCTTCATTTATCTCTTCTAACTTCTATTTGTCATTCTATATTGGCATGCATAATAAATGTAACTTCAAATTAAGTTTTAATTAGTCATTAATTATTAATTATTATTAAATCTATATAATATACTATTTATGTGACCCTCCAATTTTTCAAGAAAAGATCATTTTAGCTCTCCGTTCAAATTTTCACCTCTTTTAAACTTCCGTTATTTGTTTTGTTAAATCATCCCAAAATTAATAAAAAAGTTAATATTTGTTAACTTTGCTAACGTGGCATACATATGAATTGCTACGTTAGCAATTAATTTTTTATAATTATTAAAATTATTAAAATTATCTTAAAAATATAAAATATATATTTTAATTTTAAAATTTTATTTAATAGTTAATTTTTTCATTTATTTTAAGATGATTTAATAAATAACAAAAATTAAGTTAAAAATGAAAAATTAAATAAAAAAATAAAATGACTTTTTTTATAAAGTTATCATGCCTGTAATTTGACCCTTAGAATCGATCACTTATGCACAGCTGAAACCTTAACTTGTAGTCTTCAAGTTCGTCAGCAGTCTCGTGTTGACGAGTGTCGACAACCAAACTCAGCACAGCCATATACCTCCTCCACAATTTGGACTTAATGTTGAATACCACTACCTACTTTATGTCCATTACTGTAACTTCACACTTTTCAAAACAGAAAGAAACGTAAGGCCATATGGCAGTCCGCTCAATCCGTCAAAATCATAACATAAACATGCTTAATAAATAAATGATGTAGATTCTTCTGATATGGCCATTATTGATTTACATCGTCTCACATGATATCTAGTAGAATTGGTTCTCCCCCCCCCCCCCTTGAGGGCAGGTAGGTGGGGTCCGATCAAAACTCTGTCTTGGGAGAAAAGTAACCTGCTTATGACAAAAACAGGAGTTGGTTGCATATCACCTTCAGCCTGGATGCTTTTTCAGCCGCAACCTCCTTTACTTATTTTGCATTAAAACTAGAGACAGAAGGGAACTGAATCATAGGCTTTTCATACCCTAAATATTTCATTTTCCTGTAATACACCTGGATGCCCCATTCAATCTTTACACGCATCTCATCAGTTGGCTGGATCTTTACTTAATGTAAACAAGGTTATACAGACGAACACACAACCAATGGCTAGCTTTAACTACAAAAATTTGCCTTCTAAAGGCCACCAATTGATGAACTGGAGCCAAAAATCATAGAAACCTGGACATATTGGTGAGAACTTTTACACCATAAATGAAATCATATAAACCATGCATAGTGCAAAAATTTACGCTTACAAATCTTTGTACTTTATAGATACATATCCCATTATCCAACTAAAACAAATGGTTTTAATCACCTTGGACCTGATAGTCTAATGTCAGACAACGATGCATCACTATTGTACTCTGTTAGTCCTGATGATGTACCCTCGTTACCGCTCCATTTAAGGAAGCCTGAGTAAGCCCTGGCACCTGGGCCCAAAGACATTGGGGGCTGAGGTACATCACACAGACCTTCAAGCATCTGAACCACTTTAGTCATTGGTGGTCTTAAACGCATTTCTTCTTGTATGCACCAAAGTGCTACTTTTATAGCAGAAACAATGCTTTCATCATTTTCATCAATGACTAGCTTAGGATCAAGGATTTCTTTCAGATTTCCTTCTTCCAACATCTTGAAGGCAAAAGAAGGCAAATGAGCTTTCTCGGGAATTTCTCCCGGATCATAACTCTTCCTACCCCCAATTATCTCAAGCAAGACCATACCATAGCTGTATACATCACTTTTCTCTGATATAGGGTTGTTGGTAATCCATTCTGGTGCAAGGTATCCCCTTGTACCTCTCAGGGTTGTGTATACCAGGCTTTCTTCACGGCTCATAAGCTTAGCCAAGCCAAAATCTGAAACTTTGGCATTGAAATTATCATCAAGAAGAACATTTTCAGGTTTTATGTCACAGTGCACAATCTTGAATTCACATTCCTCGTGCAGATAAGCCAATCCCTTTGCTGTACCCATTGCAATATTGAATCTTGTATTCCAATCCAAAATGCTACTTTCTTCTTTGTTCTTGAATATCCATTTATCTAGAGATCTTTTGCCCATGAACTCGTAGACAAGAAGCCGATGAACACCCTCAGAGCAGAAACCTTTGAGCTTGACCAGGTGCACATGATGGATACTTCCAATGATTCTAACTTCAGCTCTGAACTCCTTCTTTCCTTGTCCTATGCTCTCCAATTTTTTAACAGCCAATTGGGTGCCATCTGGCATCTCACCTTGGTAGACTGAACCAAATCCTCCTTGGCCAACCTTTATAGAGAAGTTTTTAGTTGCCTTACAAAGTTCACGATAAGTGTAACGAACAGGCATCCCTGAAAAACTGTCCAGGAAAGTATCGTCCTCCGAGTTTTCTGTAGGATATTCAAGCAATCTCTTCTGTCTCTGGTAATAATAGAATCCTACATAAAGTAGACCAACAATAACCAGAATCGTTGCTGTTACTATTATCACAAGAAATATAAGATGCTTAGCTTCATTTGGGCTTCCTTTAGCATGATTTTGCCAGCCACTTTCATTCCTTGAGACCTTCAAAAATGAAACAAAACCACTAGAACCCACCTCAGCACGCTTCAGACCTCCAATTTGATCAAACAAAAAGCAGTTCCCTGTGCTGTTTTCAAAGAATAATGCAGAACAAGAGCAGGTTCCCATGCAAGCTTTCTTGCAAGCATTTATGTCGGCGATCATATAGGGTTTGACAAACTCAAGCACAGAATAATCGAGCATCTCACCAACATAGAGTAGATCTGCTGAATTACAGGTGGAGGTTATTGGTGGACTGCAATCGTTTTGCGCAAGAAGTTGTTTAGGACATTGACACACAGTGTCAAAATAGCACACCATAAATGGGGGACAAGTCACGGGAATGTTGCAGGGGTTTTGGGGTATCTTTTTTGCCTCAGCAATTACTCTTCTTCCCTGATGAAGATTATAGAACACAATTGCTCCATCTGATCCTAATTTGGCAGCCCATGTGACATTCATATCAGAATTCTGAGAGAAGTTGAACTGCCATATCAACACTTTATTGTGATCATAAAAGTTCCATGAGTTGAATACTAAAATTGCAGAATAAACTGTGCCAGTAAAATTCTTACCGGTTGTCTTGATTTCGTGTAACAAAGACCAATAAGTTTGCGGAATCTGAAACCCTGTGTATAAGATCAAATCCCCAGACTCAAATTCAAGATAATCACTCTTTTTCCTTCTGGGAAAACTTTTGAGTCTCATTCCTTCCACAAAATCCTGGCCAGATAAAAGGGTATCAGTGGGATGGCTAAAACTCTGCCAAAGAGTTCTTCCATTGTCCCCAAGAAGTACCAAGTTACCTGAATCCAGCAATTCCAGAGATGTCGCCCTTTCTCCGGTAGTGTTTGTGGCCCAAGCAAATCTATCTCCTCTTTCCAAGTATACATTTCCATTGCTATTGAATACAAACTTATCAGATTTTTCTACCAACAAGCCTCCTCTATTAGCAGTCCAAACAACTTGGGAAGCTTGAAGATGAATGATAACCAAGACAAAACTTTGAGCATCCAAGGCAGTATAGAAGCCAAAACCAAATATTTTATTTTTGGATAAGAGGAACTTGCCATCATGTTCCACCCATTGCATCTGAGATGCTTGGAATCCTGGATATAACCGGCCAACAAGTTGATCCGCAGCAATACAGATTTTGAAGGCCAAAAGTAGACCGAAACACAAGGTTCTAACTTTGAACAAACCCATAATTCCTGTAAATACAAGTTGATCAGCGCCAAGTTTGCTGTGTAGTATTCAAAATATCAGGCTAAGATTCTAAAAAGTTGAAGCTTTTGCTCAAGCTACAAGAAAGACTGGTTAGAGCTAAAGAAAAAAATCTACCAAAAACTAACCAAAAAAGGGAAGAAAAAAAGATTCTTTAGGTTTTTGGCTATATATCCCACAAGATAGATTTGTAACAGTGACAAAACAGTTTTTCTGCCTAGTTGCATGAGGTCTTCAATTTTGAAAACAAATACAAGAAAGTTTGAAGAGAAAGCAAGCTAAACTGTCTAAATACCAAAGGAGTGTCCAACTACAAGCTTGATTTATTTCACTGTGCAAATTATACAACCATTCTGGAAATAAAATGCAAATGTAAAGAGCATATTAAGTTGTCAAATGATGGGGTTTTCACTGTGCAAAATTATAACTTACAAACAGGGTTAGATATCCATAAGAAGAGCTTTCAAATAAGCTTTGATGGTTGATGAAGAGGGTAAAGAAAGATGAGCCAAAGCAGGAGAAAGAGACATAAATGACCCTTGTTTTGGTTCAGTCCAAGAAGCAGCTGGAGCAGGTAAGGCAATGTTGGGCACCTGTCTTTTCCTTTCTTGACTTGAAAAAGCATAAGCTTGAAGCAAGCTGGAAATTAAAGCTAAAATCTTCTTCTTCTTCTTTTTTTTTTTTTGTGGAAAATGAATACCAACCATGTTTCCTTCCTGTTTCTCTCTTTTACTCCTTTAAATGTATTATGTGAAATACGGGTTTTTAGTACTGTTTTCTAATTGCTTCCGGTTGTTGTATGTTTTACACCATGTAGAAATACAGTCAATAGTAAATACCCCTTTTTTAAAACATTTAGGAAATAAATTTCTTCTTGATAAAAAAATGCAAGTTATTTTTTAAAAATAATTTAAAGTTAATTTAAAATAGTTATATAAATAATTTGATTAATTTTATATTTTCTAAATTTCATTAATTGAATTAATCTACCATTAACTTGTGCATTTATTATTTGTTTTGAAACATTTCTAGCTCTACTCTCTTATGCTACTAATAAAATTATTTTTTTACGAAAAAGAGATATTTGATTTGATAAGTACAACCTTTAATTTTATGATTGCAGTTAATAAAATGATATATGATTTATGGTTCGGGGAGGTCGGACTCGAACCTTCAACGTAAGGTATTGTCTTATTCAGAGATTTTATTTTCTATTTAGGGAAGTATATCGGTTGATGATTGGTGTAGATACAAATTGCAAACTTACATGAAATATGTCAATATTGTTAGAAATTAATTATAGAAAGTGTTTATGCGAGGATTGAACCATTAATCAATGTCTCATATGCCTTATCTTAGCATACACGATACCAACCAAGCGCACTTTTCATAACTATACTGATACCTCTTTAATGAGCTTGCAAATCGTATCTATATCAACTATCAATCGAAGTGCTCTCCAAGTGAGGTCCAAAACCTCGAGTGAGATAATATTTCTATTGAGGATCCAAAACTCAACTCCCCTTAATAATTACATATATTGAAAATAAAATTATTTATTATTTAAGTGTTAACTTTAATTGATATTATTACTGATTTTCAAAGCATAATGTTGTTTCAATTTAATTAATTAGAAGTTTGAGAAATTTAGTTCTATCTTAAACAATATATATAAAAATATTTTAATTTTTACATTTTAAAAATAAAACACGTAATTAAAATATACAAATATTAAAAAGTGCTTCAAAAAAGAAAAGAACTATGTAATAGTTTTAAAACAATTATACTGTGTTTGGTTGAAGTATTATTATTTATGTATATTTTAATATTTAGTAAATCTTATTACTTATTTTTTAGTAAATAAGTTAAAAAAATTTCGCTTATTTTGAAGAAGACTTATTTTTTATAAGAGATTTTACTCTTTTTTTAATTTCAATTTTAAAATTGTACTAACTATTTATTATTTTCTGTCAAATTACTGTAATACATATATAATAAATAATTTTTTTCCTCATATTATTACACAAGTAATTAAACGAGACATTAATGTTAAAAAATTTGTAACAATTATGAAGTGTGACATAATATATGAATGCATGTGAAATAATGATATAAAATATAAGTAATAAAACATGACAAAATGGCTAATTCATATGTATATGTTAAAATTTTTTTTGAGAAATTATGTTAAAATTTTTGAAATTTATTGATCTACGTTGTTTTTTGAGAAAGAAAGGAAAATGTGTCTTACAGTGCGCATTTTTACTGATGTGGCAGTGAAAACACGCCTTGTAGGACACGTTTTTGGAGAGAATAAAAATGAGTCCTATAAGGCGCGTTTTCACTGCCACATCAGTGAAAGTGAAAACACGCATTGTAAGATGCATTTTCCTTTCAACGGTAACTTTTCCAACTACTACTAGGGTTCCAATAGTCGTAATTTTTCCTATATAAACCCCTTCAAACTTCATTCTTTTCAACTCAATACCTAATTCTCAATCCTCAATCCTCAATTATATTTTTAAATCTTTCTCTGAATCTTATTCTTTTCGATTTATTTTATTCCTTATAATTTTTAAAAAGACAAATCAAATTATTCGTTTGGATGACAAACATATCTCCAACGTTTAATTACAAGTGGTAAGAAAATATTATTAAATTATTTAATTTTAAATAATTAATTATTATGCTGACAACATTATTAATTTTTTATGTTTATATACTCAAATCAAATATCGGATTTTGGACATGTACATAAACAATTTAATTGAATGTGCATCAGATGTCATTTATGGACACTTGCGAGATGCAAGATTTCTATACATTACTTACATGTTCGGGGGGACTAAATTGGATCCCCTATTTATCAGTGCTTTGGTCGAAAGATGGACATTGGAGGCACACATTTCATCTTCCCTAAGGTGAGTGTGGAATTACACTTATTTTACAACTCGGTCTACCGGTTGATGGGGAAGTTGTTATGGGGCCAGTGGGAAGTGCCGATTGAAGTGTAACATGTGAGCAACTACTAGGGAAGGTGCCGAACAAGTTTAGGGGTAGCCGAATCAAAATGGGATAGTTGAAGGACAACTTCCAAAATATTGAGGCTTACGCAAGTGACGTTGAAAAAGAACACTTCGCACGCGCATGCATCTTGAGGTTGATTGGGGGTCTATTTATACCAGATAAATCTCAAAATCTGGTGCATTTAAGGTGGCTACTACTACTAGCCGACTTGAAGGAAACGAGATGAATTAGTTGGGGATCAACGATGCTGGCGACATTGTACCAAGAAATGTGTCAAGCGATGGAACCAAAAAAGTTAAAATCGACGGTTGCATGCTCCTTCTTCAATCGTGGGCAAGTATCGACTACCATTTTTATGCCCTCGAATGGACCCCCTTAAGAATTTCTAATCGTAATATGTAAAATTAATTTGATAATATCATTATCGTTATAATTTTTCATTATTGTAATTTTAAAGTAACATATTATTTGAATAGGTGAAACAATCTTGCAAAACACACAGGTATGCCGATCGATCTTGAGGATGTCCGACTAGCTTTAGATCAACAAATTGAAGAGAATGTTAGTTTATGAATTTCAAAGTTACATAATATTGATTCTAGCATTTGAAATTAAATATTAGGCATGTACTAAAATATATAAATTTGTACCGTAGTTTGAATGGATGCCATATGCGGATCTGAGAATTCAAGAATGCATCATAGTCGAATTTTTAGCCAATCATAACACTTGGCACGTGAAAGTGCCATTGATCGTTTTTACAATGGTTGAGTTGCACGAATCCAATTGAGTGATGTGACAGTTTGGGTGTATTCAACGTATTCCGTTGCCACCCGCAGAGCTCAATGACCTACACAAGATTGACTTGCGGGGGAGACTCGGGGAAGATTGGTCAATATTTCACAAGTATATTAAGATTTGGCAGCATAGGTACGATTACTTATGAACGCATGAATCATTTCTCACATAGGAGTTAGCGACATCTCTAGACTACATGGATTGGTTCAGGCATAACGGCAAGCAGCATCCACTGTCAACTACGAAAAAGAGTAGGAAACGTTGCCATAGAAGGCCAAGACGAGAGCCCATCAATCCTAGGTCGGGAGAGCATGTTGTGAGGGTGGGATCAATATCTACTCTAGCACCACATGAGGACCTAATTGCCGTGCAACCTATTGGTTAGTATGGTTCATTTTTTTTTTTGCTACTAACCTTATTTCTTATACACAAGCTCCACAACACGGATTATCTGTCATCGAATTAATACTTTCTCTATTATTTGTCATCGAATCAATACTTTCTCTATGTGTATATTTCGTATGACTGTCACTCATAGCACCATATTACATGCCAATTCTGCCAGCAACACCGACGTACCCATCTTTGCAAAAAAATTCCCATATTAATTGCTATACAATCGGGTTATGCAACACTATAGTGTCCACCGCTAATAATGTCGCAAACACCCACAACATCGTTATTCTATCGAGGTGAGTCATCCTCGCAACCACCGACTCACATAGAGGGGATGAACGATGGACGACTAGGACCTAGACGCAGTCAAGCATGGAAGAAGGAGATGAATATGGCGATCAACATTGAAGTGCATGTAAAGATGAAGATGATGAGGAGCCGCCTCGTCAAATTGTTCGATGGAACCCTAGGCATGTTTGACTCCCACCCGATTATGGCACACATTCAGGACGTCGATTATTGTATTATTTGTAATTTTCCCAAATTGCATAGTTTGTTTTACATCTCAAATGTATACTTTGTTTTACATCCCAAATGTATACTTTGTTTTACATCCCAAATGTACACCTTTTTTTTCAATTTACACAACTTTATTAAATTGGTTTCCTTTGTACCATACCGTATGGTGAGTTTGAATCAATTTTCTTTCATTTCTGTTACTTTTTCATTTAAGTTTTTCTTCGTCCATTTGTTAATTACGATATTTTCAAAAAGTAAAGATTTGCTGATAATGTATGAGAAAAGATTAATTTTTTTTATTTCGTGTAATATATCTTACTTCAATAATTAATATTAACTTACAATTGATAGAAAATTTAATGAAAAAAATGAATAAGTTAGTGTTTACCAATAAATGAGTTAATATGTTAATTAGCTCTTCTTCTCGATAGTTATGGCAAGTGTAGACATATTGGTTTCATATGCTTTGGGTTTTTACAGTAACCACATAACCTCGATGTGCCTCTCAACTCCTCAATATCCATATTGCCTCTCATCCAAGTTGAGTTTGGTAAACTTTTTGGACTACACTGCAAGTTCTTATGCAATACCAACTCGAAATGAGCGTACGAGGTAAGCAGCCATATGCTTTCATCTAGGACAGGTGGGAATTTAAATATCCAAACATTATATGTGCATTCTAGTTTGTAAACTTCGTCAAAGTAGGTCATGCAATCTAAACGTGCCAAGGCACATGTCGTAATTGTATGTGTAAATGGATAACAATGTGCTTGAAATCTTCCATAGCCACAAGTCATTTGTCTTAGGTCTACGTGGTATGCTCCTTCGATAACTCATTGGTTAGGTCCATAGGGCTACGTAACCCATAATATTAGATTTGGTCATGAGTGACACACTGAAGACATTGAGTTTGCTCTTTCTACATTTTCTTCAATATCTTTCAACTCTGACTCGCATCAACTGTGACTGCCCTTTATCTGTCCCACATGTCTTAGCCCATTTTGGAAACAACATTGCTAATTGGAAATACGTTTTCTTGAACACCAAAGTTACTGATAAATGACACGTCTCTTTTAGTTCAAAATTAATGTATTTCTCTCGGTTTATTGTCATGTGCCCGTATTGTAGTCCTCTATCATACAATTGTGTCTACTGTTTCATAAGTATCCAATTGAGGTACGTCACACACAATCGGTTTACAACTCATACTCTTTCCAACATTTCATGGAATCAATGTTGGACGAGCTCATACTTTTTCAATGACAATCAATATTGTATTTAAGAAACGTAACCTAAATGTATATGTCAAGCTATTATACAGGAAAAAAATACTATACACAACATACCCATGTTATTGACATGTCGCCACTCCACATCCTTATGGTATCACCTATGTAGTTGGACCCTATATGACATAAATAGTACCTATGGTATGCACGATCCCATAGGCTTGAACGTTGATCGAATGTAACCTATATTTCGGTGCCCTTGTTGGAAATGATGTGTATATCGGGTTGCAACACGACATGCCTTCTCAAGTTAGTTAAAAAGAAATCTCAGTCATCTTCAGATTCTTCGAGCATTATTGCAAAAGTTATTGACAGGATTTTCCAATTACCATTCTGTGCAGTAGTTAAAAATAATCGATGAACGTATCTTCGGGACATGAATGTGCCATCAATTTGGACAAGTGGCTTACAGTATCGAAAAATTATGAAAATGTCTTTTCCAAGGACCAAACGATTGCCGTAATACGCAAGCTTCGTTAAGGAACTTGGTACATACCGCTCCAGCATCTGACACCATTGCCATAATTCATTGTAGGATTTCTCCCACCCGCTATACTTATTCTCCAACGCCTTTTGTTTTTCCAACCATGCCTTGTGGTAGGACATTGTGTAATCGAACTCGTTATGTATGTGTGCAATCAAAATTTGAACCAAAATCCTAGGACTTGCTTTGACCATGGGTAATATAAAGTTAGATATCATGTCTGAATCCAATTTCAGATGACATTTCAACATGCCTGAAAAAAATAAATTGGGTCACCATATGGAATACAATGTTAGGAAAAAATGTTAGAATTAAAGTTGGTGTTGTTAACCATGATATATACTAGCTACAACATATGTATGTGGAGCGTAAACTTCTTGATCGTCCAGAATGCCGACACTTTCCTTACAGATGCAATAGTTTTCCATGGACATCCTGTTCCATGCTTGTGCACTTTGCCTCATGTTTCTCTAATCGAGAGCATGTAATAGTGAAATTGACGCCAAACTGAATGTTATACTGCTTAACTGTAGCTACAAAAGCATCTTTTGAGTCATACTCTATCCCAACCTCTAAGTGGCCGAAATTTATTGTCGAATTAACATGCCCTGGTCTTCTATGAATGAGGTTTTGGAATTTTAAACCACCTTCAATAGCAAGATTGATAGTATGCATGTGGGGTGGGGGTTCGTACGTTGTGAAACCCAGGTCATCCCATCAAGCAATGTCTGAAGCATTACCATCAGAACCAAATTCTTTTAGTTCAATAGGAATGAGACCCGATTATGAAATTATTGTAGTTTTCGCACCATCTGCTCCAAGCTCCTCTATTGGGTCATTATTGTAACGCCCCCAACCCGAATCCGTCACCGGAATAGAGTTATGGAGCATTACCGGAGTTACTAATTTAGAACCAATTAAAATCAAACATATTGTCCCCTAAACGTACTTATTTTTCTCGACATGTTTTACTTGAATTTTATTACTCATCTCAGTATGCTTAATTTTTTTTCTTGTATCATCGTATCAAAAATAATCACATATTTACATGTCAAGATGAATATCATTTTCTTGCCATTTTTTTTTTCATAAACTTAAATCAAGTAATTCATTATATCAAGATTTCATGTATTTAATACAATTCAAGCTAAACTAATTTACCTCGTTGCTTGTTTATGTTTACAATTTCACTAATCCGATATCTTTTTTTTTCCACGTTTAAGTCTCGTATTTTAGTTGCACGGATCTTTATAAATAAATTTAATTATCATTTTCATTCATTTCATATTCTAATACATTTAATTATTGCTCTATGCAAAATTTCCATTTTACCCTTAAAACTTTTAATTAATTACAATTTCATCCTTGATTCAGAAAAATAAAATTATTTTCATTTAATCCTTGTTTACAACTATTATTCTTATAAATATTGATAAGAGCCCATGAATTTTATGAAATATCAGAATCTTCCATAATTTCAACACTTTTCAATTTAATCCCTAAAACATGTTTTCGTCTGATCTTGATCTAAATTAATATTTTCATTCAATTTTGTAATTTAAATAATAAAATAATCCATTACATGCAATTTGATCATTTTTGACATTTTTACAAAATTGCCCAATAAGTTCTACTTTTATTCAATTTAGTCCCTGAACCTAAAACATGCAAATTAGCCATGCTAGTTGAATATTCAGACATATTTTCCTCCTCCTCCACTCCATTCCACATCCTTAGTATAAATAATACACTTGTAAGTAACATTATCTATAATTTTTACTATTTACTTATGTACATATTCAAGCTGTCCATCCGTGTCATAGTTACTAAATTATTTTTATCTTGAGCTAAAGAACTCCAAATTAAGATCCATAAATTTTCCTTGAAACTAGACTCACGTATCTTCTTACCATAATTTTTCCAGAATTTTTAGTATGGCCAATTAGTACAGTTTATTAGTTAAACCTTCCCCTGTTTTGCTACTTGACAACCCTAACCACTCTTCACTAAAATTTCAATTTCTCTTTATACAGAATTCAAAAGATGTTCATATTTATTTCTTATAAAAATAGACTCAATAAGGATTCCAACCATACAAATTATGTTCCATAAATATTTTTGTACAATTTTTAATGATTTTTACAAATCAGAACAGGGGATCACGAAATCAATCTGAACCAGTCTCACAAAAATGTAAATATCTCAAGATACAAAATTCCTTTGCTTTCTCTATTTCTTTCAAATGAAAATACACTCAACAAGATTTAATTTTATACCTCAATCAACTTCTAATTCAATTTATACTATTTTTGGTGATTTTTCAAAGTTAGACAACTGTTGCTGTCCAAAATTGCTTTAGTGTAACATGTTGATTTCTATTTTGTCCCAAATTCCACAATTCATACAATTCAGTCCTTGCTCAATTAACCCCTCAATTGAGCTAATTTTCTCATTTAATACCTTTCTATATCATTTTAAACTACTTCATAACCTTTGAAAATCAGAAATTTTAACACTAAGCCTTAATTTCACCTACTTCACAATTAGGTCCTAAAACCAATTTCCATTAATTTTTCCTTGATAAAATCATCATATAACAAAATTAAAGCTTCAATTCAATATTTATTCATCATATGCTTCCAACACTAATCCACATCAACTTTAAAAATTAGCCATGGAATCAAAAACTAATGAATTAATAAGTTGGACCCAATTGTAAAAGTCCAAAAACATAGAAATTTCAAGGAGAGAGCAAGAATTAAACTTACATGAAGCTAGAGTATGAAAAACCAGCTTGAACCCTCTTCCATGGCTATTTCTCAGCTGATGAGAATGAAAAAAATGAAGAGAATTCTAGATATTCCAAATTGGTCCCATTTTTATTTAACTACTTTTGGTAATTTTCCAATTTTGCCCTTATTTCACCCATCTCCTGATTTTTCTCAGCTATTGCCGCCCAAAATATCTCCTTTGGGCTTATTTGCACTTTAGGTCCTTCCTCTTTTGACAATTGAGCTATTTAATCTTTCTAGCAACTTTTACACATTTTCCAATTTAGTCCTTTTTATTTAATTAACCACCCAAACGTCAAAATTTTATAACGAAATTTTAATGTTATCTTATTGACAGTCCGTAAATATTCACAAAAATATTTATAGCTCGGTCTATAACACCGAGATCTCGATACCTCTTTTTCTCGATATTTTGACCAAATAATTTTTATAAAACACAAATTTACTATTTCAAAAATCTTTTAAAAACTACATTTGGCTCGTAAATATTAAATAATATTATATACAGGTTCATTTATCAAATTCGATGGTCTCGAACCACAATTCCCGATATTACTAAAATTTGGGTTATTACAATTATTGGTTTCAAACCCCTCTTCATTCTCTCGTCCCTCTTCGTTATCAAGCTCGATTGCAAGTCTAGGGTTGGATATGCCCTTATTGGTTGAGGTTGTTAGGAGTAGATAATTCGTTCTTCTAAATCCAATGTCAATCCCAAAATCACTTATGTTTGGCCCACCTCAGTGACTTGATGCCATACCCGTGTTTGTGTTACTGGTGTTGAACATTAGAGTGCCAAAGTTGAAATCAAAGGCACTGACAAAATGTCGTGTAGTGTGCCGTACGCTCGATAACCAAATACGCTCGACTATCCCTTGAATTTGCAATTGAGGGGTGAAACCGATGACTGCCTTGCCATTGATGATGGTTCCCAGGTGTCTTGGTAGGCACTTTGTAGTAATGATGTGAACCTACTGCACAACCGTATGATCAAACTTTTTGCTTTTTAATTTGGCATGGAATTTGGTAGACACAGTGTAATCGAGCTCAGGGCACCTTTGTCCTCTTCGATAAAATCGACATATAACTCTAATACAACATTCCCACTATAGCAATAAAATTCAATCACCGTCTCCAACTCGTTGTCCCTTGTGATCTCGAAAATGGTATATCTAACGAGGTTAAATGACGTTAGATATCTACATTTTAGGATCAAAATTCTTCTCTAAATCCTTATTTTGTGCTTAATCCTTGTCTGAAGCTCTTTTAACATTATGCTCCTGTTGAATGTCAGATATTCAGATTGGGTTGATACAGAAACGGGCCCAATTTTGGTCTTATAAATTTAACTGTTGTAATGGATAACAACTTTGACTCGTTTTCTCATCTTGAACAAAACAGTCTGTTCCACATGTTTAAAATCGAGAAAATAATAAAAAATACAGTTCTCATCACCCAAATTAAAAGACTTACACGTAATTTAATGAATTACTTTTGCTTGGACAACAACAGAGGTACGAAATTCAAGTTTTTCAAGACAACCCTCTTCTCATAATGCCAAGTATCCTTATGGAAAAAATATGCTTAAAGTGTCGGTATGGAAACTAAATGGATTGTATTGAGTTTATTTTATAGAGCTCGTACCTCTAGGCACATCAAAGGATTCCAATAACGACACATGCCCCGAACATCACGGGTTTTTGAAGCATACATTTAAAGTTGAAATTTGTGAGGGAGAAAACACTCCTCTCGCAGTGTTTTCAGCAAGACAACTATAATGAACTTTATCTGAGTTGCAACGGCTCAGAGGTAGAAGTCAGTAAGTTAGGGTAGAGGTTGAAACGCCTAGAGAGAAAATGCCTCTTGCAGTGGGGCTTTTTAGCTGACATGACAGTGAAAATGCTTCATACAGGGCATGTTTTTAGGCCACATATCTAACATGTCAATGGAATATGCATCCTGTAGGAAGTGCTTTCATTGCCATGTCAGATGAGAAGTCTCCCTACATGAGGCATTTTCTCTCTACACATTTCAACCCCGACCCCAACTTGATTGCTTCTACTTTTGAGCCCTTGTAACCCGAGATTCCTAAGATAAATTAAAAAAATCCCTTTTCACCCTACCCTATCCCCTATATAAATGGTCGTTCTCATCCCTTACTCAAACATATCTCAGTCTCCTTTAAATTGTTTTTTTTCTTTTTCGTACGTGTTGAAATTTCCTAGTTTAAATATTTATTTCTCTTTGGCTTTAAGGGAGACATAGTCATAGTTTTAAGTTGTGTTTGGGTTCACGGTGATGTTGTGGAGCTCAGTAACCTAAAATTTCATTTGTAGTGTGAGTATAGAGCCATCACTTTAAAAGTCGGGATCGTATTACAGCTCGAGGTTCAAGTTGATGATGATTGTACCGTTTCGGGTTGAAGTGTAACTAAGGCTTCAAGTTTACAAATGTTATGTTGTCAAAGGATGGAGCATGACTAGGGCCCTAGTTGGGGGTTGTTATGCAAGCAAGACAACGAGTTTCTCCATATCAGAAGAGCATGCTTTATATAACCCATATGGAAGTGCAAAGAAGAAAAACACAGGGGCCTTCTAGTATAATCAAGTAATTCGTGTTGTCCATCTCCACAGAAGACGGTGACCTTGTTAGTAAAACCTGTTACACCCCAATTCTGTCACAAGTTATAGTAACGTGGTCACCGCCTTTGGTGGTGATGGATAAAATGCATTACTTGATTATATTTAAACGTCATTGCGTTTTTCTTCCTCGTACTTCTCTTTGGGTTTTATAAAGCATCCTCCTCTGACGAGGAAAAACTTGTTGTCATGCCCGCGTAACCATTGTCAACTGGGCCCCATTTATGCTCCATCTCTTAACAGCATAACCTTCGTAAACTTGAAGCCCTAATTACACTTCAACGCGAGACCATATAATCATCGTTAGCTGTGACCTTGAGTTGCAACGCAATCTAACTTCTCGGGTGATGGCTCCATACTCATATGACATATGAAATTTGTAGGTCACCTACTCTACTGCACTACCATAAATTCAAACATACCTTAAAACTAAAACAATATCTATCTTAAACATGGACAAAAATAAATTTACAAACTTATAATTTCCAACCGCAAGAAAAAAACTTTTTAGCAAAGTGAACGCGTCCTATAAGGCGCGTTTTGATTCTCTCTTAAAAACACATCCTACAAGGCACATTTTTATCTCTCTCCAAAAACAACGCAAATCGGTAAATTTTAAAAATTTCAACGTAATTTCTCAAATAAGTTTTTTTTTAACATATACATATAAATTAATGTGACAAAATTATTTTGACTTGAATGGAGCAGTAGTTAAAGCTCTTGCCAGATATTCGTTTGGCACAAGTTTAAACTGTGTTATCCCCATCTTTCACCTCTAGTATTGTATAAAAACTGACAAAATTAATGTAATGTTATAAAATAGTAATATTAATGTAAAGAACACAATAATAAGAGATAAGAGATAGACATAAGAATTGTACGGGCCTAAATTTGGCTGGACCCAAAACAGGCATCAAATACTCCAAAACTAAAATTTAAACCAAAGTCCAAAATTGCAAGTCCATTTACAAATTAAGGGCCCAAATTACAACCCAAAACGGTAGCCCAGTTAGCCCAAAATTATAAAAAACCCTAGGGGCCCGATAGGCCCACTACCTAAACTAATCTCAGCAGAAACCCCTAGCCCCTTAGCTCAGCGGCGCCGTACCTCCTATCTGCTACCACCCACGTGCTTCCGTAGCGCACCCACCGCTCAAGACCTGACCACCTTGCTCAGTCTTGCACCGAAATGGCAGGGTCTTTTCCCCGTTGACCTCCAAGGCCTGCAAAGAGAACAAAAACAGCAAGCAGAAAGCAGAGAAAAGAAACAGTAACAATACAGAGCAGAAACAGCTAGCAAAATAGGGTCTAAACAAGTGTACCAAATCGGCTATAAAGCAAAAAATCGAACAATGTAATCGGGAGGGTTTTACAGCAAAACAGAAGATCGTAAACACACAGACAATCCCTCCGTATCTTCAATAAAAAACAAAGAAACAAAAGGTGGATTCGATAGTTTCAATCTTTTTTTCGATTTTCATATTTTGCTCTCTGTTTTGATTTTCTTTTTTTACTGCCTTTCCTTTCTAATTATTTGTACATAAAATAAAATAAATTGAAAGAAGGAGAAACTTACTTCTAACCACGCCACCGAATCTCCGTCGCCTCGTCGAAATCGAGGTGTCGAACGGTGTTTCGAGGCGAAAGTAACAAAGCCCTTAGGTAGGCTTGTAAATCGGGTCATGTTCGACCCATGTGTATCCTCGGTCGCCGATTCTAATGGCGTTTCGACAACTAAAACAGAGGGCCCCCATTGAGCTGCCGAACGAGAGAGGATGGGAGGAGCACTGTTCATTTCTCTGATTGAAAATGGGCAAACATTTAGGTCTAGGGTTTGTTTTCTTCTATTTTTATTTTACATGTTGTGAAACGTCGCCGTATTGGCCATTCCCGTGTTGACCCGACCCGTTGGCCCCTAGGATCCGCGTGTTTCTGCGGAGAGGGGATATTTGCACATCGGCCCTTCTTCTTTCATGCTAACACTCAATAGAGTCCCTTGTCCTTTTTTAATTTTACCCCGTAGTTCGTTTATTGTTTCAATTTAGTCCTTGGGCTGTTGAGTGACTGATATCCAAACGGCGCCGTTTTGAATGGACGGGATAATTTCCCTTTTAATCCCTGTCCTCTACGCGCGTTTTCAATCGGGTCCCTTTGTTTATTCTATTTAGTTTTGTTCTTTCTTTTTAGACTTCAAATTTTTTTTCGATTTTAATTTCGTCCGTTTTTATTTTCACTTTTTTTTCTTTCTTTATTTTATTATGATTTTAATATTATTTGTATTATTGTATTTTGTTACCGGTATTATTATACTTATTATCTATTGACATATCACCATTATTAATTTATTATCATTTTATACTTTATACATATATAAATATATATATATATATATCCTTTTTAATATTTACTTACATCATTTTCATTATTTTACTATTTTATTTACTATTATATATATTTAATATTATTATTGTATCATATTTACTTTTTATATTTCATCATTATTATTACTAGTATTATTATTATTTACATATATTTACATAGTATTATTAATAGTATTTTTGAAATTATTCTCGTTTCTAACATATATATTACGCATATATTTAAATACTATATTACGTATATATCTTTATCTATTATGTATATTTTTAACGCTATTATATATACTTCTAAGTATTATTGTTACATATATACTATGTCTACATTTCTATACTATATAATATATTTATCCTTTTGATACTATATTATATATATTTTCAACGTTATATTACATAGATATTTTTAACATTATATTTTGTATATATTATGTACATTGTTTTTTTTAACTCTGTATTCCATATATTACATTTTCGTATATTATGTATATACTTTTCATATTACTAGTTCTATATTTTTTATATATTATCTTATGTATATGTTTTCTATAATATATTATATAGATTTTTGTTAATACTATATACTTTTAACCCTACATTATGTACACACATCTTTTTAATGTTATATCTTTTTGTATATATATCAGGTATATATTTTTTTTAATACTAGTATTATATGTTGGGTATATGTGGGTAGTATGATTTGTTTTTATATTTCCGTCACCTTATTTATCATTATGTGTTTATGTGTGTATTCATTGTTTTTATTTCATGCTTAATTCTATTATTGTGTTTAATATCGCATGCATCGACATCATTTTCGATATTATTGTCATATTTATTATTTACTTCGATGTAGTTATAACTCTTCCTTTCATTCATTTTTATATCAATTTGCTTTTCATTACAAGAAAAATTCTATTTTCGTTTTTTAGTTAATTTCAATAAATAAGGCAATGTGCCGATTTAACATTAAGTCGTCAACTTCATCGCTATGTTGGGTGAATATTGTCGGCTTATGTTAAAAATGGAACGTCCTTCTCAAAAGAAACCGAAATTATAAAAATTCTCGTGTTTTGATCGGATTATGATTAAACGTTACATTGAACTCGTATTTTTGGAAATCAAGACGACACGTGTTTAATAAGATACCAATTTTGGGCGTTGTGGGGGTGCTAATACCTTCCCCGCACGTAACCGATTCCCGAACGCTATCTTTCTCTGAATTTTAAACGTAGACCTAAACTCGGCCTTCTTTTTATCCAAAAAATAAATTTTTCCGTTAAAAGGACGATTTATGAGGTGTCCGATCACACCTAGGAAAAAAGATCGGTGGCGACTCCTTTGTTATAAATTAAATCAAAAAATTTGGTTTTTTTCAAGTTTTCAATAAACCGCCCCAATTAGCGACCAAAGCTAAAATTTTTACGTCGCAATAGCTGGCGACTCCACTGGGGATAGTTTTTGAGAGTCGAGTAGGGAATTAAACACGTGTTGTCAAAATTTTTGAAATTCTTTGTTCAAGTTAATACTTATTCGTGATCTCGAAATTTTATTTTTGAAAATCATGCATTTGCATCGTGTTGTAAATATTTTCTAACTTGTTTTATCTTCTTGTTTTGGAGCTCTAAATTTCTATGGTTTTAGTTTCCTTAGTTTAGTTTTCAAAATAAAAACGAAAGGTTTGTGAGTTTCTCCCCACACACCGTACACGTGCATTTTCGCATAACATGAGCTCTATACCCGGGCTCCGTCCCTTTAAGTGAAAGTAAACGCTATGCCTTCGTGAGTTAACTTGTCCCTCCGCACAGGCTAGTGAATACTTTCGGATTACATATGACTTATGCTTTCGTGAGTTAACTTGTCCCTCCGCATAGGCATAGGTAAATGTAATCCCTCGAATCGATCTCGTAAGCCTATGATGGGCCACGACCGAGGCTCTGTACTAATCTTAGTAGATGACAGTACGGACGATTCAAGTACCCATCTAGAACCGAAACCGCATATAGTGAATCGTACTAGCCACCTAATTAGAGCCATGTCGAACCTCTGTCCATTTAGTAGTCACTGAAATAAGTACAGGAGAAACACCTCATACTCTTGTTTCTTTTACATTTACGCTTGTTATACAAAGGAATCGGGTCCATTGGACCAAGTAGCTTAATTTGTTAGATTTTCCATAGTTTTCCTCTGTTCATATTTGTTGTACTCACCAAGGTTGTTTGTCTTTATTTTTATTTTCCATCATGCATTATAGGCATCATATTAGGAAGGTGTTGATTAGAGATTGGTTGCCAAAAATGGGTTTCTGATGGAGGAGTCAATTACACAAGTGACCGAAACGTTTGTAATAAACTCTTTTGATAAATGAAAGGCCTAAATAGGGGCTATCTTAAAATCAACACATTCTTGCATATTCATTCATGACTAACATTCATTTGATATTTATTCATTCATTCGTCCATTTCACATTTCATAATCATTCACTAAGGTTAAAATCATACAATTCGCAGTTATAATACCGTAAGACTAGAACCACGTCATTCGTATAGGACGCGCCGACAAGCTAGAGTAATGGAGGATGAATTCAGTGAAAGGATTGAAAGGATGGAAAGAATCCAAAGGGAATTACAAGAGCAATTGGCTAAGTCGCAGCAGGAAACGAGGGATCTGCTGGTGAGATCTTGAGAGGAATCACTCGAGCGAAAAGATCAAATGGCCAAAATGATGGAAATGATGTCAGCTTTGGTCAAAGGAAAGGGACCTATGCAGAGCCCTAAAGTTATGGAACCTCCGTCGAGAGTTAATCACGATCAGGATCCACTCTATCACCTAGGATTCACTCCACCGTACGCCCATACAACACAAAGAGGGTACACTCAAGGGGAATCCGTAGGCCCAGAGCAGCGACCTGTACCACCTACTCACCTGGGGCAAGGTATATTTGTGTCGAATCCCGGAGTTGCTCCTTCCAATCCTCTTGTTCCAGATTTAAATGATCAAATGGAAATAGCCGAATTAAAAATAGACGATCATGATAAGTATAAGAGCTTGGAAGAAAGGCTCAAGGCAATAGAAGATATTGAAGTCTTCTCTGCATTGAGTGCCAAAGAGCTTAGTTTGGTGCTTGATCTGGCTCTGCCTCCGAAGTTTAAAGTGCCAGGCTTTGAAAAATATGATGGAACAAGTTGTCCAAAGGGGCATCTTATCATGTTTTGCCGGAAGATGACTGGTTATGCGAATGAGGAAAAATTGCTAATACACTATTTCCAAGATAGCTTGGTCGGATCGGCTCTTCGATGGTATAATCAACTTACCAGGGAGAGGATCCGATCATGGAAAGACTTAGCATCAGTGTTTTGTAAACAGTATAAGCATGTATATGACGTGGTACCTAATCGGTTGACTCTGCAGATGATAGAAAAGAAGCTGACGGAAACTTTTAGGCAGTACGCGCACAGATGAAGGGATATCTCGGCACAAGTAGAACCACCTTTAACCAAAACTGAAATAGCGGTTCTTTTTATCAACACGTTGAAAGCGCCATTTTATGAAAAGTTGGTAGGGAGTGCTACGAAGGACTTTACGGATATCGTGATATCTGAGGAACTTATTGAGAATGCTATCAAAAGTGGAAGAATGGAAGTCCCCGAGAGCTAAAAAAGGGGGCAGCACCTATGAAGAAAAAAGAGCCAGAAACCCATATAGTGGGAACAGGAAACCACTATACTTCTGATCCGTACCCAATTCAACCACGACCTCGATATCACCCACCTCCAAACTTCATATATTTGGGAGTGTTTTGAACAATGGAACTGTGGAAGATATCTGTGTACTTCTAAAGCTAATCTAGAGTAATATTCAAAACATACTTATTGCTTTAAGCCTAGAGGTGATAAGTTTCCTTTTGT
This sequence comes from Gossypium stocksii, assembly GCA_020496765.1. Classification (NCBI taxonomy): domain Eukaryota; kingdom Viridiplantae; phylum Streptophyta; class Magnoliopsida; order Malvales; family Malvaceae; genus Gossypium; species Gossypium stocksii. The sequence continues at coordinate 12,011,739 of CM035630.1, forward strand.
GAAATAGGATTGGGTCCAAGATTTTTATTTCAATAAAATGTATCTATTTGAGCAGGTATTCTTTTATTCCTTCTATAAGATTCATTTATTCTTTGAACTTTTATTTTTTCACTCTTCATTCATGATCATACCATGCAAATAATCATCTTAAGAATCATTTATTATCTAGAATCTACTTTCGTACCCACAATAGGTCCCCAGATACCAATATCATGAACGACGCTGTTACTGACTCCCTTTGGAGCAAGATATGTGTCTAGAGGGATCTCAGGACTTCGAAGATGACAAAGATTGTGCTTATCTTCTGATTCGTTATGGATGGCAGAATGAGATGAAAGACAGATCCTAACTTACAAAGGGTCAGTTGACATTGTGAGCTTAGGAAAAAGATGAAGATCGAAACCTAGCTCATCGCAGAAATAAGGCAAGACTATTGAGTTATTTCCAAGAATTCAATGATGTTTTCGCACGATCATATTAAGATACACTTGGGAACATCTTGAAAGAGGTCCATAAGGGTGTCTAAAGAACACATGACAATGGTTCTACAATAGCAAGGCTAATCATGAGGATCGGATATTGTTGGTTCACCATGGGAAGGGAATGGCAGCAGTTATGTCATAAGCTTTTCAATACATGGGGCATAGACGTTTTGGGGACGATATCAGTAAAAGCTTCTAGTTGACATCATCGTCGTGGTCGTCAATTGCTTCACTATGAAGGTGAATGTTACTTCATATGCCAATATTATAAAGTCGATAGTAAAAAAAAAAAGAGACCAAATGCCAGAAAGAATCATGTTTTATAATACGCAATTGTATAATGTTAAGATTATAGTTTGTTCAAAGATTAGGCGCCATATCACAATGCAACAAAGGCTACCAAAAGAAAAAATACAAAAATACAAAAAAAAGTTATAAAAGGTGACTGAGACTTATAAGTATTGGCATAAGAAGCTACATTTTACTCTTGGTGCTTATTAAAGTTGACCAGGACCTTCGCTGGGGTATTAGAGGTGGTTCTGCCCATGAAAATTAAGATTCTTTTTCTCCAAGCTTTGATTAAATCGAGAGTTGGATGAAGTAGAATGTCTTCAGTAAACTTGACTGCAGAAAAGTTTTGAAAGTGTTCATCATAGTCAAATGTGCGAAAAATGGATAATGTTAAGTTATGACAGAAGATCCTTTCTGTAGAAAAGGATTTCAAAAGAAAAGGAATGCTTAAGAACTTCATGAGGTAAAGGAGGCTTTCACCGGAAGAGCACTGATCTAATCCTAAATTCGGATTCAGTCCAGAGATACCTAAAAAGGAGAGGCCAAGGTGAAAACCCGCAAAGGGCGTTTTGTGACCTTTATTCAAAAACAAAAAAAGAAAGAAAGAAAAAAGAAAGAAAAGAAAAATGGAGAGGCCAAGGTGAAAACCCACAAAGGGCGCCTTGAAGCCAAAGGGGTTTTGAGTTGAAAACCCAAAAAAGGGCTGCTCAAATTTTGATAAAACTAGACACAGGGTAGTCTTGCTATACTTGAATTGATAGTAAAGAAGTATGCTGCATCTTGGGGGATTGACAAAGTACTCCAAATCCCCTAAACACATATTGAGCTCTCAAAGGAGTTTGTACAGAGAAGCTCAGGCTGCGATATCTGGGACACCTAGCTTTCCATTTTACCCATTTTTGAATTTATCTTTGATTGTCTTATTCTTTTCAAAATACGCTTCCAATAAACTTGCATTTGCTCTCAGTGTTCAACTTGTTTGTTTCGAGCTATGCTCTTAATCTATTTTCTTCTTGTCCATTAGTACGATCATTTCCAAGCATTTCTTATTGAAATAATGATTAATGGACTAATCTTACTTTTATAAAAGGAGTTTCGCATATTACTCTGAAAGCTTTAAATAGTACAGGAACCTGAAACAGGATTTTTTTTTTTTAAGAGCTCATCAAGTGTAAGAGTTGGAAATATTTGAGCTTAAATTGAGTCGAAGATATCAGCTGAACAGAAACAAGATATCGCGTCAGTGATATAATCTCAATGAAAACAAGCAAAGTCAACCTAAGCATAAAAAGGGATCATTCTTGAAAAATGATATTCTGCATCCATGCAAATATCACGTATAAACATCTGGTCAAGTCACCCGGGAGTGGTCAGTTGACAGAACAAGTTACAGATCCTATACCTTTGAGTTACAGTGGGGTGGATAAAAGTTGATATAGATCATGTAGCCTGGAATTGCAGTGGAATGGTTTAAAGATAGTACCAACCTTGTGTCCCCAAATTACAGAGGAATGGACCCTGAAGTTACAGTGGGGCAAACTGGTTGAGCAAAACGCAATTATTCCTCAGGTTTTGGGTCGAAATACCAGCCGAGTAATAGGGGAGCGTACTACGTCAGTGATAGAGCCCTGATAAGCAATGAGTGACGACACCTTAAGTATTACTTGGATGAGAATTTGATAAGTACAAGAGCCTCAAAGCGAGGACAAAGTTCAACAGGGGGCAAAAGAGTGATATTTGAGAAACACAGATTACTCGTGAAACTTGGGGACATGTACAAAGCCTGAAGAGAAAGTCAAGAGTCGACGCAATGAGGGCAGATCGTCAAAAGTTGTGACGAAAAGGGATATGTGACGAACATGTGCATAATCATGTAGGCATAAAGACATTTAAGACAAACATGTGCATATCGTGATAACATCATGCATGACATATTCAGGTACTCCAGCAGAGCAAGAGGACGTGATGATAGTTGTACTGAATCAAGGAAGAAAACACCCGAATTCCACTAGATAAGAGATTTTGGGTATATTTTATTCTGTTTTTCAAAAAAAAAATCAACTCATATTGCGAGAAGTGAGTTGGGCCTCAGGTCACACGCTGAGGTATTTTCAATTTATGTTTTTCAATTTATGATTCTTCAAAAATCAACTCATATTGCGAGAGGTGAGTTGAGCCTCAAGACATGTTGAGGTATTTTCAATTTCTATTTTTCAATTTACATTTCCAAAAAAATCAACTCATATTACGAGAGGTGAGTTGGGCCTCAGGTCACACGCTGAGGTATTTTCAATTTATGTTTTTCAATTTATGATTCTTTAAAAATCAACTCATATTGCGAGAGGTGAGTTGAGCCTCAAGACATGTTGAGGTATTTTCAATTTCTGTTTTTCAATTTACATTTTCAAAAATCAACTCATATTGCGAGAGGTGAGTTGAGCCTCGGCTCACATGTTGAGGTATTTTCAATTTTTGTTTTTCAATTTACATTTTCAAAAATCAACTCATATTGCGAGAGGTGAGTTGAGCCTCGGGATATGCTGAGGTATTTTCAATTTCTGTCTTTCAATTTATGTTTTTCAAAAGTCAACTCATATTGCGAGAGGTGAGTTGAGCCTCAGGTCATACACTGAGGTATTTTTAATTTCAGTTTTTCAATTTATGTTTTCAAAAATCAACTCATACTGCGAGAAGTGAGTTGAGCCCCAGGTCACACACTGAGGTATTTTCAATTTCTATCTTTCAATTTATGTTTTTCAAAAGTCAACTCATATTGCAAGAAGTGAGTTGAGCCTCAAGACACGTTGAGGTATTTTCAATTTCTGTTTTTCAATTTATATTTTAAAAAATCAACTCATATTGCGAGAGGTGAGTTGAGCCTCAAGACACGTTGAGGTATTTTCAATTTCTGTCTTTCAATTTATGTTTTTCAAAAAGTCAACTCATATTGCGAGAGGTGAGTTGAGCCTCAGGTCACACGCTGAGGTATTTTCAATTTATGTTTCCAAAAAAATCAACTCAGATTACAAAAGGTGAGTTGAGCCTCAAGACATGTTGAGGTATTTTCAATTCTATTTTTAATTTCTGTTTTTCAAAAAAAAAAGGGTCAACTCATATTACGAGAGGTGAGTTGAGCCTCAAGACACGTTGAGGTATTTTCAATTTATATTTTTCAATTTATATGTTCAAAAATCAACTCATATTGCGAAAAATGGGTTGAGCCTCAAGACAGCTAGGGCATTCTCAATTTATGATTTTCAGAAGGTCAACTCATATTGCGAGAGATGAGTTGAACCTAAGGTCGCATACAGATTAAAGAACAAAGATTGGAGTTGATTAAAGACCCCAGATTTTGCCTCCCTGAAGTTGCAGTGGAACAGGTCAAAGTTGCAAATCTTATCAACTTGAAGAGCAGTGAAGCAGATCAAAGATGGCAGATCTGGCCTTCCTGAAGTTGCAGTGAAGCACCAGTGGAGCAGATTAAAATGACAAATCCTATACCTCTGAAGTTATAACGGTGGTAGAATGGGTCAAAGTAAACAAGATACAGTGGAATGAGGCTACCTGAAAAAAGATGAGCACCAAGAAGTTGGGATCCTACAAGACCAGGCAAATTTGGCCCTTTTGAAGTCTTTGCTCTATTCTCGTTACACGACGAGCAAAGAGGGGCAGCTGTACGGGCCTAAATTTACCCGGACCCAAAACAGGCCTCAAATACTCCAAAACTAAAATTTAAACCAAAGTCCAAAATTGCAAGTCCATTTACAAATTAAAGGCCCAAATTATAACCCAAAACGGTAGCCCAGTTAGCCCAAAATTATAAAAAACCCTAGAGGCCCGATAGGCCCACTACCTAAACTAATCTCAGCCGAAACCCCTAGCCCCTTAGCTCAGCGGCGCCGTACCTCCTATCTGCTACCACCCACGTGCTTCCGTAGCGCACCCACCGCTCAAGACCTGACCACCTTGCTTAGTCTTGCACCGAAATGGCAGGGTCTCTTCCCCGTTAACCTCCAAAGGCCTGCAAAGAGAACAAAAACAGCAAGCAGAAAGAAGAGAAAAGAAACAGTAACAATACAGAGCAGAAACAACTAGCAAAATAGGGTCTAAACAAGTGTACCAAATCGGCTATAAAGCAAAAAATCGAACAATGTAATCGGGGGGTTTTACAGTAAAACAGAAGATTGTAAACACACAGACAATCCCTCCGTATCTTGAATAAAAAACAAAGAAACAAAAGGTGGTTTCGATAGTTTCAATCTTTTTTTCGATTTCCATATTTTGCTCTCTGTTTTGATTTTCTTTTTTTACTGCCTTTCCTTTCTAATTATTTGTACATAAAATAAAATAAATTGAAAGAAGGAGAAACTTACTTGTAACCACGCCACCGAATCTCCGTCGCCTCGTTGAAATCGAGGTGTCGAACTGTGTTTCGAGGCGAAAGTAACAAAGCCCTTGGGTAGGCTTGTAAATCGGGTCATGTTCGACCCATGTGTATCGTCAGTCGCCGATTCTAATGGCGTTTCGACAACTAAAACAGAGGGCCCCCACTGAGCGACCGAACGAGAGAGGATGGGAGGAGCACTGTTCATTTCTCTGATTGAAAATGGGCAAACATTTAGATCTAGGGTTTGTTTTCTTCTATTTTTATTTTACATGTTGTGAAACGGCACCGTATTGGCCATGCCCGTGTTGACCCGACCCGTTGGCCCCTAGGATCCGCGTGTTTCTGCGGAGAGGGGATATTTGCACATTGGCCCTTCTTCTTTCATGCTAACACTCAATAGAGTCCCGTGTCCTTTTTTAATTTTGCCCCGTAGTTCGTTTATTGTTTCAATTTAGTCCTTGGGCTGTTGAGTGACCGATATCCAAACGGCGCCGTTTTGAATGGACGGGATAATTTCCCTTTTAATCCCTGTCCTCTACACGCGTTTTCAATCGGGTCCCTTTGTTTATTCTATTTAGTTTTGTTCTTTCTTTTTAGACTTCAAATTTTGTTTCGATTTTAATTTCGTCCGTTTTTATTTTCACTTTTTTTTCTTTCTTTATTTTATTATGATTTTAATATTATTTGTATTATTGTATTTTGTTACCGGTATTATTATACTTATTATATATTGACATATCACCATTATTAATTTATTATCATTTTATACTTTATACATATATAAATATATATATATATATCCTTTTTAATATTTACTTACATCATTTTCATTATTTTACTATTTTATTTACTATTATATATATTTAATATTATTATTGTATCATATTTACTTTTTGTATTTCATCATTATTATTACTAGTATTATTATTATTTACATATATTTACATAGTATTATTAATAGTATTTTTGAAATTATTCTCGTTTCTAACATATATATTACGCATATATTTAAATACTATATTACGTATATATCTTTATCTATTATGTATATTTTTAACGCTATTATATATACTTCTAAGTATTATTGTTACATATATACTATGTCTACATTTCTATACTATATAATATATTTATCCTTTTGATACTATATTATATATATTTTCAACGTTATATTACATAGATATTTTTAACATTATATTTTGTATATATTATGTACATTGTTTTTTTTAACTCTGTATTCCATATATTACATTTTCGTATATTATGCATATACTTTTCATATTACTAGTTATATATTTTTTATATATTATCTTATGTATATGTTTTCTATACTATATTATATAGATTTTTTTTAATAATATATACTTTTAACCCTACATTATGTACACACATCTTTTTAATATTATATCTTTTTGTATATATGTCATGTATATATATTTTTTAATACTAGTATTATATGTTGGGTATATGTGGGTAGTATGATTTGTTTTTATATTTCCGTCACCTTATTTATCATTATGTGTTTATGTGTGTATTCATTGTTTTTATTTCATGCTTAATTCTATTATTGTGTTTAATATCGCATGCATCGACATCGTTTTCGATATTATTGTCATATTTATTATTTACTTTGATGTAGTTATAACTCTTCCTTTCATTCATTTTTATATCAATTTGCTTTTCATTACAAGAAAAATTCTATTTTCGTTTTTTAGTTAATTTCAATAAATAAGGCAATGTGCCGATTTAACATTAAGTCGTCAACTTCATCGCTATGTTGGGTGAATATTGTCGGCTTATGTTAAAAACGGAACGTCCTTCCCAAAAGAAACCGAAATTATAAAAATTCTCGTGTTTTGATCGAATTACGATTAAACGTTACATTGAACTCGTATTTTTGGAAATCAAGACGACACGTGTTTAATAAGATACCAATTTTGGGCGTTGTGGGGGTGCTAATACCTTCCCCGCACGTAACCGACTCTCGAACCCTATCTTTCTCTGAATTTTAAACGTAGACCTAAACTCGGCCTTCTTTTTATCCGAAAAATAAATTTTTCCGTTAAAAGGACGATTTATGAGGTGTCCGATCACACCTAGGAAAAAGGATCGGTGGCGACTCCTTTGTTATAAATTAAATCAAAAAATTTGGTTTTTTTCAAGTTTTCAATAAACCGCCCCAATTAGCGACCAAAGCTAAAATTTTTACGTCGCAACAAGAATAGAGGGGATTTCTATTGCATTTTTGTTATTTTTCTACACATCATAAGTAGTATACAACTATATATATATATATATATATATAGAAATTAGACTCCCCGTTTTCTAATACATAAATAAGAAAAAACGGTTAGAAGAAGATAAAAGGTAAAGAGTTAAAGAAAATGAAAAGTGAGAGGTAAAAGATTAATTATAATAAACATAAATTTAGTAGCCTTCATAACATGTAAAATGAAATAAAATAAAATAAAATATTATTAATTTAGTATGTATCATAAGTATGATAAAAACAAAAAAAAAAAACAAAAAACAAAAATTCTCCCACAATGTTCTTTTTAACTTAATTAGTTCTCAACTATTTAAATTAGTTCCTTTCACTTAACTTTGAAATTCATAGATATAAACGTATTGTTTAGCAATACTTAGGTTTAGTTTAGTATTGTTTCTCAAAAAGTGTTTTTAAGGTAAAAGTTAACATTTTATATTTTTGCTTTTGGCTAAAAAAATATTTTTGCAAAGTATTCTTTTTTTTGTTCTAAAAGCACTTTTGAAAAGCTTAAAAACATATTATTTAGTATTTTGAAAAGCTTAAAATACTTAGGTTTTGTCCCAAAAATAATTTTTAGAAGTAGGGCTTAACAAAACTCGATTCAACTCAAAAAAATTTTCGAATTTCAAGTTAAACGAATCGAGTTATTCGAGTCAACTCGAATTTTTTTTTTTAATTTTGAGTTTGAATCGAGTTTAATTTTTGAATTTGAATAATTCAAATAAACCAAATATCAAACCATAGTATTTTATATTTTTACCCCCAAACCTCAAACTTTTTTATTTTCCGCCCAATATTTTTACTCCCTCCTATTTTTCCCCAAAAACTTTTATTTTCCTCCCATCACCCATCTACCCCAAACTCATTCCCCCCAAGTTTTTTTGAATATTCTCCTCCAAGATATTGTCTCCCCAAAATTTAACTTTCCTAACCCTCAAAACTTTTTATTTTTCCCTTAAGCTTTTACTTTTCACTCTTTACCTCCAAATAAAAAACCATCCAAAAAAACCCCTAAACCTAAATAGTAACAATTTTATTTATATCTACTATTTATATTATTAAATTAAATTTAAGATTTTGTACTATTTATATTATTGAATTGTTTAATCATATTAAATTTTTATAAATTTATGTAAAATTGAATTATTGATGATGCCATAAAATATTTGTGTTAAAATTTTATGTTGGTATCAATTTCACATTTTATTTTCAAGATAAATTTTATTAAAAAATCACTTTTTTATATTTAATATATTTTTTAATTTCAAAATACATAGTGACAAAAATCAGAAATAATTGAAGCAACTAAGCAAGCCAAAAAGTTAATCCGTATATAAAATATTAATAAATAAATTATGAGGAGATGAAAGTTAATAATAAATTTGATTACGGTAGGCAAATTTGATTACGGTAGGTGACAGTGATTATAAGGATTCAAAGTCTTTTTTTTTAATTTAACTCGAAAAAATATACTCAATTCGATTCGAATTCCATCTCACTCGACTCATTTTGAGAAAAATTTAAATCGAGTTAGGATGATAAAATAGGTTTCATAAACTTGATTAACCCGAAATTTTTTCATTCAGTTCAATTGAACGCTCACCCTTCTTAGAAATAATGCTAAATTGTCCCGTGCTTTCTATCTCTATAAATAATATTAAATAAGGTTTTTTTTTATTTGGTTGAGAGTCAAGACTTGAGTGTTTAATTTTGGGTAACAAAGTGCTATTTACTTAAAATAACATGTAATCGAATATATTGTTTAGCTTTGTATCCCAAAATTTGCATTTTTGTTATAGAAAATTAATAAAATAATAAATAAAATGGATGAAAATACAAAAGAATTTTCATTGTCTTATTTTTATTTACAAGGATGGATGAAAATACGAAAGAATTTTCATTGTCTTATTTTTATTTACAAGGTGTTGTTTACATTCAATAAATGTATTGCATTTAATTAACTAAGTTTTCTTAATTACTCCATTTAATGATCTCTTGATTATAAATGAACTAAAGAGTTTTATCTCATTACTTTAATATGCTTAAGGGGGTTATAGACATCCATTTAATTTACAACACTCCCCCTTGGATGTCTTTTAAAAAATCTGCCTCATTAAAACCTTTATTAGGAAAAACCCTGTGGGATAAAAACCTAATGAATGAAAAAAGAGTACACAATCTCCTATTACAAGTTGCCTCGTTAAAAACCTTTACCAGGAAAACCTAGTGGGACAAAATCTTGGTTAAAGGAAAAGAGTACAATGTGTTTTAGACTCCCCCTAATGACGACATCACATTATGTCTTTGAGTCGACGCATTCCAATCTTGTTTCGTAGTCTTTCAAATGTTGAACTTGGCAATGCCTTGGTAAAAAGATCTGCTAAATTATCACTAGAACGAATTTGTTGAACTTCTATGTCACCTTTCTTCTCAAGATCATGAATAAAGAATAATTTTGGTGAAATATATTTCGTTCTATCACCTTTAATATAACCACCCTTTAATTGAGCTATACATGCTGCATTATCTTTGTATAAGATAGTTGGCATATTTTCCTGTAAAGGCAAATTACATATCTTCTGGATATGTTGGGTTAATAACCTTAGCCAAACACACTCTCGGCTTGCCTCATGCATTGCAATTATTTCAGCATGATTTGAAGAGGCAGCAGCTAATATTTGCTTTGTCGAACGCCATGATATGGCAGTACCTCCACATGTAAATAAATATCCCGTTTGAGATCGACCTTTATGTGGATCCGATAAATATCCAGTATCAGCATAACCAACTAATAGGGATTTTAAATCATTTGAATAAAATAACCCCATATCAATGGTCCCTCTAAGATATCTAAATACATGTTTACTTCCATTCCAATGTCTACGTGTTGTAGAAGAACTAAATCTTGCTAACAAGTTTACAGCAAAAGCTATATCAGGTATTGTGTTGTTTGCAAGGTACATCAATGCTCCTATGGCATTTAGATATGGTACTTCAGGACCAATAAACTATTCACCATTCTCACAAAGACGAAATTGATCTTTATTCACATCTAATGATCTTACAACCATCGGGGTACTCAATGGATGTGCTTTATCCATATAAAATTTATTTAAGATCTTTTTCGTATAAGTTGACTGATGGACATAAATTCCATCTTTTAAATGCTCGATCTGCAAGCCAAGACAAAACTTTGTTTTTCCAAGATCTTTCATCTCAAATTCTTTCTTTAAATAATTTACTGTATTTTGAAGCTCTTCAGGAGTTCCAATAATATTTAGATCATCAACATAAATAGAAATTATTACAAAGTTTGATTTAGACCTTTTTATAAAAACACATGGGTAGATAGGATCGTTTTTATAACCTTCTTTTAACAAATATTCACTAAGACGATTGTACCACATACGTCCAGATTGTTTTAATCTATATAAACTTTTCTTTAATCTGATTGAGCATTTTTCCCAGGAAACTCTATATCCTTCAGGGATTTTAAATCCTTTTGGGATTTTCATATAAATTTCATTATCAAGTGTACCATACAAATAGGCTGTAACAACATCCATTAGACGCATGTCAAGTTTTTCACGTACTGCTAGACTAATAAGGTATCTAAACGTGATTGCATCCACCGCAGGAGAATATGTCTCTTCATAATCAATGCCGGGCCTTTGCGAAAATCTTTGTGCTACAGGTTGTCATTTATATGTTATGACTTCATTTTTCTCATTTCGTTTTTGCACAAATATCCATTTATATCCTACTAGCTTTACATATTTAGGTGTTTGGACTATAGGTCCAAAAACCTCACGTTTAGAAAGTCAATTTAATTTTGCTTGAATTGCGTCTTTCCATTTTGGCTAATCTTTTCTATTTCTACATTTTTCAATAGATTTAGGCTAAGGATCCTCATTTTCTTTTGCTATTTCAATAGCAACATTATAAGCAAAATTGTTGTCGACAACTATATTTTTTCGGTTCTATCTTTTTCCTGAAGTAACATAACTTATTGAGATTTCTTCATTATCATCATTTTTAGGTACCTGAACCTCTTCTAGGGATTTTTTATTAGTTATATCTTTGGCCTTTTCTTGGGCACTTGCCTCTATAATATTATCATTTTGAATAATTGCTCCTTTCCTTTCACGAGGATTTTTATCTTTGGAACCGATTGGCCTTCCACGCTTCAGGCGTAGATTACTTTCTTTTGCACTAGTAATTTGCCCTATTGGGATATCAATTTGTATTGGAGCATTTTCAACTGGTATGTGAGATTTTGTAATTCTCTTTAGGTCAGTAAATGAATCTGGCAATTGATTGGTTATGTTTTGCAAATGTATGATCCTTTGAACTTCTTGTTCACATTGACTTATGTGATGATCTAATTGAGATAATGATGATCCATTCCATGTAATTTCTTTTACCAGTTGTATTTTCTCTCCCCCTAATATTGGGAATGTTGTTTCATCAAAATGAAAATCAATAAATCGTGCAGTAAATAAATCTCCAGTTAATGGTTCAACATATTTAATTATAGAAGGAGATTCATAACCAACATATATTCCCAACCTCCTTTGAGGACCCATCTTTGTGCGTTGTGGTGGAGCAATTGAAACATATATTGTACATCCAAAAATTCTAAGATGGGAAATATTTGGCTCTTGACCAAAAGCCAATTGTAATGAGGAGTACTTATTATAACTTGTTGGCCTTAATCGCCCAAGTGCTGCTGCATGCAAAATAGAATATCCCCAAGCTGTAACAGGGAGTTTTGTTCTCATAAGCAATGGTCGAGCTATTAGTTGAAGGTATTTAATAAACGATTCAGCTAAACCATTTTCTTTATGAACATGAGCTACAGGATGTTCAACTTTTATCCCAATTGACATACAATAATCATTAAAAGCTTGGGATGTAAACTCACCAGCATTATCAAGACAAATAGTTTTAATTGCATAATTTAGAAATTGTGCTCTTAATCGGATTATTTGAGCAAGTAGTCTCGCAAACGCCAGGTTGCGAGTCGATAATAAACACACATGTGACCACCTACTAGATGCATCTATTAATACCATAAAATATTTGAATAGTCCACATGGTGGATGAATGGGCCCACATATATCACCTTGAATACGTTCCAAAAATGCAGGAGATTCAATCCCAACTTTAGTTGGTGATGGTCTAATCATCAATTTTCCTTGAGAACAAGCAACACAAGATAAATCCTTGAATTCAAGAATCTTTTGGTTCTTTAATGGGTGTCCAATTGAATTCTCGATGATTCTTTAATGGTCTAATCATAATAGATCCGGGATGGCCTAATCAGTCATGCCAAATAGTAAAAGTATGTGGTTCTACAAACTTCTAGTTTGTAGTAACATGTGACTCAATTGCACTAATATGTGTATAATATAAACCTGATGAAAAAACAGGTAGCCTTTCCAAAACATATTTCTTTCTACGTTCAACATTTGTAATATATAGATATTCAATATTTTTCTCATTCATAGTCTCAATATGATATCCATTAAGACGAATATCTTTAAAACTCAATAAATTTTTTTGAGGCTTACTGGAATATAAAGCATCATCAATGACAAATTTTGTACCTTTAAGTAAAAATATAATAGCTCTTCCAGAGCCTTCAATAAGTTTTGAACTACCCGATATTGCATTAACATGGGCATTACTCATTGTCAAATGAGAAAAATATTTTTTTATCTTTGAGTATCGTATGTATTGTAGCACTATCTGCAAGACACACGTCTCCATTGATTTTGGGTCCATCAAAATTTTGTTGAATATTCATATTCTTCATAAAAACAAACAAAATATAATATTAGAAACATTGAAAATATTTATTAAATATATAAATTATTCTTTATGCAAGAAAATAAAACATACTTAAAACAATATAAAAATGTCAAAATAACATAAATTTTTTTTAATGATTCTCAAAGAAATCTGCCATATCTAGGTGATTTATATTATTAAGGTCATTAAATTTATCACCCTCGTAGGCATGGTCAGTTTTAGTATTATAATGAATATCTTCATTTTTTGCCTCCATTTCATCATTTTGGGATATAAAATTTGTCTCCATATGCTTTCCCTTCTTTTTAATGGATGCTTGATAAAGTTTCACTAAATGCTCAGACATAGACAGATACGTGACCAATGCCCCTTCATACCACATCGGTAGCATATATTTTCAACAGTCTTTGAAGGATTATTTTGACCACTTCTTTCTTGTTTTTCATTGTTATTCTTTTTCTGGTGGTGAGAAGTATCATTGTTATTATCACCATGATAACGATTACTAATACGTCCTCGACCACGTCCCCCGCTACGTCTACGATCACGGTCGCGACCTCTATATTTTTTATTTTCGTAATTATTGTGTACTGCTACATCCACTTCAAGGAATGGTGCAGAACCAGTGGGACGAATTCCATGATTTTTCATCAACAACTCATTATTTTATTCAGCCACCAAAAGGCATGAAATCAATTTAGAATACCTTTTAAAACATTTTTCATGGTATTGTTGCTGCAAGAGCACATTAGTAGCGTGAAAGGTTGAAAATGTTTTCTCTAACAAGTTCTCATCAGTTATGTTTTCTCCACATAGTTTTAGTTGAGAACTAATTTTAAAAAGTTCTGAATTGTATTCACTTACAGTCTTAAAATCTTGCAACCGTAAGTGTATCCAATTATAACGAGCTTTAGAGAGTATCACAGTTTTCTGATGGTCAATTCGTTCTTTCAAATTTTTCCACAACTCAAGAGGATTTTTCACTGTGAGATATTCCACTTTTAATCCTTCATGCAGATGATGACGGATGAAAATTATTGCTTTTGCCTTATCTTGATTAGATGCTTCTTTATCTGCTAATATAGTATTTCCTAGACCTTTAGCATCTAAGTGAATTTCAGCATCTAACACCCATGACAAATAATTCTTGCCTGAGATGTCTAAGGCCACAAATTCAAGTTTGGCAAGATTTGACATTATAATCACTTGAATCAAAATAAAAATAATAAAAAAATAAAAGTAAAATAATAGGTATTCTCAATCGTAGAATAATTCAATTATATATACCAAATTTGCTAAATAATATGTATGCCAAATATTGGCATAGAGAGGAATACTCATAATAATAACTTAACACAAATTACATTAATTGAAATTTCTTTTTAAAAAAATATGTATATATAATTATCATTGTAATAGGCCAATTTAGCCCGGGCCCATACAAAAAATAATAAACCCCAAAAAAATAAAACAAAGTCCAAGTTCAGTCCAAAATTACAAATATATAATTTGGCCCGATCAGAATGGCCCATTACTTAAAAAGATTTAAGGTCCATCTACAAGCTTAACTCATATGGAAATATAATCTTCAAGGATATGCAATCTTAGATATAATATGCAATCTTAGATATGATACAATCTTAGATATGATATGCAATCTTAGAATATACGATTTTGTAATCTTAGAGATTTAATTTGTAGATACCGTTTAATCTTAACAGTTGATGTAATTGATCTGTACCGTTGGATTTGAGGAGGCTCAACTATAAATAGAGGCCTCTCCCTTCATTGTAAATCACTTAAATTTTGGAGAGCAATAAGAATTCTTGAGAGCATTCACTCAAATTTCTCTCCCTCTTGCATTCTTATTTTCTACGGTTTGTTCTTATTTTATTCTTTATTCATCTTCGTTTTTCAACCTTTTTTATTTTTGATTTAATCCCTGTTTCCTTGATTTTTAATTCTCTTTTATATTTTATTTTTTAATAATTTTAGTATTATATCAAATTATTTCTTTTTTTTATTAGGATATTTTATTAAATCCTATATTATTTTTATATTATTTATAAATTTGTATATTATATGCTATTTGAATTGTTTTATCATTAATATAAAATTTTCTATATATTTTATATTTTAAATATGTAAATCATTTATGTATATATATCTTATATTACTATATTATATGTT
Organism: Gossypium stocksii; assembly: GCA_020496765.1. Taxonomy (NCBI): domain Eukaryota; kingdom Viridiplantae; phylum Streptophyta; class Magnoliopsida; order Malvales; family Malvaceae; genus Gossypium; species Gossypium stocksii. Next base: position 12,027,172 of record CM035630.1, read on the forward strand.
ATCCATTATATATATTTTCTATATATTTAAAGTTTTATATATAGTATTATTTATTTAAAAGTATATTATTTATTTCATTATATACATATATTTTTCCATTTTAGATTTTGCCATATCATTTTTTATACTTCCTTTTTTTAAAAATTGATATATATAGTATATTATTGTTTTGTATATATTATTTACCTTATTTTATTATTATTTTATATATATATATATATATATATATTCAATCTTGTGTGTAAATTATAAGATTTATTTCTTCATTTTTCATAGATTTTTTATTGTTATTATCTACCCAATATCTTTTATTTGATTATTCATATTCCTAGGATTAAAATCTATCATCTTTATTTACCTTAGCATTGCACTATATTGCTCACATTATTTGCTATGTTACATCATTCTTTTTACTTAATTGTCCATATTAGTGCTTATTGTTGATATGTTTTGTAATTTTAGTGAATTGTTCTTCGGTATTTATAATGTATTAATGTTATATTTTATTCAAGTAATTATTTTTGAAAATATTTTTTTGCCACTTTTTATCCAGAACTTTATTTCTTAAAATAAGGCAATATTTGACATTTGGGAGTTTTGAGGGAATCGTGCCCTAACTTACTGGGCTTCGATTTTTCTCATTAAGTCTAAATGATTAAATACCATTTTCAAGTTAAAACGTGTGATTTCCAAATAAAAACTATCTTTGAGAATTTAAGATGTTGCGTCCTAACTTACTGGATGTGATATTTTGATATTTCGAGATAGGGATTTCTAAAAACGAAAGATATTTGACGTTTGGGAAATTTGAAAGGTCGTGCTCTAACTTACTGAGATTCGATCATTTTCTTTTATCTAAATAATTAAATGTCTTTTAAAAAAGTTATAAGTTTTTAAAAACAAAATCAAAAGGATCATACTTTAAAACATTTTCAAATCTTCGACACTAGGACATTTAATAATCAATTAGGTACCAATTTTTAGGCGTTACGAGGGTGCTAACCCTTCCTCGTACGTAACCGACTCCTGAACCCGATTTCTCAAATTTTTATAGACCCAGAATTTAAAAAAAAAAACTAAAATGTTTCATAAGGTGATCCAATCGCACCTGAACAAAAAGGATTGGTGGCGACTCTATTTCCGTTTTCATTTTAAACTCGACCCCGTTTTTCAAAATTAAAAATAGTTTCGACAATCATTATTAGATATTGTTGAAAAAATAAATGTGCAAATGTTACCCAAAACAAATATTTCATCTAGAAAATAAAATAAAAGAATTATGAAAATACGTATACCGTATATAATTTAACGGGAGTTATACGGGCAAATTATATAAAGTCGAAATGACGTAAACTTCACTATGAACTCGTAGAAGCTTGTGCTAATAACGTGTTATAAAAAATTAATAAAATAATAAATAAAATGGATGAAAATATGGGAGAATTTTCATTGTCTTATTTTCATTTACAAGGTGCTATTTATAGGCTCCTTTACATTCAATAAATGTATTACATTTAATTAACTAAGTTTTCTTAATTACTCCATTTAATGATCTCTTGATTATAAATGAACTAAAGGGTTTTATCTCATTACTTTAATATGCTTAAGGTGGTTATAGACATCCATTTAATTCACAACAATTTCAATTTAGTTAAATATAAAAGGTTTAAATATGTATTTTAGTTATTGAAATTTTCATTTTCTCTCGACTTGGTTTTTATAGTTTTTTTTATTCTAATTTTATATTTATGGTCTTTTGAAAGTTGGGATTCCAATTTTATATCTCAATTTAATTAATTATAATTAAGTCAGTAATGAATAGATTAATTAAGTTAAATATTTGTGATAATAACAGATTTAATTGTTTTTAATGTAAAATGTGCTTCGAGATGAAGATTAGCACATATTAGGTGGTTGGTGCCAGCATATAAAGGAATTAGCACTACCCAAAGTAGCAAAGTGGTGGGCGTATTAATTTTAGTATCTCAAAACATGTTTAAAAGTAACGACCTCAAAACTACACGATTGCCGCCATCATACCTTACAATAAGTAAAGATTGATTGTCAATTTCAACATTCATAACTAAAAGCAGTGCTGAAGCTTCCATTGGAAACCTGTCTCGGTGCCCTTCTTTAACCCACAACATTGCAGCAATAGAAAAAAGAAGAAGCCCATTTTCTTTTCTAAGTGCCATTTAATTTCAAGAAGCCGATTGTATTTTAAAAAGCCATTACCTATTGAATCCTTAAAAAAAAAACTTCATTTAACTCTATCATACGCTTTTGACATATTCTCTTTACAATCTTTGGTCTGTTTCTTTAGAGGTAGCTAATCTGGTAGACAAACAATCATGTTATCCATTATTAACCTGCAAACACCAATCACCACTTAAGCTGTGTTTTTCATTACTTTTTAAAAGTATTTTTGGAAGAAAAAAAATACTTTTATAACCGTAAACAATCTTGTTGAAAAGCACTTTCGATAGGCTCTTAAAACTAACATTACATTAGCTAATTGGATAAAGTAGTATGTAATCTTCTTTTGTGTCAATTTTCTTCGGTATTTGTACAACCTTTGTCTGACAAATTACATACACCATATCATATTGTCAGTTTAACAAAAAAAAAAATCAAAATAGTGATCAAATAGATACAAAAGTGGGAGAAAAATTAATCGTAAGTATCAATTTAAAAAATTAAATTTAATCGGTATTCTAAATTGATTCGATTTAACATAATTCTTTTTATTAAATTAAATCCAAGCAATTAAATATTAAATAATTCAACTTGAAAAATCTAACCACAAAACTTAAAATGATTTAAAGTACAAATTATTTAAACTCGAAATTGATTTAATTCAAAATAATATAAAAAAATTCTAAAACTTGCATTCACCCAATTCATATTGATACAACTTAAAATTAGGTATAGATAAGCATATTTATGTCCTTTTCTTTAAAAAAAAAGAGAAAATTGTAAATATAATTTTAAAAAAAAATTACAAGCCTATTCTTTACCAATACAAATCTTTCATGTGATTCCAAAATAAATAAAATACTCGAAAAGATTTTTATAATGAAACAAGATAAGAATGGGAAACAAATAATTGGATTATTCACAAATTAAATTTAATTTATTCGGTTGAGAATTAGGTTTTTTAAGTAATTAAAAAAAAGTGTTAAATTGGATAAACAAGTTCGGATCCCAAATTTGCATTTCAATATAGTTAAATATGAAACGTTATCCTCATCTTCTCACATTTTGTAGGTTCTCTTTCTGACCCTCACTCTTGTTTTAACGCGTGCAACCACAATCACCTTTCCTTTTTCCTTTTAAAGATTTCTTTATTTAATTATGAATTTCTTTAACATGAAATACAATTATGGATTGAATTTTCAGCACAAAATCAATAATTAAATATTTTAACAAGTTTAAATTTAATGAATTATTTTTTAAGACTTTTAGCTATGGTTAAAATTTTTGTTTGATATTTTAAATGGTTCGTATTTAAATTTTGTCGCTATATCTCGTCAGAAAAATTCAAATGAAATATAGTATGACATTAGCATGTATTGAAATTCAATTTTGAATTAAAATTTTAAGTGTTGAATGTATATTATAATAGCAGTATCTTCATAAAAATTAAATATTGAATAAAAATAATTTTTGTTTTTTAAAAATTATTTATTTTATAATTTTAATATTATAAATATAATAAAATTATATTATTTTTTATACTTTTGAATAAAAATTACATATAATAATTAAAACATTTCATTTTAAACAAAAAAAAGCATTCATTTTAATTGCGGTTTTTAAAAAAATTAAAATCAATTTAACATTTTTTTTGTTAAATGATAAGTAGCTATTGCGGATCAAGTTTTTGCTCAATGATAAAGTTGAGGACTTAAGAAATTTGATATCTTAAGTTCTCGGGTCCCACTCTTTGTAAATATATAAATTTTCCTCTAAAGATCAATTGTATGTTGAGTTAGTTATGTGTTCACTACTTACAATGATTAGATTAGAGGTCAAAGTGTTCAATGATAGTTCATAAATAATTCGATTTTTATTCATTTGTCAAAATAAATGCTTGTTTAAAACTCGTTTATTATTCAATTATTATATATTAATAACATTATTATTGTTTCTTTGCTTGTTTTATTTGTTTATAATATAATCACTAGTACTTATATTTAATTATTTATATCTAAAAACATTAGGATATAGGTTTATTTATTGTTTAATTGTTTATTATTGGTGAATATTGTTTGTTAACATGTTCAACTATATGTTTATAAACATATTTTCAGACATGTTCGTTTAATTTAATCAAACAACATGGGCATACATAATTTTAACTAAACAAACACAAACACAAATTTGAAATTCTTAACAAACACGAATCAAACACGAACAACCTTAAAAATAAACAAATGAATATGAATAAAGGTTTGTTCATTCAAGCTTGGCTCATTTATAGCCCTATAAATATATATATATATATATATATACATGCACTTACTTTAATTCTATAATAGTTTTAATTTATTTATTTTGGTAAATTTACTAATTGAGTTGCTATTTCTTAATATAATACAAATTTAGTCAAAAACATTATATATAACTAGATAATAGCACACTCACAATGTAGCTTAAAATTAAAATAAAAACAAATGAGACTTTGATTGAAATGGTAAAGAAAAGATGTTGAAAACCATAATGTCATAGATTTTAATCTCACTGCGTGTTTGTTTTTCTATTTTTCATATAAAATATATGAAAAGATAAAAATATATTAAAAGCAATACATTTTACTTTATAAAGTAAGGATATTTTAATCATTATCCAATTAAAATGGTGTCTGGTTTACCTGTGAATCATAACACCAACTCAACCAAGTGTTTAATATATAGTAGACATATAGATAGATACTAAAATAATTTTCCAATTGGATACATAATAAATAAAATTAAAAAAAAAAAAAAAAAGAAAGAAAAAAAGCAGCTAATGCCGTCTTGGCTCAATGGGATGGACAAGGCTCTAGGAACTTTGAGATCAAAGTTTGTGTAATGCCTCAGAACGACCATTGTCATAATTCGCTTCAACTCGATGATCGAGCAAAATAAATTCTTGAACCCAAGCATCGATTTAGGTGTCATTTAATTATTATTTAATAATGACATGACGAGGACATCGAAAATCGAACCATACTTCGATTAAACAAAATGATATAAGGACTAAATTGTAGGAGAAATAAAAGTGATGTGCTAATTGAAGGACTAATGTAGTATTTAATTAGCAATTAAATTGCTCATTTCAAAGGGACTGGGATGGTTATATTACCATGAGAATTAAAGAATGATTATTTTGTAATTAATATAATTTATAAAAGACTCAAGCTCGAACTTTGCCATTAATTCTATGTGGCAATTTAAGTTATAGTATGACAAGTAAACCATAGAGGGGAGTTGTACCGTCTCAAAAATTTTGATATGACACGTGACATAATTTTGAGATAAAATATCGAGAAATTATGGGAAAATTTATGGAATGACTTGAATAAAAAAAATTTATGGAAGGAATTTGATATTGGATATGGTAATATGTGAATATAATTTAAAACGTAAAAATGAGATAAAAAGGATTAAATTGTAAATTTTGAAAAATATGAGAATTAATGTGAAAAAATATCCAAAAGTGGAAAATATGAAGTATTATGGATTAATAATCACAAAATGGATTGGAAAGTGAAATGGTTTGATAAAAATGGCTTTTGGGACTAAATTAGAAAATTTAAATAGTATAGGGATTAAATTGTAATTTTTTCATTTTATCCGGAAAAGAGCCAAATTACAATTTTCAATACTCATAGAGTTATAACAAAGATAAATGAAGAATTGTGAACTTGGTTTGGTTTAAGTATCAAATTTTGAGAAGATATCCCTAAAACAAATTAAAAGGGGCAAAATAGTAACTTTGCTGTAAAAAGGTAATTTGATCAATTTCCGAGACTTTTATGATAAAAATAATACTTAATATGGTGTTTGATATCCAAATTTATTTTGGATCGTTGAAACCTTGTATTAAATAATCGGGCTACATTTTGACAAAATTAAACTTGTAAAGGTTGGACTTGGGGCTTAAGGGTCTTTTTAATTGGGGAAAGAACCCCCGTCAGCTAAGTTTCTCTTCTTCTTCAGCTGGCCAGCAGCCCCCATGGTTGCCATTCTTATATACTTCTATTTCATTGCTTATTTCTTTAATTTCTTTCAAAATTTTCACTACCCACTTGAAGATTTTATCATGGAAAAAGGTTCCTAAACTTAGTTCCTCCATTAATTAGAGCTTAAGATTTATAGAGCTTTAGTGAGAAAGCCATAATAAAGCAATATATGGCTTCCTCTACTTCCATTAGCTTGATATTTGTTGAGAAATGATATGAAAATTTTTAAAAAGAATTTATATTAAAATTTTATTATATATTTGATTGTATGGAAATGAGGAATAGTGACTTGAGGATATCCTTCATTCATTTTTTTTCTCCGCGTTGGACCAAAAGGAGAGAAAATGGGTTGAAGACCATCACCATTACCAACCAAATTTTCGTAAGTTTTTAGGCGTTTATGATTGTTAGGATGAAATCTAACTGTTGTAAGCATTAAATTCGTGCTTAAAAAATGTCCATGCAATGTATGTCTCGAGACACACAGGCCATGTCTCGAGACACGTAGCCATGGTTCAAAATTTTGGTTTCAAACTTTCTTGGCTTGAGACTTGGAGTCTTATGTCTTGAGACTTGACTATCAAAATACCTTAAAACAAATACTTTAGAAAAACTTTAGTATTAACTTAAGAACATTTGGTAATGATGAAACACATTTAAAACATGTTTCCGAGTATTTTGCAAGTCCTTGAAAATACTTTGGATGTAACATCCCTAACCCGTATCTATCGTCGGAACACGATTATGAGGCATTACTTGAATTTACAGAACAAATACAAATAATTCAAATAATCTTACTATTTATATCCGAGATTAATCAAATTGCCCCTTAATTGGACCCTCGAGGCCCAATTTAAATATTAGAATCAAGTCGGGATTAAATCAGAATCTCAAATAATTTTTCTCAAAATTTTGAAATTTTCTTAGGTACAGGGCACACACGCCCGTGTGGTCAGGCCATGTGGCTCACACAGTCAAATGACCCGCACGTGTCTTAGGCCGTGTGATATCTGAGTACGGTACACGCCCGTGTCCCTAACCCGTGTAACTCTCTGACTTGTAATTTATTTAGGTGTAGGGGACACACGACCAAAGCACATGCCTATGTGCTACACGGTCAAGACACATGCCCGTGTGTCTACTCGTGTGAAAAAAATAAGGCCAATTTCCAAGACTTATTTCTCACCCATTTAGACTTTTACCTACACCAACACTTAAACACATTCAAGAACCAATTCAGAACATTTAACTAAGCCTTAACTAGATTTTGCATATAATATATCAATTCAGATAGTTTAAGTATTTAAACTTACAAATCAACCATTCATATATATAAGCATGTTCATAAAATTTATACCATTCTTAACCATCATCCTTATGTCTATATCATCTCATTATTTGTCCATTTCAAACATATATCAAGCATGTTAAACCATAATTATATTTAACCCGAAAACATGCCAAATATAAGCCATACCAATGGCTAGTTACAAATAAAACATTTATAAGCCAACATTGGCTGATCAATCTATACATGCCATTATATCCATAATTGATTTACCATATATACCGAATGGGCCAATGGATAATGTGAGTGATCTCCGCCAAGCTTCCAATCTAACGAGCTTCTGATTTACTATAGAAACAGGAAAAATAAAACAGAGTAAGCATGTAATGCTTAGTAAGTTCGTATAACTTGGTAATTAACTTACCATTTTTTTATATTCAATATAAACATGCAAAGTACAATCAATCAATTTGATTACGAGCCCTAGCACATGTTCTCATCACCATTGTTAGTCATATATTATATACAAATATTAGAAACATGTATAGGCTCAACACTCATCGGATTTACATGTACAAATATTTTCCACATCATGTATTCATATGACGTATACAAATCCTAAAACATACAATTCACTAACATTTCCTGCTAAACACAATTTTAAATGGTGAATTCACTTAATTGAGCTCAATATGACTCTCACTTATCTTTGTCAAATTGGAGAACATCTTAGAAATTGAGTACTTCGTTTATCTGATGCCATAGTCCAACTATGGTCTTACACATATGTTGCCATGGTTTTACACTCGTATTGCCATAACCTAGTTATGGTCTTATCATTAGGATGCCATAGTATAACTATGGTCTTATACCTATTAACTTATTGCCATGGTTCAACCATGGTCTTACGTTCACTGATGTTCACTAATATTCACTGAGGTTCACTGATATTCATTAAGGTTTACTGATGTTCACTAATGTTCACTGATATTCATTGAGGTTTACTGATGTTCACTGATGTTAACTGATATTCACTGAGGTTCACTGATGCCATAGCCCAACTATGGTCTTTTCACTAGAATGCCATAGCCCAGTTATGGTCTTACATCTTCATTATGCTATGGTACAACCATGGTCTTATCAGTCAATTTATCACTTTTTACTGGACGATCGTACTCAATTCTACGTTCTATCTAATTTGAACATTTAATTCAATTTTCATATTTTTACAATATTCATAATTCAATACTTAACATATGAAATATTACATTATATCATTCTTAAAATTAACAAATAATCATTAAAATTCAACCATATGAACTTATAAACAGAACGCTCATAAAGCGTGGGTGTGTCTACAACATATGCAGGACACTACCATTTCAGGAAACAAAACCTTGTATCCAATCGACTTTCGTTCATTCAAATGGAATTTGACATTTATCAGGTATTTTTGGATATGTGATCATTTCACATATTTATATCGTTTAACATTTATCAAGCAATATTGGATACTCAATCTATTTCTTATACATAACAATTATACAGTTCACATATACAACACTTAATTCAAACATGTATTTATAACATTTTTCATTTAAACGAGGCTTAACTATTATCAAGTATAGTCGGGCATATGATCAATTTATACATAAAGCATCCATACAATTCACACATACAACATTTATTTCAAGCATAAATACTAAATTAAGTTACACGAACTTACTTTGACAAATGTTTGTGCACATAATATCTACTAATCTGTAATTTCCCTTTTTCCTCGTTCTAACTCCGAATTTGGTCTATTCGGATCTATATAAATAAATTTAACATCAATTCATGTCATTTTAATTCAATTCACATCTTTGGAAAAATTACCATTTTGCCCCTAACTTTTTAATAAATGACAATTTCATCCCTAGGCTCGGAAAATGAAATTCATGCAATTTATTACTTGTTCCAAGCTTAAATATTTTCATACATATCAATAGCAATGTAACACCCAAACCCGGCTTGGACGTTATGGCCAAATCTGGCAATGTCACATGGAAGTGTTTTTGAAATCCGTATAGTCGCTAAAACCATTTTCTATTTAAAACTTATCCTTATCTCTTATTATTTCTCAAACTGTGATTTAATTACTCAGTCGTAAATTTTCAAAACAATAAATGTTGCGAAAGCTTTTAAAACGATTTGTACATACAAAGTATTTAGACAAAACATTTATTCACTTTTGAAAACCTGAGTTTACCTACTTCTAGCAGATATAAAGCACAAAACAATTTAAAATCCAAATTTTAAGTAAAAATCCATAGAGGCCTTTATTACAAAAAAATATCCAATGAAAACTTAAAAGCATAAATAATGCGAAATAGTGTAAATGAGATCGTGTGGGCACCACTGAGTCCTTTGTCGCACCGATCCGCTTATGTCTGGGGGTTACTTGTATAGATTAAACAGAAGGGATGAGTTTACGTAAACTCAGTGTGTAATCCCCACAAACAAGAATCAAACAATCAGTAAACAAAATTACACAGTCCGGCCTGAGCCCCTTTCAATGTCAGTAACGGAATCAGTCTGGGCCTTATCCCATCTCAGTATAGTAAGTAGCAGGGCCTTAGCCCATGACAGTAACAGTAACAGTAACAGTAACAATAATAGTATCAGTAAACAATAATGCAGATCCTACCCAACCAACCGCTATATTCCATCTCCTGTCCAACCCTGCATTCTTGTGGGAATTAAATCACCCACCCATCCTTACATTTACAATTAGCACCGGTTGCGGCAATAAACAATATTTGCAGCAGAGCTACCAGTATAATAGGCTTAAATCCATTAGTAATTTGCAGCAGAGCTGCCAGTATAACAGGCATTAAGCCTTACAGTACACTTATTCCAATAATCAATCCCATCCCCATGCTAAGCAACATACAGATAAATTATGTCATGTCATGGTAATAGTTCATACAGTATCAGTTCAATGAAATAAAATCATATTCAGTAACATATACTAATCATACAGTAATTTCATTCAATTAGAGGTGTAAGTATGGCTTACCAACCCTACAGTAGGTTCACAGTCGACTTAGGTTCACAGTCGACTTGGGCGACTCGTGCAACCTTGGTAAACAAATTAGTGAAATTGGGCTCACACGCCCGTGTTGGTCCGTCCGTGTGGACCCACATGCCCGTGTGGCCACACGGCCCAAATTGGCCTTGGCCGTGTGGATCACACGGCCTGGCCCAGAATCCCACAAGCCTGTGTAGCCCACACGGCCCAATTGGTTGAGCCCATGTCTTATACACGGCATCACCGACTATCACACGATCGTGTCATGTACCCGTGTCACACACGTACGACCTAGCTCATCGATCACACGCATGTGTTCCGTCACACGGCCAACCACACGGGCGACCACACGCTCGTGTAGCGTCAACAGTATGGTTTTTAGTTTTCGTTGAAACCTCATTTTTGGTGCATTCAAGTACACACTTAGTATCGTTTTACTGCAAAAGCACTCCCGAGCACTCCCAGACCTATCAATCAACAGATTAAAGCCCCAATTCAATAACATAGTTGAGACTTAAACAAAATCGCAATGAAGCGTTCATCCAAAACTATCGAAATCCTTACGTTTGAATGAAACGAGAATTCCACGTGTCTAACTCATAAAATGGGAACAATTTACAGCCCCTCGATTGGTTCCTATACATCAGAAAATAACCCGTCTTAGGAAAACAACTAGAAACATAACAAAAATACAAGAATTAAAGCTTACTGAATACGTTTTAAGTGCAAAGACATGAAATAATGATGGAGAAAAGGCAAAAATCGAAGTTTGGGAACAAGAAAATAGTATGAAATACGGCAGCAATGGGGAATTTCGGCTGGCAACACAAAAAGAAAAGAAAAGGTGGAGAGGGAATTTTGCAGAGATTTTTGGTAGGTAAGTACAGAATAATTGGGTAACTCCCCATTCCCTTGATTTACTCTCATTAAACCACATCCACTCCGACTACTCCAGAAACCCAGTCAATCTCCAACACTCACACGGCATTAGTAGCAAAAATGCCCAAGTACAGACTCGAACACAAGACCTCCTTAGTTCAACACTCCTCTTAACCACTAGACCAGCAAGCCCATTCTGATATAGTTTTACCCACATTTAATTATAAGCCTACTGAATCAAGAGCAAAGCTTTATTCACATAAAAACAAAAATTTTACTCAAGTCAAGGCTTGAACTTAAGACCACTCATACACATCCAAAACAATTAACCACTGAAGCAGATACACACTTGTGTTATAACTATCAGTGGCAAGTCATAAGAATAAAGCCGCAAAAAACTGCTGGAGTTTTTAATGTTGATACAGTCACCATACTTTCTAATCAGGTAGAACTTCTTAATAAAAAGATTGATAATTTCGTTGGTTTTACACAGGTACATCCAGTGATGCAGTGTGACTCAATTCAAGGAGACATGAGCAATTCTGAGTACCCCACCTATGGATATGGCGCAGAAAATAAACAAGCCAACTATATGGGTAATAATTCTAAATCTCAAAATAATCCTTATAGTAACACTTACAATGCAGGTTAGAGGAACCACCCTAATTTTTCATGGGGAGGACAAGGCAACCAAAGAAATCAGAGACCACCATCTCCTTCGGGATTTCAGCAACCACCTTACCAGCAAGAGAAAAAGTCGAACCTTGAGGAGATGCTCACAAAATTTATCTTTGTATTAGAAACTCGTTTCCAGAACACCGAGACGGCACTTAAAAACCAGCAAGCATCCATTCAAGGACTCAAAACTCAAATAGGCCAACTCGCTAATCTAATCTCTAAAAGACTACAATGTGGTTTACCAAGCAACACCGAGACTAACCCTAAGGAGCAACTCCACGCCATCGACATAATTGATGAATGGAGGTTAGCTAAAACCAAATCAGATCCAAGTAAGGAAACTGTGGCAAGTAGATGTAAGGGTGAGGTAAGTAGCACAGAACCAGTAGTCAAAGAATATAAGCCTCGTGTCCCATATCCTAATGCGATAAGGAAAGACCGTACAGATGAGCAATTCGGTAAATTCCTTAAACTCTTAAAAAAATTACATATTAACTTACCGTTTATTGAAGCTCTCTCACAGCTGCCAAACGCCATGAAATTTTTAAGAGAACTTCTGACAAACAAACGGAGGTTGGATGAGTCGTCGCATGTAGAGCTGACTGCAGTCTGCTCAGCCATTTTGCAGAATAAGCTACCCAAACAAACTAAAAGATCTAGGGAGTTGTACAATTCCTTGTTTACTTAGTAGCTTAGATGTTAAAAATGCTTTAGCTGATTTACGGGCCAGTGTTAATGTAATGCCCTACAAATTGTTTAAACAACTAGGTCTTGGAAAACCCAAACAAACTAAGATGAGCATTCAATTGGCTGATAAAACCATTAAATTTCCTAAGGGTATAATCGAAGATGTGCTAGCTAAAATTTACAAATTTATATTCCTAGTGGACTTTGTTGTTTTAGACATAGATGAGGATAGCAATGTACCATTAATTCTAGGGCGACTCTTCTTAGCAACTGTAAGGACTACAATTGACATAGGCACAGGCGAACTCACACTTCGTGTAGGCAATGGTACAATCACTTTGTAAGCTCGTAATTCTAATAGAACTGCTAATGATAAAGATATTATTACGAGTTCTTGTAATAAGAATGACCTTACCGTCCAACCTTCTTTGCAGGATACTCTTCACGTAAGTGCAACCGAACTACATACGGGTCCATACAAGGGAACAATACATGAAGAACAAATGTTACAAATCGAAGAACTAGACGAGTGGCTGAACTATTGCTAGGAAAAACCTAAGATATGCCACACTGAAACAGAGCACCATCATGATAAGCCCACAGATAAACAAAATCAATTTAAGGTAGGGGATAAGGTATTATTAGAGGAGAAGGATCCTCAAATCTCAAATACAAAACTTCTTATAGGTGACACACATCCCTTCACGGTAATGAAAATCTTTCCCTATGGTACAGTTGAGATAACACATAAGACATTTGGCACTTTCAAGGTAAACTACACTCGACTTAAATCTTATTTTAATATTAAAACTGATACTAAGAGAGAGGAGTTTGAACTCCTCAAACCACCGTGACTGAACAAGCTTGAGAAAAGTCGAGTTTAGACTATAAACAAGTGCTTCTCGGGAGATGATATGTATGATATGAAGTAATAAAATTTATAAATATGATCGTACCCAAAACTAACTATTATCACGATTTAAGGCAAGCGCACCCATCGAACAGTAGTATAGCTTAGTGGCAAGACCAAGATATCGAACCCAAAGGAACCAAAAGTACTAGTACTAACTTTCTTTCTATTATTTAACCTAGGAATAAAAGGGGATTTTTATTAAACTAAACTAATTATTAAACTAAGCTAAGAATGCAAAAAAAGTGAATTGGGGAAAACTTTTCAGGAAAACTGATTGGTTTAGACAATACTCAAGGGATAATCCACTTAGACTTCACTTGTTATCAACTCTTGAACTAGACGATTTATTCACTTGACTTGATCCGTAGGAATCCCTAACTTATGTTAATATCCCTCTCGAGACTAAAAACAACTAACCCTAAGTTGATTAATTGAAATCTCTTTCTAATTAAAACCCCTAGTGTCACATTAACTCGATCTATGGATTCTCTTATTAGGTTTGACCCTAATCCGGCAGATTTATGTCACCCTATGTCTAGGGTTGCATGCAACTCCGCTTAATTATGCTAGATCTACTCTTAAACAGGGACTTTTGCTCCTCTGAATAAGCACTTCAATACTTGAATCAATATCCTAGAATATTAAAGCAAGAATTAATAACACATAATTAAGAACAATTCAAGTATTTATCATATAATTCAAGAGAAAATAATAACAAGATCTGTAACGCCCTAATTTTTGAGATTTTTTGAGATTTTTACGATCTTGGTGAAATCATGAAATTTTGTTGCTTGATTATGAAATTTATGTTATAAGAGTATTAGTGGGCCTTTGGAAGGCTCAAGCCTAAGTTAAAACTCGGTAGAAATATCAAATTTTAGATTTAAAGAGAAGGGGACTTGAGTAGGTGGGCTTTTAAGAAAAAGTGAGTAAATTAAGACACAAGTGAGCCCTGGGTAAAGTGGCAATGTGGCGCCACTTAGTTCCTAAAAAAATGGCATGTGGATGAGTGCAAGGGCCAAGGTTCAAGTCACAAGGTAAGCAGTAGGGTATTTTATTTTTGTTGCATGTACTAGTCATGTGATGGACTATAAGTAGAACTCTGTTGGAAAGAGTTTGAGAGGCTCATGGGATTGAATCAGGTAGGATAAGGGAGAGAGATTTTAGGATTTTTGAATGGAAGCAAGAGTTGGCCGGCCAAGGGACTTTGAAGTTGCATATTCGGCTAGGAGGGGTTAGTGTAGAAAATTCGGCAATTAGTGTGGTAGGTGCCAAAAATTGTAGGGAATAAGCTTTCGAGATTTGGCAATTAGGGGCTGTCTCTTATGGCCGAAAAGGGTATAGTGCCTTAGGGTTCTTTTCTTCCTCATTCTTTTTCCTAAAAACTAAAACCTAGTTCTCTATTTTTCTGTTAGTGCCGAATTGTCCAAGACCCAACTCTCTTCTTTTCTTTTCTTCCTTTCTTTTCTACTTTCTTCTCAAGCTGAATCCATCTCTCCTTTCCATTCTCTTCTCCTTCCATCTTTATCAATTAGTCACTCTTCAAAGCCTAGTAGTCGACTTTCACAAGAGCCGAAACTGAAACCAAGTGTTATTGTCGTTTTCTCTTTGACTGAATCTACCATTGTTGAGTATCTGTTCGATCAAAACTTCATCTTCTGCTATCCTTTCCAAAACTGAATCTTACCCTTGCCTCTAGTGATCTCTTCTCAAACCCGAAACATTAAATCTAGTAGCCGATTTCTTCTTGGCCGACTACTCTAAAAGTCGAAATCCCAAAGCATATATTATCTCCTAGTGTCGTTTTGTATAAGGAGACGAACCCTTCATATTCGTAGTAAATCGAGAATTAAACCTTTAGATCTGGTGGATCCATTATTGTGGTAAGTAATCGGAACTCCTTCTCATGTGTTATCTTTGGATTTAAGGAAAGCCAGAAATCCCTAAACACTTTAGGGAGGCTGTCAACTTTGGTAAAGAGTTATGCTAGTCCTTCTAATTAGTTTTATGTGTATTTGTTACGAAAGGGGCGATCTAGCAAGGAGCGTAGGAGGCTTGGATCATTGGAACGACTAGATCTCGATCTAGTCATTATTTTCGATAAAGGTAAGTGGCTAAGGGCCCTAGTTGGTGTTAGCTGAATAGGTATGTTGGTTTGCTGTCAATTATTCAATTAGATCTGTAGTGACATGTGGATTGAAATGACTGTAGGACAATCGCATGGGAGATTTCGTCTACGTCTTTCGTAAATCAAGTGTGTAAACGAACACCCTCTAGTAAATTAAATCGGTAAAAGCCGAAAAGTCGAAATGCTAAAATTCTGGCATTTTGTGGGCTTGCAAGCGTGTGAACGCTCGTGGGTCAGTTAAGATTGATAAGGTCAGTTGTTGAAATTGGTAAGATGGACGTGTGTGCGATTTCGTGCACCTCGGTAAATATGGGCCTCGATGGGCTGAATTTGGGCCCAATGGGCTTACGGGCTCATTTTGGTGAAAACTGGCGATAAGTGGGTTTTGGTGATCTGTATGCTAAAACTGTTAAACCGGCCATAGAACTCAGGCTTAGTGGGCCAAAGTAGCTAGTTGACACTGTAGGGCCCGTTAGGGGTTTTAGGGCCTAATAGTTTTAAAGTTGGTAAATGGGCTGGATAACCTACTTAGGTGAAAATTGGACTGTTAATCACTGTAATAAGCATGAAACCCTAAAAACTGGTATAATTACTGAAATACCCCTTAAAGGTAGAAAATTACTATTTTACCCCTAGGTGCAAAATGACCATTATACCCTTAGGGCTAAATTTGACTGAAATGCATGCTTTACTATATCTGTTCACTGTATGCCATGACATATTTTACTGTTGTATGGGACTGGGTTTATTGATGGAGGAAGTGCTAAGTGGCATTGCCATGTTTATTGAAAGGGGCTTTGCTTCGTTTTACTGAAAGGGGCTTTGCCTCATATTACTGTAATGGCTTGGCCACGTTATCTGAGCAGCTACGCTGCAACTGTGGTGTGTAGGGCTGGGTGGGTTGAGTTATTCCCCACATGGTGTGTAGGGCTAGTACGGATGGTGTGTAGGGCTGGACATGGGCTAGGCTTTGATACATGCATTATTTCTGATCTGTTACTGTAATGGGCCCATGGGCCGCACTCCTTACTGAATAGGGCTAAGGCCAGTTAAACTGTATCTGAATAGGGCTAAGGCCCAGTAACTGATTACTGAATAGGGCTTCGGCCCAGTTATTACTGAGACTGGATAGGGCTTAGGCCCAGTAAGCTTGAGCTGTTTTGGGCTCTAGATGGGTTTTCTTTACACACTAAGTTTCCAAACTCACCCCTTCTTTTCATCCATGCAGGTGAGCCCTAAGCTAGTGGACTTGGAGCTGGAGGGATTCAGAGTGGCCATGTGGACTGCACTTTGACCAATCTCTAGAATGCGTTTTAATTCTCTATTTGTTACTTCAACTTGTCCACTGGTTTGTGGATGATAAGGGGTGGCTGTCCTATGGTGTACTCCATATCTTTTCAAAACTTTGTCAAATTGGGCATCGTAAAAATGAGTACCCCTATCATTGATAATTATCCTAGGTGTTCCGAATTGAGAGAAAAGTTTTTTAAGAAAACATACTATCATTCTAGCATCATTAGTAGGTAAGGCTTGAGCTTCCACCCATTTTGACATGTAATCTACTTGTAACGACCCAAAATTTCACGGGCACCAGAAAAGTGAGTTTAGGGCCTCCGTCTTAGGAAAACGAGTCCATAAATATTTATTAAAAATATTTATGAAGTTAGTTATGAGTTGAATTAGAATTTGATTAAGTGAATTTAGTTTAATTAGAAATAATTAGTAGAAAGGACTAAATTGAATAGAGTATAAAAGTTTAATTATAGAATAGAAAAATATTAAGGGATTAAATTAGTTATTAAACCAAATTAGTGATTTGTGTAAGGTAGAGAATAAATACATGTGTTTTTAAATTATTGGTACAAATGTATAATATATATGTATTTACTTAATTATTAAGTAAAAGATATTTATTTATTTATTATAATTATTAATAATAATTATGTAATATTATGTTTTATTAATTAATTTTGATGGTGACAAGTGTATGGTAATGATGATTACATGTGTAATAACATGTATGTATACAAATGTATGTATATAATTAGTTATAATTAGATATTTTATTATTATTAATAAATTAAAATAAAACAAAAACAAAAAGAAAAAGAAACATACCAGAGAAGAAACGACATTGAGAAGAAAAAGAAGGAAAAAAAAGAAAAAGGGAGAATTAGGGTTTTAGTGCTTGAAGTTTTAATTGGTAAGTTTAATTAAGCCATTTTCTTGTGATTTTGATATTTTTGAAGCCTTAGAGTTGAATACTTTTGAATTTGTGTGGAAATATTGAAAGTTGATAGACTTTTGAGTAGGGTTTATGTTGAGTAAATGATGGAATTATGGATTAATTTGATAAAATTATTGATTTGAATTGATTTAAGGACTAATTTGTAAACTAGCTTATAAGTTTTGAGTTTTAGGGGCTAAATTGAAAGAAATTCAAAATTATGGAAAAATGATGAAAATTTGATAGTTATATTGAAGTTTTGATGGAAATTGAATAAGGAAATGAAAGGATTTGTAAAAAGGAAGAAGATGGAATTGGTTAGGACAAATTTGGTATTTAGGCAAAAGTTGCATGGAAAGTTAATAATTTTGTATAAAATATGTGTGTTATTAATTAATTATAATTATGTTAATTTTCTAGAAAACAAGGAACCCGAGACGACAAATACGAAGGGAAAGGAAAAAGTGATCGAGCAGTAGCTCGAGAAAATATCAGTTTGTATTATCATAATTCACGTTATTTATTGTTATGTGTTTAATTTTATTATATGTATATGTATGGAATTGAAATTGAGACAAGTAGTAATATTTGATTTGAATGTGATTGGATATATTAATGAATATGTATATTTATATATATGTGGAATTGATTTGTGAATTATATTTGTATCAAGGTGAAAATATATGACTATGTGAATTGGAAACAATTTGTGATTGAATTAAGAATTATGTGAGAAATGTGACCAAAGTGTTAATTGAGGTGAATTCGATATTGAAAGTGAAATTACTGTGTGATTCCGATACCCTATTAACTAGCCGGTCCTAGTGGATATATTTGGCATGCCATAGGATTGGAAGTGTTCAAGGATTCTTTGACCTAGAGTCAATGAGACACTTGGTGTGTCATAGATTTGCTTCGGATAGTTTCGATGAGGCATTGGTCTCCACTTTGCTTCGGCTCAGCCAATGAGACACGTGGTGTGTCATAGATTTACTTCGAACTATCCGATGAGGCGTTGGTCGCCACTTTGGTGTGTTTGGTTGGATCCGTGTATCCACCAAAGTCCGAGTCATGTTAATAGGGATAAATAAGTTAAATGAGTAAGTAATTTGAATTTGATTATTTGAATTATTGAATGGAAAGTGAAAGGAATTTTGTAATATGAAATGTGAAATGAAACTTGTGTTATGAGATTGAAGGCATGAATCAAAGGTTATTGAATTGTTTGAAATATCAATGATGATATATTGAATCAATTATTTGAATTATGTTGACTTGGTATGAAATTATATGTATGATTTGTTAATTATCTACGTATGTTGTGACATTGTGTTGTTGACATAAAATGAATTATGATAATAACACTAAGTATTTTCAATACTCAGCGTACGGTTGTTTTCCGTGCGCAGGTTAGGTAGATTTAAAGTCCGGCTCAGCATTCAAATCAATCTCGGCTTCAGCTCAAATTTTTTTGGTGATGTATCTATCTCTTGGAAAGGTGGCATGTACTAGGTTTAATGTTTGTCACTTGTAAATGTTTAATATTTTGAATGTAAATATGGTTTATAAACCTTAAGAAGTTTTTGGAATGAATGAATGAAACTTTGCTAAGTTTGGAAATGAAATGAATGGTATTTGATTAAGATTTATAAGTCAATGATTTAGGCATGAATTGAGTATGTTTAGTGGGTGAAAGTAGCTTAAAAATGGTGAAAAATCATGTTTTCACACGGCCAAGACACATGGGCATGTGCCCAGGCCGTGTGGCAAAGTTAGTGTTGCCCACAGCCAGACCACATGGGCATGTCTCGGGCCACACGGGCATGTCTCAGGCCACACGGGCATGTGCCCCTATCTTCAAAGAAAATTTTTCAAAGTTCTCGGTTTAGCCCCAAATCACTTTCTAAACTTATTTTGGGCCCTGTAGGCCCATATTAAGGACTAATTGATGGAAATTAGAAGGTTTTACATTGAAACTCAAATTTATGTCTTGATTTTATTTGTTTACTAATGTATGAGTCCGGTAATACCTCATAACCCTGTTCCGGCAACGGTTTGGGGTTAGGGGGTGTTACACTACTGCTACTAGTATGTACTTATTCCCAAACGAAGTAGGGAAAGGACCCATGAAATCAATACCCCATACATCAAATATTTCACATGAGAGTATATAGTTTTGAGGCATTTCATTATGCTGAGAGATATTACCTGTTTTCTGGCATTTATCATAAGAGGTCACATACCTGTTGGCATCTTTGAAAAGGGTGGGCCAGTAAAAACCTGATTCGAGTACATTATGAGCAGTTCTAGCTCCACTGTGGTGTCCTTCTGTTGGTCTCGAATGGCAGTGATTTAAAATTTTATATGCTTCTATTTCAGTAACGCATCTTCGAATGACTTGATCTGCGCAAATACGAAAAAGGAAAGGATCTTCCCAAAAGTAGTTTTTCACATCAGCGAAGAATCGCTTCTTTTGCTGATGCCTCAACCCTTTTGGGGTTATGTTAGCTGTTAAATAATTTGCAAAATCAGTAAACCAAGGAACTGTAGCCTCTGTTATGGCTAAGAGTTGCTCTTCAGGAAACAAGTCGTTTATTTTAACGAGGTCCTCGGGGTGTGGATTTTCCAACCTTGAAAGGTGATCTGCTGCCAAATTTTCAGCTCCTTTCTTGTCTTTTATTTCTAAGTCGAATTCCTGTAACAATAGAATACATCTTATTAATCGAGGTTTTGCATCAGTTTTAGTTAAAAGATGTAACGCCCCCAACCCGAATCCGTCACCTGAATAGAGTTACGGAGCATTACCGGAGTTACTAATTTATTTATCAGATATTTTATTTCATCTAGCATTCATATTTAGAACCAATTAAAAATTAAACATATTGTCCCCTAAACGTACTTATTTTTCTCGACATGTTTTATTTAAATTTTATTATTCGTCTCAGTATGCTTAATTTTCTTGTATCATCGTATAAAAAATAATCATATATTTACATGTCAAGATGAATATCATTTTCTTGCCATTCCTTCATAAACTTAAATCAGGTAATTCATTATATCAAGATTTCATGTATTTAAAAATACAATTCAAGCTACACTAATTTACCTTGTTGCTTGTTTATGTTTATAATTTCACTGATCCGATATATTTTCTTTTCCACGTTCAAGTCTCGTATTTTAGTTGCACGGATCTTTATAAATAAATTTAATCATCATTTTCATTCATTTCATATTTAAATAATAAAATAATCCATTACATGCAATTTGATCATTTTTGACATTTTTACAAAATCGCCCATAAAGTTCTACTTTTATTCAATTTAGTCCCTGAGCCTAAAACATGCAAATTAGCCATGCTAGTTGAATATTCATACATATTTTCCTCCTCCTTCTCCTCTCCATTCCACATCCTTATAACATGCTATAAGTAACATTATCAATAATTTCACTATTTACTTATATGTATATTCAAAACTGCCCATTTGCATCATGGTCACTAAATTGTTTATATCTTGAGCTACAGAACTCGAAATTAAGATCCGTAAATTTTTCTTGAAACTAAACTCACATATCATCTTACCATAAAATTTTTAGAATTTTTGGTTTAACCAATAAGTACAGTTTATTCTTTGAAGTCAACCCTATTCTGTTGTCTAACAGTTCCGACCCTTCCTCACTAAAAATTAGTTTTCTCCAGGTACGGTATTCTAATAATGTTCCCATTTATTTCTATTGAAAATAGACTCATTCAGGAATCTAACCATATAAATTATGTCTCAAAATTATTTTTATACAATTTTTAATGATTTTTCAAATTCACAACAGGGGAGCCCGAAATCATTCTGAATCAGTCTCACAAAAATATAAATATCTCAGAATATAGAATTCCTTTACTTTTTTTGTTTATTTTATATGAAAATAGACTCAATAAGCTTTAATTCCATATCTCATTAAACTTCTAATTCAATTTCTATCATTTTTGGTGATTTTTCAAAGTTGACCTACTGCTGCTGTCCAAAACAGTTTTAGTGCAAAATATTGATTATCAAGTTTATAACACTCTTATTTCCCTTCTTTACAATATTTTCCATCACTTTCTCTTATTTTCTCTTACTAATTGACCATTTTTCCCTTAATGATCTTTTAAAATTCTATCCTTGAGTCATCACTTAATTTGGGAAAATTGCTATTTAGTCCCTCATAATTCTTCACCTATTCAATTTGGTCCTAATTCATCCATTTTCCTTAGTTTCTAGATCATTCCACCCATAAAATATTTGCACTATTGGTCCTTCAACTTTTTCAAATTTACACTTTAACCCCTCAAATTTTGAATATTTACTCTTGGACAACAAAGCTTTTCTCACATTTACAATTTAGTCATTTCTTGAATTAATATGTCATACTATACTTCCCAATGACATAACTCAATTTTCCTCTTCTTGTCACTTTATTTTCTTATTTTACTATATCAAGGATAATATCTTATTGTAGAAATTTTCGGGGTATTACAAAAGATAACGAAGAGCGGAATGATCAGTGTAAATGATGACTTTCGACAATATTAAATATGATCTGAATTTATCAAATGCAAAAATAACAGCTAGCAATTCTTTTTCCGTGGTAGTATAGTTTGCTTGTGCGACTGTCAAAGTTTTGCTAGCATAATAAATCGATTGGAAGTGCTTGTCTCTTCGTTGTCCCAAAACTGCACCCTATGGACATGTGAATGTTGTCTTTTCCTGATCTTCTGGAGCTATCGGGATTTGGAAGTAACCAGAGAGGCCATCCAAGAAACAGTAATACATATGTCCTGACAATCTTTCCAACATCTGATCTATAAAGGGTAAGGGAAAATGGTCTTTTCGAGTTGCATCATTCAGCTTTCTATAATCAATGCAAACTCTCCATCCAGTGACTGTTCTTGTAGGTATTGACTCCTTTTTGTCATTAGACACCACAATCATGCCTCCCTTTTTAGGGACAACCTGCACAGAACTTACCCAAGAACTGTCAAAAATAGGATAAATAATGCTTGCGTCTAGAAGTTTAATTACCTCGGCTTTTACGACTGCCTTCATGTTGGGATTCAATCGTCTCTGAGTTTGCACCGATGGCTTATATTCATCTTCCATTAAAATTTTATGGGTGCAAAAAGAAAGGCTAATTCCTTTAATATCAGAAATCTTCCAAGCTATAGCCTTTTTCTGTTCCCTAAATACTTGAAGTAATTCCTCTTTCTCTTCAGCGCTTAAATCTGATGCGATAATCACTGATAATGTAGAATCATCTCCCAAAAATGCATATTCTAAGTGGTCAGGCAATTGTTTTAGCTCTAATTTAGGAGGTTCATCAATCGAGGGTTTTTATCTTAGTTTGTCTTTTAACTTAATACCCTCATAACTTATGTGCCTTGTGACAAGTTCATGAGAGTTCAACTCATTCATTACTTCTTTTACTTCAGTGGTGGCTTCATCTTCCTCCCTACCTTGAACAAGACACAGTTCCAACGTGTCTTCAAGAGTGATTTCCTGTAAATTGTCTTAAACAAAATAATCAATAACATTAATGAAATAACATGAATCATCTTGTTCCCTAGAAAATCACATAGCATTATAAATTTTAAAGACAACTTCTTCTTCACCAACCCACTATCCCCTACATCGATAATAGCTCTAACAGTAGTTAAGAATGGGCGTCCCAAAATTAAAGGTACCTCAATATCTTCATCCATGTCAAGCACAACAAAATCAACAGGGAATATAAATTTATCTACCTTTACTAGCACA
Source organism: Gossypium stocksii (assembly GCA_020496765.1). Taxonomy (NCBI): domain Eukaryota; kingdom Viridiplantae; phylum Streptophyta; class Magnoliopsida; order Malvales; family Malvaceae; genus Gossypium; species Gossypium stocksii. The sequence continues at coordinate 12,051,060 of CM035630.1, forward strand.
TCTTCGATGATTCCCCTAGGATATTTAACAGATCTATTAGCTAGTTGAATACTCATCCTAGTGGGCTTTGGTTCCCCTAGACCTAGTTGCTTGAACATTTTGTAAGGCATTAGATTAATGCTAGCACCTAAATCAGCTAAGGCTTTATCAATAATTAAACTACCAATTAAACAAGGAATAGTAAAACTCTCTAGATCTTTTAGTTTTACCGATAATTTATTTTGAAGAATAGCTGAGCATTCTTCGTTGAGTTCCATTGTGGCTAATTCTTCCAACTTCCTTTTATTTGTTAGAAGTTCTTTAAGAAACTTCGCGTACTTCGGCATCTGTGAAATTGCTTCAACAAAAGGTAAGTTAATATATAATTGTTTAAAAAGTTCAAGAAATTTACCGAATTAAGCGTCTGTGCGGTCTTTCTTCAACTCTGTCAGATATGGAATAGGCGGTTTGTATTCCTTGAGTGTTGGTGGAGTGTTTTCCTTGGGTTCCTCTACCTTGTCTTTTGGAGCTTTTTGAACAGGCTTCTTTTCTGGTTCAGCCAGTACTTTCCCATCTCTTAAAGTAATTGCTTTGAACTGTTCTCTGGGATTTGGCTCAGTATTACTTGGTAGTCCACCTTGTGGTCTCTTTGAAATTAATTTCGTAAGTTGACCGATTTGATTTTTAGGCTCTTGAATTGATGCTTGTTGGTTTTTTAGTGTTGTTCTAGTGTTTTGAAAATGGGTTTCTGATGCGGCCATAAATTTGGTGAACATCTCTTCAAGATTCGACTTTTTCTCTTGTTGTGGTGGTGGCTGCTGAAATCCCGGAGAAGGCTGTTGTCTTTGATTTCCTTGTCCTCCCCATGAAAAATTGGGGTGATTTCTCCAACCTACATTGTAAGTATTACTATAAGGGTTATTTTAAGGTCTAGAATTGTTACCCATATAGTTGGCTTGCTCAGTTTCTATGTTGTGTCCATAAGATGAGTAGTCTGGATTGAACATATTTCCTGGAGTTGCGTCGCACTGCATCACTGGTTGTGCCTGCATAGAACCAACAAAATTATCAAACTTTTTATTTAGAAGTTCTACTTGGTTAGTAAGCATAGTGACAGCATCAATATTATAAACTCCTGTGGCTTTTGTCGGCTTTGTCCTCATGACTTGCCACTGATAGTTATTTAGTGACATCTCTTCTATAAACTCATAAGCTGCTTCGGGTGTTTTATTTTTGATTGTTCCTCTTGCAGCTGCATCGATCATTTGCCTTGTTGATGGGTTCAAACCGTTGTGGAAGGTTTGAACTTGTAGCCACAAAGGTAACCCATGGTAAGGGCATCTTCTCAAAAGATCATTGTATCTCTCCCAAGCATCGTAAAGTGTTTCTAAATCCATCTGCACAAAAGAAGAGATATCGTTTCGTAATTTAGCTGTTTTAGCTGGAGGAAAATATTTAAGTAAAAATTTATCTGTCATCTGTTCCCATGTAGTGATTGAGCCTCGTGGTAAAGAATTTAACCACTGTTTGGCTTTATTTCTCAAAGAGAATGGAAATAGCCTTAGACGAATGGCATTATCAGAAACGCCATTAATTTTAAACGTATCGCAGAATTTTAAAAAGTTGGCTAAATGTGAGTTGGGATCTTCATCCTGTAAACCATCAAACTGCACAAATTGCTGAATTATCTGAATAATGTTAGGTTTTAATTCAAAATTATTAGCAGTAATGGCAAGTCTAATAATGCTAGTTTGAGTACCAGCCAAACTAGATTTAGCATAATCATACATAGTGCGAGGAGCTTCATCTTGATTCACTGGTTGCGCGACAATTGCGGGAGGTGGTGGAATGTTTTGATTTGCTTAAATCTCTTCTGTAGGTTCTGGCTCTTGTTCTTGTCCTTGTACTAGAAAATGTAGGCTTCTTCTGATCTCTCTGCGAGTTCTGCGAACTGCCGCTTCCAAATCTTCGTCAAAAAGCAATGGTCCTGCTGGGTTGTTTCTAGTCATAAACTAGAAATACCTAAAAGGAAAAAGCAAAGAAAATTAATATAAAATAAAAATAAATAAAAACTAAAAATAAATAAATATAGTAAAGGCTAAAGTAATAGAAATCGAGTTTTCTTAATATTTCAGTTCCCCGGCAACGGTGCCAAAAACTTGATATCGCGTGATATGTAGTAATAAAATTTATAAAAACTGATCACACCAAAAACTAACTAATATCCTGATTTTAAGGCAAGCGCACCTATCGAACAGTAGTATAGTTTAGCAGTAAGACCGAGTTATCGTACCTAATGGAATTAAAAGTACTAGTACTAACTTTCTTTCTATTATCTAGCCTAAAAATAAAAGAGGTTTTTATGAAGACTTAAACTAATTCTAAAATTAAACTAAGAATGCACAAAAAGTAAACTGGGGAAAAAATCTCGGGAAAGCTAATTGATATGGGAAATACTCAAGGGAGAATCCACCTAGACTTCACTTGTTATTAACTTCTTGAACTAGACGATTTCTTCACTTGACTTGATCCGTAGAGATCCCTAACTTATGTTAATACCTCCATCGAGGATAAGAACAACTAATCCTAGTATTATTAGAATCATTTTGAGTCATTTAATAGTTATGGAAGCATAACCAAATCATAAAATGATTGTTCAAAACCCATCAGTTTAAAGCAAGGTCATTCGGGTTTAGGGAAATAGGAGTTTTATCTGTAACATCCTAAACCTGGCTTAAACGTGATGACCGAATCTGGCGATATCACATGGAAAGGGATTTGAAATCGAATTTGTCAAGTTAAACCATTTAGTTTATTAGCTTTTTTTTAACGTAGAAAAACGCCTACTGATTGATTTGTCTGAAAGCATATCTCTTTTTAGCGGAAGCTTAAGTAAACACTTATTTAAAGAAAATTGTTTATGTTTAGGAAAGCTTTAGTTTTAGGAAAACTATTAAATTTGAGTAAACCGTTTTTTGGAGAAAACTTATGTTTATTGAAAACTGAGTTTTACCATGTCTAGTAGTTGTAAATCCATAAAACCGTTAAAAATTCAAAATAAAAAAAACAGTCCAAAAGTCCCAAATTACATAAAAAAATTAACCAAATACAAATTAAAACCATAAAAGAAAATAAAACAGTTTAACAACCGAGTGGCCACCGCTGAGTCCTCCGGTGCACCGATCCGTCTAAGTCTGGGGATTACCTATATAGATTAAACAGAAGGGGTGAGTTTATATAACTAAGTGTGTAATCCCCACAAAGAACATGCATACAGTCAAATATCAATTATCAGTCAAATGCAGTCTGGGCCTAAGCCCATTACAGTTATAGATATAGTTTAGGCCTTAGCCCATTCAGATACAGTTTCAGATATTCATTAAAGCCTTAGCTCATCTCATACACAGTATGCATACAATAACAGAAATCAGTATCCTACCCACCAGCCTCTACACACCATCTCTAACCAAGTTGTATCGAATGTGGCACATAACAGTATATTGCAACTGAGCTGCCAGATAATAGGCTTAAAAGCCTTTCAGTACACTTCCTCTAATAATCAATCATCCTATCCCAATGCGAATGCAACTAAACATGCTCGATGCAGACATACAAAAATACATGCTTACATACTTAAATTCAGTCATCAGTCATACATACGGATCAATAGACATGCATAAATTTAACATGCTCAATACATACATTATATATATATATACAGATCACACGATTTAGGGTCTAAGTAGAGCTTACCGACCCTACAGCAGGTTCATAGTCGACTTGGGCAACCTGTGTAACCTTAAGAAACATTTCAGTTAAATGGGCCTACATGCCCATGTGGCTTGCCCGTGTGGGCCCACACGCCCAGATTGGCCTTGGCCCGTGTGGATCACACGGCTTGGCCCAAAATCCCACACGTCCGTATGGACTACCACCCGTACGGACCCACACGCTTGTGTGACCCACATGACCTAAATCGGTCTAGCATGTGTGTCACACACGGCCTATCTAGCCATCACATGGTCGTGTCTAGCCCACGGCTTGGCCTTTGTTGATCACACGGCTGTGTTCTTTGCACATGGATTACCACACGGATGACCACATGCCAGTGTCGTATCGATAGTTTACATTTTTGGCTTTCGTCGAATCCTATTTTCTACGTTTTCGGGTACACACCTGGTATCGTTTTAACTCCGAATCACTCCTGAGATAACCAAAACCTAAAATTAGCAAACCAAACTCTCAAAAGCGGTTTTAATTCACAATCCCATCAAACTAATAAAACCGACAACGCTCAATTCCAAAGTTCACCACTTACCCACTACTTCGAACAGTTTGCTTATGACTCCACGAGAGAAATGCCCCTTACTTCTTGATTCACTACTGTCAAGACATCAGTATAACCCCCAATCAACATTTAAGAAAGGACAAGTTTCAAAGTATCGAAGTTTTACTCACCAGAATAGTGACGAATACTGAAACCATGAGAGCAACTCGCAATGCAAAAACAAAATAAAAGGATGAATAGGAAAAACGAAGAAAAAGAATATGGGAAGTCCAAGAAAAATTCGGTAGCAAGGTGGGAGAATAGAATGTCAAAAAGGAGTAAAATTTTGGGAAGAAGAAAATAAAAATAAAAATAAAAATAAAGAAATAGAATTTTAGATAAAATGATTCCCCCAAAATTCTCCCCCATTAACCCCTCAATCACAACTACTTCAAACTTTCAATTTCACTCAAACTCCCCCACACACCAGACATCAAAAGCAAAAAGAATTACTCCCTCGCTCACACGGAGATTTGAACATAAGATCTTTAGCAGATTAACACTCCACTTAACCACCAAACTAGCAGGCCCATTCTAGTATAAACTTACCAATAATTAAATAAAAGCTTACTAGCTAGAGATAGGGTTGTTTCAAAAAAATACCAAAATTCTGCCCGAGGTAAGGCTTGAACTTGGGACCTCACACACACACCCAGAACATTTAACCACTGAAGTAGATGCACATTTGTGTCAAAAATTCACAAAAACAAAAATAAAAAATTGGGGGCATTACATTGTCAAAATTTAAAACTTTGAACAATTTAAATAAAATCATAAAAATAATATAAAAACATTATAAAGGCTTTAAAATTAACTTAAAAACATTTAGAAATATTTTTCAGGTGTTCAGAGGTTTCTAGGAACAAATATGAGCCTTAGAGGGATCAAAAACACCAAAACAATGTAGTGACACTGTCTAGAGACCTAGGCTTGGTCCTTGTAATATGGGATTTTGCATTCAGCTTGATTGAGTATTGATACCCAATGTAAAGGTACAAGACTTTAGGCCCCTGAAGCTAAAAATTAAGTAAAAAACACTTCAAGAACATGTCCAAACATCACCATGTCATTTCATCATGCACCAAAACATTATAAAGAAAAACTTAAACTCATTTATGCTCAAATGCATGGCATAAACACATTCAAATTTAAATGTGCAAATCATGTTTGAGAACGATGCAAAAGAACCATCAAGTTTGTCATTTAACTTTATAACAATTCAACTAATATAAGTCTTTGTATGCATGCCAATGATCTAATACTAATGGTGAGGTATAATCTACCAGATTACTTCTTTTGGCAAATACATGTGGGCGTATAGTAACCGTCGTGGCAGTATGGGAAGATTCTATTTCAGGTTATTCTGTTATGTAAAGAGAAATATCTTGTTAAAGTAAAATGGTAATTAACGTATAAGTCACCACCTAAGGAATAGTATGCCTTGTTTTTCTGAAAGACTGTGCTAGTTGGGTTGTAAAGTGACTTGGTTAATGACAACATGACTGATTGGTCAAATATCATTATTTCAAGATTCTCATTTATGTTTCTCTCAAAACCGGTAGACCATTACGAGAGACAAATTATGGATTCAAGTGATACTTGTTAAGTTCCAATAAGTTAAATGAGTTATATATATAGGTAGGAAGGATTTGAGTTAAGTTCTTCTTCCTTCAATAGTAATCTTGGTTCTTTTTCTAAATCTAAATGTGATCTTTTCTCTTAGAGCTAGAAGCTAAGATTTTTGGATTAATCAGTGGTTGTTCCATCTCCTAGTAAATATTACAACTTTACATGTTAAGTTTTTAAAAGAGTACATCTAGAAGAGGTGTGTGAACAATAAGTTATAAGTACGAGGTTCTGTATGGGATCATCAGTGAGTGAGACGATAGTAATTTGTATGTAATAGATTTTTAATGGTAATCATATGTTCTTTAAGTAGTTGTTGCTACTGGTTCATGAAGGATGTCTGATCTAGAACTTCTAGCTATTTTAAGTGAGTATCAGGTGAGTCTTTATCCTGACTCTTATATGTGGACTATTCAAGTAGAAGTATGTATATATAAATATATAGAGGATGATGATATCTATAATAATTCTAAGTGTATGAGTAAAGTAAAAATGAGATATGTGCTATATGTATAAAGTTTTATTGAAAAGAGTGTTGATTGGTAAGCATGCAGGTAAAGTTTGATATACGTAAAGTATGAACTAGTCAGGAATGCGAACAATTTTGGGTAAATGAATATTGAGCAATGTCTCTCTCTAAAGCCTCTGGTAGGGCAATTATATTACTAACCAAATTGGTAGATCACGATATGAAAACAAGTGTAAAACCATGTAGTTGAGACTCTTGGCATCTTATTATGATATGAAAAGACTCATGGTGTAACCTCCAGTAATATGAATATTGGATTGACAGATCACGATACATGAATATGAGTAAAGCTATGTGGTTGAGACCCATGGCAAGATATATGTATGTATGTCCATGATGTATCCTTCGATATGGTATGGATCAAATTGGTAGATCAAGATACATAAAATTTATGTATAAATCCATGAGGGAGAAACCCATGAAACTTTCTATAAAAGTCCACCGGGATAGTAAAAACGTGATTCTGTATGATGTGGCATATTTTGTTTGACCTTGGTGGCGTACTCTATTAAGTCTGTCTAGTAAAATATGTTTATTCGCCCTTATGGTAAATTCTGGACAAATTCTAATTGTTCTGCAATAGGTATTGTTAAGATAAATTTGTGATATATTCAAGGTTAATTTGGTCGAATTAGATCTCTGAAGCAATTAAAGAAGCCGTAAGGAGAAGTTTGGAAAAAAAAGTGTGTACATGTATGTTCAGAGAAGGTATACACCATGATAATCTGTTAGTTTAGGATTTGGGTGTGTTCGCAGATATGATTGAGATAATTATCCATTAGTTTATGTTTGACTGTATCATGTAAGGTTGAATTCGAGTTATTTGGAATCCGCCATATCTAAGTTGTATTATACCTTCTTTTGAAATCATATGGAATTTGAGTTATGGTTGTCTTGAGTATTTGGGGTTTTATAGTAAAGTGGCATGGATTTCACTTGAATGATTTGTATAGTTCATTATCAGAGTGAGATGATAAGGTATCAAACAAGAATTTCATTTAATTTTTAAACAAATAGTATTCAAATTTGTGTAAGTGTAACACCCCTACCCCGTATCTGTCGCTAGAATAGGGTTACGAAGCATTACCAGAGTTTACAGAACAAATATAGATAACTTATGTCAATTACCATTCAAATCCAAAACTATTTATATCTTCCCTTGATTGGACCCTCAAGTCCCAATTTAAGCATTAAAAATAAGTCAGGACTAAATCCGGACCTCAGAGAATTTTTCGTAAAATTTTAAATTTCTCTTATATACAGGGATCACATGCTCGTGTGGTCAGGCCCTATGGCTCACATGGCCAAGTGACATGCCCATATCTCAGTCTGTGTAGCATATAAGGTGGGGCACACACCCGTGTCCCTAACCCGTGTCACTTTCTAACTTGCAACTTAGTTAAGTATAAGGAATACACGGCCAAGTCACATGCCCGTGTGCTAGGCCATGTGGACAATTTAATTTTCTATCATTAGGTGCAGGATTCACACAATCATGGCACACACCTGTGTGCTAGACCATGGGTCTCACACGGCAGACAAATGCCTGTGTTTCTGCCCATGTGCCTATTTCTGAGCATTTTGTTTGTAAATTTTAATATGCAGGGGACACACGGCCAAACCACATGCCCATGTGCCAGGCCGTGTGTCACACACGGTTAAGACATATGCCCGTGTGTCTACCAGTGTGAACAAAAATAGGCCATTTTAAGTCCATTTTTCTCACCCTTGATAATATCAGCCTGTACACAACATAGAAATACACTAATATATCACAACCAAGCAACCAATTCAATCAAAATTCATGTATTAAACATAATATGTCATTGTAAATCTCATTTACATAAACTTACCAAAATAACTCCATTCATTGATTTATTACTATCTACTACTAAATACTTGTAAACTAACATATATATATGCATCATTCACATTCATAATTTAAGTTTAACTCTTCCCTATCCAACACTATACATGCCATATAAACCATAAGATGTATTACAAAATCTACTGGAGATATCTAGATAGTGTGTCCCGATGTGATGATCTGATCCTCTAATTTCATGTTAATCTACAAGAAACATTAAACAACACGAGTAAGCTTAATGAAGCTTAGTAAATTCATAAGCTTTTAAGATGTAACGCCTCGGATTTTTGGGCTTAGAAGTTTTGGGTCTTGAGCATAGGGACAGTGAAAAGGTTGCACATATGAGTTAAGTTGTGCATTTTAGAGACAAGAATGGGCCTGCTGGTCTGGTGGTTAAGTAGTGTATTGGCTTGCCAAAGGTATTGTGTTCAAGTCCTAGTGTGAACATTTTGGAGAGTTTTTTTGTGTACTTTTTATTTATGTCATTTATTTGTTTAATATAATTTTATACTTTTATATTTTTATTTTCCCTTTTTGGGCATTTCTTTGTTTTTGTTCTCTCTGTGCTTTTCTCTTCTTCTGCAAATGATCTTAGTTTGTAGATTCTTGGGATTATTAATCCTCTGTCATTATCCTCATCGTCGAATCAGGTGTGGGATTCAGACCCTAACTACTTTTCCTTCTTTACTTTATTTTGAACTGATGTTTTGGCTTGTCGTATGTATGTGTGTTAACCCGAAAGTTTTGGGTTTTGGACATTGGAAGTGGGGAGAAACCACCACTTTCTGATATGCTTTTGATAGGGCAAGGATTAGTGATGGTTTTCGTGGCTTAGACGATGGTTTTGAGGCTATTTTGGGGGTGGTTTCATGACCTCCTCAACGGCCACACAGGCATGTGTCGAGGCACACGACCATGTAGATTTGGGATTAGGGTTTCTGATCAATTTTGGGTGCCACACGGCCTAGCCACACTGGCGTATGGCTGATTTGGGGATTTTGTTGGAATTCACACGGCCGTGTCCCTTGGACACACAAGCGTATGGGTTTGGGAATTAGAGTTTCGGGGATTTAGAGTCACACGACCATGTGGCTGATTTGGGGATTTAGGGATCCCACACGGGTGTGTGTTTCGAAATACACGGTTATGTCTGCCCTGCACTCTATTTTAGCAAAATTGGACAGTGAGATACACAGCCTATTCACACGGTCGTGTCCCTACTTCACACGGGCATGTGCCTCTGACACACGGCCATGTACAATCCTTCACATAAGTGTTTAGACCCCTACACGGCCTGGATTGCTCCACACGGCTGGAGCATACGGGCGTGTGGTCTTATCTTGCCAAATTAAGTTTTAGGTCGAATTTAATTATAATCGCAACTCTGTCTGTTCCAACCCTCGACTAAGATTTATTAAGGGTAATTTTGACTCTGTTTGGGCTTGGAATATGTGTTATTTGTGATTGACTGTGTGATGAGCTTGATACTGAGTTCGAGCTATGAGTGTGCAAATGTCTAATTAAGTAACTGACTAATTGGACGTGAGTGTCTGCTTCTGATTAACTGTCTGAAACTGGTATTTTGATTGTGTACATCTGATTGCATACATACATATGCATATACTGTTTTTAGATGGGATTTTGAAGAGAAGAGAGGTTGAGATTGACTGAATTGGTTGCTGATCTACTGGTTATGAGCCCCTAATACCCAGAGGGTCGTGAGCGATTCCAATACCCTAAGGGTCAGGGACAATGCGGATGGTCATCGTTGCCAGGCAACTCGAGATGACATCATATCGGTATAACGGATTACCGCATTGTATTGTACTGCATGTACGTTAGCTACGCTACGTACCATTGACTGAACTGGCAGTTTTACTGCAACATATCGATATAGCAGACTACCGCATTGCACTGTACCGCATGTACATTAGCTACGCTACGTACTACTATCTGATCTAGCAGTTTATACTACATGTCTGTACTGCGGTTTACCTCATTGTACAGTACAGCTTATACGCTAGCTTTACTGCGTAATATACGAAACTGGCAGTTTATCTGCACACTGTTAGCCCTAATACCCAGAGGGTCAAGGGTAGTCCCAATACCCAGAGGGTCGTGGACAATCCTGATAGCCATCGTTTCCAGGTAACACGGGATGACATCAGTTGGAGTGCAGGGTTGGATGGACCTTATGTAACACCCCTAACCCGTATTCATTGCGGGAATAGGGTTATAAGGCATTACCGATCAATTTATAACGCAACATACATTTCTCATACATGATTCAATTTAACATAAACTTCAATCGAACATAAGCATATTGTCCCTTATTAGGCTCTACGAGGCCTTAGAACAAACTTAGAAGAGGTTTGGGACTAAACTGATAGAATTTGAAAATGTTGGGAAAATTTAAAAATTTTATGCATATAAGGGTCACACGCCTATGTGAACAGGTCGTGTGGCTCTGACGGCCACCAGACACGCCCGTGTCATAGGTCATGTGGAAATGAAGCATACATACTCACTTGGCTACACGGCCAACCACACGCCCGTGTGATGGCCCATGTGCCAATTAAAAATGGCCACACACGCCCATGTGCCAAGGCTGTGTGCCACACACGGCCAGTAGACACGCCCATGTGTCTAGGCCATATAACTCACTGACTTGAATTAACTAAGCTTCAGTAGACATACGGTCGAGTCACACGCTCGTGTGCTTAGCCGTGTGGATAAAAAGTAGGCTATTTACAAGCCACATTTCTCACCCAAACAAATGTACTTACAATCATTCAAATGGTACCAAATCCACATACAAATAAGTAGCCAAACATCTCTTTTCAATACACATTTTATGCCATTTCAAATCCAACCATTTATAAACTTAAATCACTACTATTTGCACATTCAATCATGTACCAATTTGACAAGATTCATTAACCAAAACACATACATAACATGTTCTATAAATTAACCTTATGATCATCCAAATACCAATTCACATCTAAGCAATTTCAATTCATATATCTATCACATATTCAAACCATTTGCATAACTTCATTCCATCAACTACTTGCCAAATCATGCCATATTTAGTACACATATACATAACCAAATATTTAGCTAAGTTAAGCCAAATCACATGGCTTAGACACATCAATACATATAAGCTTCAACAGCTAAAATAACTTATACATCTCATATCATCAACTAGCCTATACATGCCATATTACCAAATTTTCAAAGAGTTCTAAAATACCAGTTCAACTCCTGGATAGTGTGATGAAATCTTAGATGACTTCCAACCCGAGTGAGCTTTCAATTTACTGTAAAATACGGAAAATAAACAGATTAAGCTAATAAGCTTAGTAAGCTCGTATGACTAGTATGTACTATATATGATTTGACAATTAATTCAAAAAAATTAGAGAAGCGTGAACACATATAAATCAGCTCCATCTAAATTAACATGTATTACAATAACAACCAGAAAATTCATGTATGTATTCAACAGTTTTCACTTATGTGTCATATGAAGTTATCAATCAATTACATGACGAGCGTATCACATATACCTGAAATGATTCATATTGATAAACGATAAATTATACATATTTTTACTTCATGTTTAGCCTATATTTCGGATGAATTATTATTAAATTCATGAGAATTGGTGCTCTTAACCCTTCTATTTCATGTTGTATACTCAGGAGAGCATAGGGAAGAGAAAAGAATGAAAAATGGACCGAAAACAAAGAAAATGAGCCAAATTGTAAAAACAACACGGCCCAAGAAGTCACCACACGGTCGTGCCACATAAGGTCCAACACGGCCCAGCCCCGACAAGCACGGCCTGATCACACGGCTGTGCCTCCATCAACAGTCTCGCACATAGCCTCTTGTCGATCCACACGGGCGTGGCATATGGGCGTGTCTCTGCCGTGAGGAAGTGTAATTTCACTCGGATTTGGATACTTAGAGGCTAAGAAAGGCATCCCAAAGCTCTATATAAAGATCCTAGAAGGCAACTCTAAGGGTGTACTCTTTTCTCCCAAAAGGAGCACCTTCTTTCTGCCAACACAAGGAGTGAAAGCAAGGAATTACTCCAATGGAAGTCGATTGATTCATCCCAGAAGCCAGAATTCTACATCAAGACAGAGTATCTCCCTAAATTCCTTCAAGGGTTTTTGGGTTCTTTATGTTTTGTTATCTTATTTCTTCTGAGATGTTTTCTTTATTAATTATGAATTAAATCCCCCAAATACTTGAGGGGGATGAAACCTAAGACAGATCTTGTTATTATTCATTCTTGAATTATATGATAAATACTTGAATTGTTCTTAATTATGTGTTCTTAATTCTTGGTTTAATAATCCTAGGTATTAAGTCAAGAAACTGATATGCTTAGGCAGAGGAGCAAAAGTCTCTATTTTAAAAGTAGATCTACCATAATTAAGCGGAGTTGCATGCAACCCTAGAAATAGGGCGACATAAATCTGCCGGATTAGGGTCAAACCTAATAGGGGGATCCATAGATCGAGTTAATGCAAGACTAGAGGTTTTAACTAGAAAGAGATTTCAGTTAATCAAACTAGATCTTTTTAAACTCAATTAATTTAAAGGTCATTAAAATATTTTTTTCATAAGAGAAACTTTTTTTTTTCAGATCTGAAAATGTTCCGGTAACACCTCCCACTCGTACGGTACATCGAGACAAGTAAAAGATGTTACACCTATGATGTTAAAAGTTATACATTTTTATTTCAGTATATGTAATTTTAAGAATTTTATTTTTATCTTACCTAGCATCAAACGTAATAAAGAATTTTAGTAAGTAATGCTACTATAGATGCATGTCATTGAAATTTGGTAACCATGCATCTTCCAAAAGATACTAGTTTCTAATATAAACACGTGATTTTACGAATTTAATATTTAATTAGTTTTTTAACTATTATATTTTTAATTAAAATAATTAGTGTAAAATAGTCTTTCTTTTTTAAATTATTGAATATAATTAAAATATATTAACTTATTAATCCAAATATTATAATAGGAAATTTTTAAATAATAATTAAAGAATTTTTTAACACGTTCAACATATAGTATAGTTTACTTTATTTAATTAATGCAACATAAAATTATTCAAAATAATAACTAATTAACATAATTAACTCTAATATTAACTAAGTAATAGTTAAGATGCTTGGAATTTTATTTAGGTTAACTCTATTTTACATCAATAAATTAGCACAACTTTTTTAAAATAAAATTAGCATAACTTTTGTTTAAGTCAACAAATTTTAAACTAGTTGTAAATTATTATTATAATTATAATTATCATAACATTTTTCCTATATGTTATGCTTAGAATTCTATTCAAGTCACAACTCTATTTTAAAATTAGCACAACTTTTTAACTAATTGTAATTTAAATTTTAATTTATTTTTAAATGTATAATTATCAACACTTCTTTTTTATTTCAAGCTTTTAACTAATAATTCTAAATTAAATATTATAATTATTTTTAAATGTAAATTTAGTAATATGATGAAAAATAATGATATTCTTGTCAATTCAAGAAAAATTTCAAACTCGTACTTTTCTATATATTATAATTATTTTTTAAAGAGACAAAAGAAATTAAAGAGTAAAATGTGATAGTTATTATTTTAACAATAGTTTTATCTAAAATATTTTTAAAATATTTTATTTGAATAATTTTTTTAAATATTTTTAATTTAAAAATATCACTTCACACATCATATCATATCAAATAAAAACTTATAAATAATATTAGAAAATAAATAAGAGGAAATAGTCAATTAGCTTTACATTTTTTTTTCAAATACCATCATTAAAAAAGTTTACAAAAATGGCATCCTTCATAAATTAATTGAAAAAATGATATTACATGTGATGATTATTCGGTTTTACATGTGAATAATAAATTGACTCAAATGAATATTTATTGTTTGATATGTTCTTATCGTTAGTGTATGATTACTACACCAACAACATATCATTTAGAAGTTAATATTTTATCCAAAGATGAAATATTAATAGAGTGTTTGATATCTTAAGATGAGGTTTACGTTTATTCAAATGTATTATTGTTGTAACACCCAAAACCCAGCCTAGAAGTTTAGACCGAATCCCGGAGGTTACATTGATTACCGAAGTAATCGTAGAAATATTTTACAAAACAACCCATTTACAAATTGAGAATATTTAATCTCTTAGATTTAAAACAGAAATTGTAACAACCCAAACTCGGCCTAGACGTTATGGCCGAATCTGGTGGGATCACATGAGAGTGTTTTTTAAAACCATTTCGAATATCAAAATCTTGTGCAATTTATTATCTTTCATGTATCGCAGAAGCTTATAAATCATTCATTAAACAAAAATCTTAAATCAAATTTTAAAATGCGTTTAGAGTGTCGCGAATTACTAAAAATAAAAAATAACAATAAAACAATTTCAAAACTCTAAGTGTAGAACAAAACAGTTCAAAGGACCTCAATACATAAAACTCCCAAACTAATGATAAATAATAAAATAATGAATAACCAGTAATAAAAGTAGGAAGTCCAGTAATGTGTCCATCAGTGGTCACCCTCAAGCCCTCTGAAGCACCAATCCATCTACTGTTGGGGATTACCTGGCAGATAAATACAATAAAAGAGGTGAGTTTTCGCAAACTCAGTGTGTACATCCCTACAGTAAAGAAAGCATACATGCATATAACAGAAACAATCATAATTCGGGCCTGAGCCTTTAACAGATACAGCGTAGGCCATAGCCCACTCAGTACAGAATCAGATTAGATATAATCAGGCCTTAGCCCATACAAAAAATGCATACATATCAAATCAGATACAGGTCATGCCCATCAACCCTGCACACCATCTCCGTCCACCCAACACACCATGTGGGGATAAAATTGACCCACTCAGCTCTACACACCAAGTATGGGGATAAAATCGACCCATCTAACCCTACACACCTCGAGGTACCGTAAAACGACACATATCATAAATAAAGGCAGCTAGGCTACCAAATAACTGGCTAAAAAGCCTTACAGTCTTCTTTTTCTTCAATGCCAAACCCAACCCAATGCAATGCAACATAAATATCATGACATGCTTTCATACAATCAATAGATCATATCAGAACAGTATTAACACATGCTATCAATAACATGCTATCTCATATATACAGTTTATCATGTCACAAAACAGGGCCTAAGTAACGTTTACCGACCTTTTAAACTAGTCACAGTCGACTAAGGCGACCCGTGCAACCATTCAGAATAGTTCAAATTAATGGGCTCACACGCCCATGTGGCCTGCCCGTGTAGGCCCACACGCCGGTGTGGCCCACACGGCCCAAATTGGCCTTACCCGTATGGATCACACGGCCTAGCCAAAATCCCCAAATGCCCGTATGGTTACCCGTGTGGCCCACTGATATCTGCGTGATATGAAGTAATAAAATTTATAAAGAACTTGATCAAACCTAAACTGACTAATATCACGACGTTTTAAGGCAAGCGCACTTGTCGACAGTAGTATAGTCTAGTGATAAGATCGAGTATCGTACCCAAGGGAACTGAAAGTACTATTACTCACTTCCTTTCTATTATTTAACCTAAAAATTAAATGAGGGTTTGTCTAAAACTAACTCTAAAATCAACTAAGGAAAAACAGGAAAAATAAAGTGGGAAGACCTTTTAGGGAAAAGCTAATTGATATGATCAATACTTAAGGGAGAATCTGCCTAGACTTCACTTGTTATTAATTTCTTGATTTATACGAGTTATTTACTTGACTTGATCCGTAGAGATCCCTAATCTATGCTAAACCCTCCGTCGAGGTGAAGAGCAACTAGGCCTAAGTTGTTAATTAAAGTTCCTTTATTAATTAACTCCCTAGGTTGCATTAATTCGATCCATGGTTCCCCATATTAGCTTTGACCCTAATCCGGCAGATTTATGTCGCCCTATGTCTAGGGTTGCATGCAACTCCGCTTAATTATGGTAGATCTACTCTTATCACAGGGACTTTTGCTCCTCTGCTCTAAGCACATCCAATTCTTGAATTAATACCCAAGACTATTAAATCAAGGATTAAAAACACATAATTAAGAACAATTCAAGTAATTCTCATAAAAATCAAGAATAAATAACAAGATCTGTCTTAGGTTTCATCCCCCTCAAGTATTTGAGGGGTTTAGTTCATAATAATAAAAGAAAACATCTCAGAAGTTGTAAAATAACAAATCATAAAAAAAACCAAAAGCCCCTGAAGGAATTTAGGAGAATCCTCTATGTTGATGCAGAACTTCGGCTCCTAAGATGAATTGATTGGCTTCTCCCTTCTAGTAATCCCTTGCTTCTACCTGT
This sequence comes from Gossypium stocksii, assembly GCA_020496765.1. Lineage (NCBI taxonomy): Eukaryota > Viridiplantae > Streptophyta > Magnoliopsida > Malvales > Malvaceae > Gossypium > Gossypium stocksii. The sequence continues at coordinate 12,067,796 of CM035630.1, forward strand.
GGTGTGGCAGAAAGACGAGAGGAAAAGAATATAGAGGGTGTGTAAAAGGTGGAAGAAGACCTCCTCTATGTTGCCTTATGGGATCTTTATATAGAGAACTTTTGAGGACTCTTTCTTAGCCCCTAAGCATCCCAATTCGAGTGAAATTCGTCTTTCTCACAACTAGAACACGCCCATGTTCCACACCCGTGTGGGTTCGATAGAGGCCGTGTGATTTAGCATGCCCGTGTATAGTAGCCGTGCTTGTCGGGGCTTTGTCCGTGTGATTTTCGTGAGGCACGCCCGTGTGGCACGACCGTGTGGGATCTCTTGGCCCGAGTGATTCGTGTTTTTTGGTCCATTTTTCACCGTTTTAGGCTCGGTTTCTATTCTTTCATCTTCCCTATGCACTCCTGAGTATAAGATATGAAAAAGAGGGGTTAAGAGCACCAGTTCTTATAAAATTAGTAAGAAACCATCCAAATTATAGGCTAAATTTGAGGTAAAAATATGTATAATTTTGTGTTTATCAAATACCCCCACACTTAAACATTTGCTTGCCCTCAAGCAAAATCTCAATCCCTAAATAAGAATTATTCCTCTCAACCTACAATCTTTATCAATAATATTTCAAACTAGTCCACAGGTAATCATACAATGAGTAATTCAATCAGAAGAACATTAAAGACTCAATCACTCTAAGTTGAGAATTTTATCATTGAAAACATAAGTTTCTTCCTTCCTTCTAAGTAGTTATCTCTCCATCTTAATTAACAGGAGTTGACATCCTCACTAAAGGTTCACTCTATTCACTCGAAGTGTTTAGGGTTCAACATTTAAGCACTCCTTAGTCAACCTGAAAAGTTATTACCATAAGCTTGCAAGAAAATCAAATCTCCACCACTAAATTTTGAAATGATACATCGATCAAAAGGTCTTTTAATGGTTGTAACGGGGTTTGGTTAGGGGTGCTGTCACAGGCTGCAAAAAGAAGGTTAGAATCGAGATTGAACTGAAAAATTATCTAGCTAGAAAAATCTCTATCTCTGAAACATATTTCTCCGCTGATCCTTATGATAATATCATTTCTGGCTTCATAGCTTGAAAATAGAAATATGCAAAAATTTATCGAACTATTCACAATTTACAATCGAATTTAACTGTATGTACTCCTTTTTTTTTTTAAGAGCAAGTAATGGAATAAATTGAGTAAAACTTTACAATTTGGAAAAGAGAATAAAGTTAGATGAAAAATTTAACTCAAATCTCGACAAAAATAGGGGTCAAAATAATTGAATGAAATTTAACAAAAATGGGTTATTGGTTAATAATTAGAGGGTGAGTCAAGGAAAAGGTTGTTAGGCTCAATGGGGTTTACTAGGGGTTAGATTTATGTAGGTAGGCTTTTTGTGGAGCAAGTGGGTTAAATCCTAGGTGCCTTTATCATTTCAATATATCAAATCAATGATGTGGTCTCGACATGTATAATCGAAGCAAGTTCTAGAATAACAATTCAGTATTGACTCACTCAAAGCAATAATAAAAGTGAGCACGAAAGAATGTATGCTCAAAAAGGCTAAAAAATCTCACCAGAATTATGGCTTTTGATGTCAATCCTGCGAATTTCAAATCTCAAGATAATGCTTAAAATTAGGGAAAATAACTTATGCAAAAATTGGGGGTTCTCAAAAATTTCAACTTATCATGCTTGATTTCCTAATGTTTTAAAGTTCGAATATTTAAAGTACAATCACCTATTTCTTAATTCTCAACACATCAATAGAGGTCATAAATTAATCAGCAATAGTTCCTAATAGGAGACTGAAGATAGTGCTATTGAGACAATTCTCTTAGTTATAATCATTTCAGGAGTTTCAAAGATGGGTAAAAAAAAAAAAATTAAAAGTGCTATACCCCCCACACTTAAGATGTACATTGTCCCCAATGTACAAGGAAAATATTAATAGCAATAGAAGTATAAGATTAAAAGGTAGGGAAAGGTATGAAACTTCCTGAAATTGGGATAGGTTTGCGCGACGGGAATTGTGGCGTGGTATTCCCTTTTTCGTAGAGATTTGAGCTGTATAGCTCCTTTGAAACTGCGAAGGGATTTGTTAGTCTTGGGAGGTTAAAATGAAGAGGGATTACTTCGTTAGGAGATAACCGTTATGATAATAAAATAGAAAATTTACAAAAATTCAAAATAAAGAAAAAGATAAGATAATTAAAAGCTACAAAAGAAAAAGAAAAATTAACATTAAAGGTTAAAATAGAAGATTCGTGTGTACTAGGTAGAAAAAGAAAAATAGAAGATAAAATAAAAAAATAAAAACAAAAGCAAAAATAAAATAAAATAAAAATAAAAATAATAAAAGAGGATCTAATCCTCTGATGGGTTTCGTGGTGGTGGGACAATGCCAAGGTGTTGACATATGTGCACTAAGGTGGCGTTGATGTAATCGAGGCGCTGCTCAAAGTGGTCCAGGTGCTCGGATATGTCAACACTGGATGCTGCCGTCTGCGATGGTCGTCTAAGGCATGGTGGCTCAGCTGGCGCGTCCTCTGCTGGTGGTGGCGGTGGGACATCATCAGGAATGTCCTCTGGATCCTCGCCTTCTTGGACAAGGCGGAAGTGGAAGTGGTCGCCACCGAGATGTCGCTCGACCATCCTCATCGAAAGCATGCTCTGGATGCCCTGGGAGGACATCTGGCCAAGTAAGGTGTAGAAGGAGGTCTGGGCTGTAGTGTTAAATAGGCCGAAGTAACGGCCTAGTCGAGTGATGTACGGGCCCATGGATACGACTCACTTGCGGTGCCTCTCGGTCTGATGTTGCATGGCGAGTGCGATGAAATATGCAAGGTCAATGGGGCAGCCATTCGCCATGCACCATAAGAAGTAGACGTCGTGTGTGTTGACGACACCTGTGCTCTCTCGGTGACCTGTAATAGTATGAGCAAGGAGTGCGTGGATATACCTGAGAGAGGGAGAGAGAGCGGAGGCCTTGTTGACGCTGGGGTTGTATAGTTGTCTTCCTGGGGTAATCTCTTTCCAACAATCAAGGGGTCGGATATGGATGCGCCTAGAAAGGGTGGGGAAGCTTTCCTCAGCCATAAACTGCTCGGTGTAAAGGCCGAGTGCCACACTGAATTCTGAGATGCTGAGTTGTTGAACGAGCCCTCCCAAACAAAATTAGACTGTCTCAGGATCATCGAACCGTGTCATCACCGTCTGAAGGTGGAATGTGGCACAGAACTCGAGAGTGAGTTCAAGGTATGTGGGCTCCACGATCTGAAAGAACTGGTCCCATGGGTCAGTGGCGAGTAGGGCCCGGACATCATCTATCGGGCGTACTTGTTCGAGGGCCCTCCAGTCGATGCATCGGCCCATCGTGATATTGCGAGCACGTAGCAGCTGGTAGCGCTCTTCCTGGGAGTCTTGTGAAAATGTAAGAAATGGGTGACGCACCTCGGAAGTGGGCCTAGTCGAAGAATTCCCTGGCCCCTTTCGTTTCTTAGAGGCGGGGACGACAGCTTTCCTGGCTCGGGAAGATGACATGGGAGTCTACAAAAAATATTAGGAAAAACAGTAATTGATATTAAAAATAAGAAATGCAAATATTTAAAAATAAGGAGGCTGAGTAATAAAATAAAAAATAAAATAAAAAATGTTCCTAATATGAATGGGAATTAACCTTGGTAGTAGAATCTAATCATTTTTAAGGTTGGCATAATAATTCTTTTTATGAATGAATGTATATATACTGAACTATATAACAAATGGCATATTTAGGTGTGTTTAAGTGGCATATTTGCAATGTGTATTAGGTGGCAACTAACTATGGTGTTAAATGGCATAAAATTGGCAAATGGAATCTAAATGGCAAGCAAAATCACAATTTGAAATTATTCTAGATTGTTCTCTATTTCCTAGTTCTATAATTGCCTAAATCAATAATAACATTAATAGAAATGTAAGGAATGCAGAAAAAATAAAATAAATGAGAGAAAGAGAGAAAATAGAACCAAATTTGGTGTCACACGGTCGTGGGTACTGTTGCACGAGCGTGTGAATCGAGAAAATCTAGTATGGTGGCGTTTAGAGGGCTGTGGTGGTGTTTGTGGAGGTTTAGGGAGGTTTTGAGAGAAAAATCTTAGGGTTTGGATGAAATGGGAAGGGAGAAATGGCCCTGTATATATACATTTTGGGTCACACGGGCATGTCGCACGCCCGTGTAAGTCATGTTTAGCCCGTGTTTTTCGAAAATTAGAGGTTTTTAGCATGCCCCGTTCGATGAGCACGCCCGTGTTTATTTTGAGCACGGCCGTGGAGATCAGTCCTTCGTTAAACGCACGGGCGTGGTGAGGTATTCACGGCCGTGGAGATCAGTCCTTCGTTAAACGCATGGGCGTGTAATAAAGTGCACGGGTGTGTTTGAAATGGCAGTAGCTTCCACGGGCTTATGGCACGGGCGTGTGTCTCTATGTTTGCCCGTGCAGAAGGTGCAGGGTTGCCACGGCCATTTCGCACGGCCGTGTGTGTGCCTATCTTACCCGTGTAGATGTCGAAGAGTCGCCACGGCCATTTCGCACGGCCGTGAGATTTTATCGATATCCCGTGTTTTGGGGAAACGGTACCCTATTTGCACACAGTCTGCCCACACGACCGTGTCTCTACTTTTCGGTATGCACACGGCCTTAGGCACGGCCGTGTGCCTGGCCGTGTGGTCCCTATTTTCTACAGGAAAAATGTTAGTTTATGCAATAAAACATGAAAAAAAAATTTTTTTTAAAAGAGGAGGAGGTTACTATGTTAGTGCTAGGGTTGCCTCCCGAGAAGCGCTTATTTAGAGTCTAAGCTTGACTCTTCCTGGAGATGTCAAGAAGAAACGGGATGGAGCCTAAGCTCCTCTTTGTTTTCTGTAAAATTCTTAATTTTATAATGTTTTAGCCTATGGCCATTTACCTTGAAAATACTGTGGTTGGGGTGTGTTACCTTGACAGTGCCGTATGGAAAGACTTTGAGAACGGTAAACGGACCTGACCACCTTGATTTAAGTTTTCCAGGGAATAGTTTCAACCTTGAGTTGTAGAGTAGGACGAGATCACCTGTTTCGAACTGCTTGGGTCGTTTTAGCTTTTTGTCATGACGTCGCTTCACGGCTTCCTTATATAATCGTGAGTTTTCGTACGCGTTGTAGCGCCATTCATCTAGTTCATTTAGCTGCAGAAGTCACTTTTCACCTGCACTTTTAAGATCAAGGTTTAGAAATTTTATAGCCCAGAATGCTTTATGCTCGAGTTCAAATGGTAGATGACAGTTTTTTCCATAAACGAGTTTATATGGAGATGTTCCTATGGGTGTTTTAAACGCAGTTCTGTAAGCCCATAATGCATCATCTAATTTTCTAGACCAGTCCTTCCTATTTGATTCTATTGTTTTTTCTAGGATACGCTTCAGTTCTCTGTTTGTCACTTCGACTTGGCCGCTAGTTTGTGGGTGGTAAGGGGTGGCTGTTCTGTGGTATACTCCATACCTTCTTAAAATTTTTTCAAATTGGGTATTGCAAAAATGTGTGCCCCTATCACTTATGATTATCCTAGGTGTTCCAAATCGAGAAAAAATCTTCTTCAAAAATCGTACTACCATTCTAGCATCATTTGTAGGTAAGGCTTGAGCTTCTACCCATTTTGACATGTAATCTACTGCTACTAGTATGTACTTATTTCCGAATGAATTAGGGAAGGGTCCCATGAAGTCTATACCCCATACATCAAATATTTCACATGAAAGTATATAGTTTTGAGGCATTTCATTAAGTTGGGAGATATTACCTGTTCGTTGGCATTTATCACAAGAAGTCACATACCTGTTGGCATCTCTGAAAATTGTAGGCCAGTAAAAACCTGATTCGAGTACTTTATGGGCGGTTCTGGTTCCACTGTGGTGTCCTCCTGTGGTCCTGAGTGGCAATGTTCCAAAATTTGATATGCTTCTATGTCATCAACACATTTTCGTATGACTTGATCTGCACAAATTCGAAAGAGAAAAGGGTCTTCCCAAAAGTAGTTTTTCGTATTAGTAAAGAATCGCTTCTTTTGCTGATGGGTTAGCCCTTTTGGGGTTATATTGGCTGCTAAATAATTTGCAAAATCGGCAAACCAAGGAAGTGTCGTACCTGCTAAAGTTAGGAGTTGTTCCTCAGGGAACATATCGTTTATCTTCTCGAGGTACCTGGGCTGTATATTTTCTAGTCTCGAGAGGTGATCTGCTGCTAAATTTTCAGCTCCTTTCTTGTCTTTAATTTCCAAGTCGAATTCCTGTAAAAGTAAAATCTATCTTATTAAACGAGGTTTTGCATCAGGTTTGGCAAAGAGATAACAAAGAGCTGAATGGTCAGTAAAAATAATAACTTTTGACAAAATTAAATAAGATCTGAATTTATCAAATGCAAAGATAACAGCTAATAATTCTTTCTCCGTGGTGGTGTAGTTGGCTTGAGCAGCTGTCAATGTTCTGCTAGCATAGTAGATCGGTTGGAAGTGCTTGTCCCTTCGTTGTCCTAAAACTGCACCTACGGCAAAATCACTTGCATAGCATATTAGTTCAAAAGGCAGATTCCAATCAAGTGAAATCATAATTGGGGCGTTGACTAACTTGTCTTTAAGGGTGCTAAAGGACTCTAAGCATTCTTGGTCGAAGTTGAAAGGTATGTCTTTTTCTAGCAATTTAGTTAAAGGCTTAGCTATTTTAGAAAAGTCCTTAATGAATCTACGATAAAAATCGGCATGTCCTAAAAAACTTCTTATAGCCTTAACTGAACTGGGAGGGGGTAGTTTTTCAATAGTTTCAACTTTCGCTTTGTCTACCTCTATTCCTCTAGTAGAGATTTTATGTCCTAGTACAATACCTTCCTGAACCATGAAATGACATTTTTCCCAATTTAGCACTAGATTTGTCTCTTTTCATCTTATCAAAACAAGTTTTAAATTATTTAGACAGTGTTGGAAAAAGTTACCGAAAACAGAGAAATCGTCTATGAATACCTCCATGATATCTTCTACAAATTCGTTAAAAATAGCTAGCATGCATCGCAGAAAAGTAGCAGGAGCGTTACATAAACTAAAAGGCATTCTTCGATATGCAAACGTACCGTATGGGCATGTGAATGTCGTTTTTTCCTGATCTTCTGGAGCTATTGGAATTTGGAAGTAACCGGAGAGGCCATCTAGGAAGCAATAATACATGTGACCGGCTAATCTTTCTAACATTTGATCGACAAAGGGTAAAGGAAAATGATCTTTTTGAGTGGCGTCATTCAGCTTTTGGTAATCTATGCATACTCTCAATCCTGTGACTGTTCGTGTTGGCACGAGTTCTTCTTTGTCATTGGATACCACGGTTAGCCCACCTTTCTTAGGAACAACCTGCATGGGGCTTACCCAAGAACTATCAGAAATAGGATAAATGATACCTGCATCAAGAAGTTTAATTACCTCAACCTTTACGACTTCCTTCATGTTAGGATTTAATCGTCTCTGAGCTTGCACTGCTGGTTTATATTCATCTTCCATTAAAATCTTGTGAGTACAAAAAGAGGGATTAATTCCCTTGATATCTGAAATTTTCCAGGCTATGGCTTGCCTATGTTTTCTTAATACCTGGAGCAGTTCTTCCTTTTCTTTAGAGCTTAAATTTGATGCAATAATGACTGGCAAAGTTGAGTTCTCCCCTAAAAAGGCATATTCTAAGTGTTCTGGCAGTTGTTTTAATTCTAATTTAGGGGGTTCCTCAATGGAAGGTTTCTGTCTTAGCTTATCGTGCATCTTTAAATTTTCATAGCTTATATGTCTAGTGATAGTTTCGCTAGAGTCTAATTCTTTTCTTACTTTCTCCACTTCTAAGGAGGTTTCACCCTCCCCCTGAACAAGACACAGTTCCAGTGTATCGGTGATAGAGATTTCCTGAAAATCATCTTGAACAAAGTGATCAACCATATCAACAAAATAACAAGAATCATCTTGTTCTTTGGAAAATTTCATGGCACCATAGATTTTAAAAATGACTTCCTCTTCACCAACTCTAAGAACTAATTTACCATCTCCTACATCAATAATAGCTCTAGCAGTGGCTAAAAATAGGCGTCCTAAAATTAAAGGTACGTCAATGTCCTCATCCATGTCAAGCACAACAAAATCTACAGGGAATATAAATTTATCGACTTTTACTAGCACGTCTTCAATGATTCCCTTAGGATATTTAACAGATCTATCGGCTAATTGGATGCTCATCTTAGTGGGTTTAGGTTCCCCTAGACCTAGTTGTTTGAACATTTTATAAGGCATGAGATTAATACTTGCATCAAAATCAGCCAATGCTTTATTAATAATTAAGCTACCAATTAAACAAGGAATAGTAAAACTTCCTGGATCCTTTAGCTTTGTTGGCAGTTTATTTTGGAGAATGGCTGAACATTCCTCGTTGAGTTCCACTGTGGCTAATTCTTCCAGCTTTCTTTTGTTCGTCAGGAGCTCCTTTAGGAATTTCGCGTATTTCGGCATCTGTGAAATTGCTTCAACAAAGGGTAAGTTAATATGTAATTGTTTGAAAAGTTCAAGAAACTTACCGAATTGGGCGTCTGTTTGGTCCATCTTTAACCTTGCTGGGTATGGGATGCGCGGTTTGTATTCCTTGAGTGTTGGAGGGGCGTCATCCTTAGATTCCTCTACTTTGTCTTTCGGCAGTTCGTGAGTATGCTTCTTTTCTGGTTCTGCTAGCACTTTACCATCTCTTAGAGTGATTGCTTTGACATGTTCTCTGGGATTTGGTTCAGTGTTGCTTGGAAGCCCGCCATGAGGCCTTTCTGAGATTAATTTTGCAAGCTGACCGATTTGGTTCTCGAGTCCTTGGATAGAGGCCTGTTGGTTCTTTAATACTGTTTCAGTGTTTTGGAAACGGGTTTTTGAGGTGGCCATGAATTTAGCGAACATGTCCTCAAGGTTCGGCTTCTTTTCTTGTTGAGGTGGTGGCTGCTAGAATACCAGAGGCTGTTGTCTTTGATTTCCTTGTCCTCCCCATGAAAAATTTGGGTGATTTCTCCAACCTGCATTATAAGTATTACTATAAGGATTATTTTGAGGTCGAGAATTATTACCCATATAATTGGCTTGTTTGGCTTCCATGTTGTGTAGATGGTCTGAATTAAACATATTTCTTGGGGCTGCATCACATTGCATCACTGGTTGAGCCTGCGTGGAACCAACAAAATTATCAAATTTTTTATTTAAAAGTTCTACTTGGTTAGTGAGCATAGTAACAGCATCAATATTATAGACTCCTGCGGTTTTCAGCGGCTTTGTCCTCATGACTTGCCATTGATAGTTATTCAATGACATTTCCTCAATAAATTCATAAGCTTCGTCAGGTGTTTTATTATTGATGGTTTCGCCTGCAGCTACATCGATCATCTGCCTAGTTGACGGGTTTAACCCATTATGGAAAGTTTGAACCTGTAGCCATAAAGGTAATCCGTGGTGAGGGCATCTTCTTAAAAGATCTTTGTACCTTTCCTAGGCATCATAAAGCGTTTCTAAATCCATCTGCACAAAAGAAGAAATATCGTTTCGTAATTTAGCAGTTTTAGCAGGGAGAAAATATTTAAGCAAAAATTTTTCAGACATTTGGTCCGATGTAGTAATTGAGCCTCGTGGTAGAGAGTTTAACCATTGTTTTGCCTTATTTCTTAGGGAAAATGGAAATAGCCTTAGGCGAATGGCGTCATCAGTAACGCCATTGATTTTAAAAGTGTCGCATAGTTCCAAAAAATTAGCTAGATGTGAGTTGGGATCTTCATCCTGTAAACCATCAAACTGCACAAATTGCTGAATCATCTGAATAGTACTAGGTTTTAATTCAAAATTATTAGCAGCAATAGCAGGTCTAACAATACTAGTTTGAGTACCAATCACACTAGGTTTAGCATAATCATACATAGTACACGGAGCTTCTTCTGGTTCAGCGAGTAGTGCTGGAGGTTGGTGAATATTTTGATTTGCGGCCATCTCTTCAGTAGGTTCTGGCTCTTGCTCAAGTTCCTGCTCTGGATAATGTAAACTTCGTCTAATTTCTCTACGATTTCTGCGGACTGTAGCTTCCAAATCTTCGTCAAAAAGTAGTGGCGGCCCTGACGGGTTGTTTCTAGTCATAAACTAGAAAAACCTAGAAAGAGAATAAAAATAAAGATAAAAATTAAAATTAAAATAAAAGAAACAAAATAATAGAGAAATAAATATTATAAATATTATAAATAGTAATGGCTAAAGTAATAGAAATTGAGATTTCGTAATATTTCAGTTAATTCCCCGGCAACGGCGCCAAAAACATGATATCCGCGTGATATGAAGTAATAAAATTTATGAAGAACTTGATCAAACCTAAACTGACTAATATCACGACGTTTTAAGGCAAGCGCACCTGTCGATAGTAGTATAGTCTAGTGATAAGATCGAGTATCGTACCCAAGGGAACCGAAAGTACTATTACTCACTTTCTTTCTATTATTTAACCTAAAAATTAAATGAGGGTTTGTCTAAAACTAACTCTAAAATCAACTAAGGAAAAACAGGAAAAATAAAGTGGGAAGACCTTTTAGGGAAAAGCTAATTGATATGATCAATACTTAAGGGAGAATCCACCTAGACTTCACTTGTTATTAATTTCTTGATTTATACGAGTTATTTACTTGACTTGATCCGTAGAGATCCCTAATCTATGCTAAACCCTCCGTCGAGGTGAAGAACAACTAGGCCTAAGTTGTTAATTAAAGTTCCTTTATTAATTAACTCTCTAGGTTGCATTAATTCGATCCATGGTTCCCCATATTAGGTTTGACCCTAATCCGGCAGATTTATGTCGCCCTATGTCTAGGGTTGCATGCAACTCCGCTTAATTATGGTAGATCTACTCTTATCACAGGGACTTTTGCTCCTCTGCTCTAAGCACATCCAATTCTTGAATTAATACCTAGGACTATTAAATCAAGGATTAAAAACACATAATTAAGAACAATTCAAGTAATTCTCATAAAAATCAAGAATAAATAACAAGATCTGTCTTAGGTTTCATCCCCCTCAAGTATTTGAGGGGTTTAGTTCATAATAATAAAAGAAAACATCTCAGAAGTTGTAAAATAACAAATCATAAAAGAAACCAAAAACCCCTGAAGGAATTTAGGAGAATCCTCTATGTTGATGCAGAACTTCGGCTCCTGAGATGAATTGATTGGCTTCTCCCTTCTAGTAATCCCTTGCTTCTACCTGTGGTGTGGCAGAAAGACGAGAGGAAAAGAATATAGAGGGTGTGTAAAAGGTGGAAGAAGACCTCCTCTATGTTGCCTTATGGGATCTTTATATAGAGAATTTTTGGGGACTCTTTCTTACCCCCTAAGCATCCCAATTCGAGTGAAATTCATCTTTCCCGCGACTAGAACACGCCCATGTTCCACGCCCGTATGGGTTCGATAGAGGCCGTGTGATTTAGCACGCCCGTGTATAGTAGCCGTGCTTGTCGAGGCTTTGTCCGTGTGATCTTCGTGAGGCACGCCCGTGTGGCACGGCCGTGTGGGATCTCTTGGCCTGTGTGATTCGTGCTTTTTGGTCCATTTTTTACCGTTTTAGGCCTGTTTTCTGTTCTTTCATCTTCCCTATGCTCTCCTAAGTATAAGATATGAAAAAGAGGGGTTAAAAGCACCAGTTCTTATAAAATTAGTAAGAAACCATCCAAATTATAAGCTAAATGTGAGGTAAAAATATGTATAATTTTGTGTTTATCACCCACACGGCCCATTTGGCCTAGCCCGTGCCTCGCATACGGCCTAGCCAGCCTCACACGCTTATGTCTGTCGCGCCAATATAGTGCACGCACGGCCTATTTTATCGACCATACGGCCGTGTCTCTCATACGGCCTCCACACGGGCAGTCCACACGTCCGTGTGGCATCGACAGCTTCATTTTCGACTTTCACCGAAACTTGATTTTAGAGCGATTGAGGTGCACACTTGGTTTCGATTAAAGCCTAAACACCCCTGAGCACTTCTAGAACCTAAAATTGTCAATAGAAAGTCCAATTTCACGTCTCTTGAATCGAATAGTTAAGAATTGACAAATCTCGAAATGAGAGATTCACTTACCCTCAACGAATAATGACGATCACTCGCTGTTAAGAGCGTCAGTTAGTGACCCTTGGAACCTCGATTATCCCGTAAATAGCAATCGAATACCCATTAATACCCTAATCAACTGTAATAATACCAAAAGTGGGAAGAATCACTTACCGAAAACACGACCCCACGCAGAACGTTTAGAACAATCACAAAAAAAAAAGAATTAGGGAGAAACAATAACGAAATTCAGTAATAGAGTTAGGAGAAAATGAAATCGGCAGCAACTTTTGGGGAAAAAGGAAGAAGAAACAAGAGATGAGGCAAAAAGAAAAAACAATACTAACAGAAACTGTTAAACCCCTCAACTTAGATTTTTAGTAAATCTCAAACTCCTAGCCGAAAATTGCAGCAAAAATAAACCTCTTGCCCTTACAGAGATTCGAACTCGAGACCTCTCATTCATAATCATACCACTTAACCACCAGACCAGCAGACCCATTCTGTTTTATCTCAACCAACATTAGCTTAAAAGCCTAAAAACCAAGGATGAGGCTTTATTTAATAAAAACCCAAAATTTTACCCCACCTAAGGCTTGAACTTGGGACCTCCCCAACTTTCCCCAAGGTACATATCCACTAAGGCAGGTAATTATTAAGCCAAATTAATGCAGATACACATTCAGAAAATTTTTGCACGACAATTTCACACAAAGCCAAAAATAGGAAAATTGGGGCTTTACAGAAATATGGCAGTTAAGTTTAAATTTACAGATAAAATTAGATTTACGTGAAGAGGCAAAAATAAAACTTGCACCACAGTTTTTATAAAACCTTACAAATCCAAATAGCATTTCAAAACGAAAACTGAAAAAGAGAACAATTGTTTTATTTTTAAGCGTGACTGTCCGAGACCTCTGCGTACTGGGTCCAGCATCAGAATTCAAAAGGGTACTTGAAAGGGGAAACACTATGGGGGTGAGCTACACGAGCTCAGTGTGAGTTTGAATCTAGACTAAAAGTAGAATCACATAATTTATTTCAATAGTGCAACAGACTTACGGATATTCACAGAGTCAGAAAATAACCTTGGAACTAACGTCCCATTCGAATGTAACAACTCAAGCACACTAAGTCACACAGAATACTCAACACAAGTGTTGCTCAGACAAATAGAATACAGACATATAATCCTACACCCAGAACTCTTAAACAGATGCGTATGAAATGCAGTCAAGAAACAGAAACCACCAATCCAACCAACACACCTCTCCTTCCCCCGATCACACCCTATAAGAGTTGATTAAGCTCATTTAACCAAAACACACCATAGGACCTCGAAAGGCCCATCTAACCCTACACACCATATATGTGGGCTAAGCTACTTAGAAATTAATACACAGCAGAGCTGGCGTATATGCAGTACAGTGCAATGCAATAATCTACTAAACAGAAATATTGCAATTTAAACTGCCAGATTAGATAATAGTACGCAACAAAGTTGACGTACATGCAGTACAGTACGATAAATCGCTGTACGAATAAGTTACAGTAAAACTGCCAGATCATATCAGAATTAGACTCCCTTCTCTTCGCAATCCCCCCTAAAACTTAACTTTATGCAGGTGTATGTATGCATACAATCTTACAGAAATTATGAACACGTCAATCGACAATCAAACAGAAGTAAATATGCACAAACACCCAACAGATCAGATTCAGAATCAAACATCTCGCATGACAGTCACAGATAACGCATAAGCCAAAGTCCATATCAGAATTCTTAGCCACCTTAACTAAAGATCAGCCAAGGCTAAAATACACAGAAAAATTCTTTGATAAAAAACACACAAAACCAAAATAAGTGACTTAGAGCCACACAGCCATGTGCTCCGGCCATGTGGGGGTCAAAATGCCTGTGTAGAGGGAGGCACACGGCCGTGTACCAGACGCATACGCTCGTGTGAATAGACCGTGTAACTCTCAATCCATTCGTGCTAAAATAGAGCGTAGGGCACGCACGATCGTGTAAGGGTCTCACACGCCTGTATGCCCACCAGACACGACTATGTGTCTAAAACACAAGCCCGTGTGGGATCCTTAAATCCCTAAATTAGCGACACAATCGTGTGGCACCAAATCACTAAATCCCTATCTCTTAAACACACACGTCTGTGGCGTGTGAAAATCGACAAAAATCCCAAAATCGGCCACACGGCTGTGTGGCCAGGACGTGTGGCACCAAATTTTACTCAAGAACCCTAATTCCTAACTGTACATGGCCGTATGATCCGGTACACGCCGTTGTGGTCACCCATGTAGTCACAAAACCACCCTAAAATAGCCCCAAAAGGCGTGCTTTCACCATTGTAGGACTTTCCAGCCCTCGATAACTCGATTTTATACCAAATCAAACAAATTCTAGGCATAAATTAGTGATACAAAATCATAAACAACCCCTTTGTGAACCCACACATAAGTTATCGATTTTCACAGAGTTGAGTCAAGAATTTTCAAATAAGTTACAAAAGATACGAAAGTCACACCTGATTCGATCAAGGACGTTCAGACACCGACTTGACGACGAGCAAACAACTCTCCAAAATCCACAAGTAACATCGTTTTCAAAAAAGAAAATGAAGAAAAACAAACAAAAAGAAAAACCAAGAGAGGAAGAATGAAAAAAAAAGGTCCCATCACCCAAAAACAAAAATAAAAGAAATAAATTAATTAAATAAAAAATAAAATATATAACAAAATAATTATAAATATTAACTTAAAACAAATCAAAATAAAATGTCTCTCCAATATGCACACAGAAAAACTCGAACCCAAATCCTCAAAGTAAAATAACTCTAACTTAACCACCAAACCAGCAAACTCATTCTGATACTTAAACACACAACTAAACACAATAGCACACCCGTCTCTCAGACCCTAACCACACACTCAAAACTTTTAACCCCAAAATTTGGGGTGTTACAACTGTTTTGGTTAATATTTAAAGTTTTCTGTGAGCTTGCCATTTGGAAACACAAAAATTTATATTCTTTTTCATGCCCTTTTTAACTTAAATTCATGCAAATTCGGATAAATTCTTGTCAAAAAATAATTAAATATTATAAAATAATTAAATTGTGTTAAAAATATGAAAATTATGAATTTTAATTAATTTTATAGTTAATTTTGATTGAATTTGGTTATTTTTGACAGAATTGCACAAAGGGCGAAAATGGCCCGGTGGACACTGTGAGAAGAACAAAAACGAGAAGCAATTTGGAGTATCGAGGCAAATTAATTTCCAGCCTAAGACGGTCCAGAAATGTGTATTAATTCATAATTAAATTAATTTTAATTTATTCCCTATTTAATTTGGGTTAAATAAATTAATTTTAACTAATTATGGAGAAAGGGCCCAGTTGAACCGCACTGGTCGAACCGAATAGAGTGAGCCGAACTAGCCACTAATTGGGCTGACCAGAACCGTCCATAGGCTGACCCAAATCAGCATTTTAGCTGATTAAATATGCTTGCAAAAAGGCCCTTGAAGAACCTCCAATTTGCATTCAAACCCCACCTTTATTTACGGTTTTGTAGATTTGCCCCATGCCTAAAATAGCAAAGTTGAATTTCTCAACTTTTCCATGTGTGTGGCCGGCCATAGGGGGGCTCTTTGGCTGCTAGAATTTTCTATTTTTAACAGCCACAATCAGCTATAAAAGCCACCCCTTGCTGATCATTTCACACATCCCTCATTCACTCTCATTCTCTCATTCATTCTTCTCCTCTCCACTCTCTTTTCTCTCCATTTTCCATCCCATTTTCCTATAGTCTTGTACCGATTTCTCCTCTTGGAAAAGAGGTATTTTTCCAGCCATTTTGGGTAGCAAGCAAGTGTTCGTAGAAGCCTTGACCGGCGAGGACAACGGAGACGAAGAACGAAGCAATCAGTCAAGCCATAGCGAAACACCGGATTTGCCTTCTTGTTCCCTATCTTTTTAATTTATGTTGTTTTATGATGAACATATCTATGGATATTATTGTTGTTGAAATGGTTATTTTAATCAATTTAGCTTGAATTTAATTCGTGTTGGGTTGATTATATTTTGCCTACTTGAATTATTAAAATAGTGTTTATGCTGTTATAGGCCTCAGTAAAATGCTTGATTAAGTAAAATCATGCTTAGGTTATCTGGCATTAAAATTGTTTAGATAACTAAAGAATTAATTGTTTAAACAGATTGAAGTTGCAATTAATGGACTCAGTGCTTAATCAGTGCATGTTTAATTCTTCTAAGGTAGCTGAAAATTAAATTAGCATTGTATTTGGCAATACATATGCCTTGCATAACTTGCAAGATTGTTGTGATTAAATTGTTTCAAGGTATGGCTACTTTGTTACTTCACATAATCTTTTATATGTTTATTAAATTGAGTTAATCGTTTGAATTGACATGGGAACATCCAAGAGATTAGTTTAATTTAATAAGTATATATGTGCAATAGCATGTTTACCTTTATAAATCTGTTTAATTGGTTGAATTGGCATAGGGATATGTTCTAAGAGATGAATGGATTTTTACTGAGTAAATATGTTCATAAGTTAGCAAATTACTGGGTTACCGTGAATTTATTCATAACAGCATAAGCATGAATTTAATAATTCTAAGTTAAAAAGATGTAATTAATCCAACACAATTATATCATCTTGATTAAATTCTTTTGAAATCGTGCACTAGAAATCTTTTATTTTATTGTTTACTTAGTTTTAATCTTAGTTTATAAATCACTCTTTTCAACCAAAATATTTTTCCCTCACCAAAGTGTTTTAAAATTAATTTCATAAATATTATTTTTTCAGTCCCTGTGGGTACGATAACTCGACATTTACTTGTCACTTTATTACTTGTTATGACTGTGTATACTTGCATATTTCCGCCGTTCCAAGTTTTTGGCGCCGTTGCCGGGGACTGTTTTAAAAAGCCATTATTTGTGAAGTTATTTTACATTTTGGTTCATTTATTTTCCTATTCAATTTTACTTAATTTTTTTTGATTATTTCAGGTGTTTATGAGTATTGACTGAATTATCGACTTACTCCCTGTGGACCCTGAGATAGAACGAACCTTTCGACAGCGAAGAAGACAAGCGAACCAGAGAAGGACCGAAGAGATGAATTTTGAGAATATCAATCAAGGAAACAGACCAAACGTTGCTCAAAATCCTATCCTTATTGCTGATGATAGGGATAGAGCTTTACGACAATATGACGTGCCAGTTTTTAATGATCTTAATCTGGGTATTAGAAGGCCCGATATTATGGCACAACAATTTGAGCTAAAGCCAGTCATGTTCCAGATGCTTCAGACAGTAGGCCAATTTAGTTGTTCCCGAAGATACGATTAAAGTTGTTCCCGTACTCAGTGAGGGACAGAGCTCGAGCCTGGTTGAACTTACTGCCACTGAACTCAATTTCCACATGGCAAGAGTTAGTCGAAAGATTCCTCATGAAGTATTTCCCGCCAAGTAAAAACGCTAAATTGAGGAATGAGATCACTGCTTTCCAACAAATGGATGACGAGTCCTTGTATGAGGCATGGGAAAGATAAAAAATTATTACGAAAATGCCCTCATCATGGAATCCCACATTGCATCTAACTTAAGACATTTTATAATGGTCTCAACGCTCACACAAGGATGGTAGTGGACGCCTCCACTAATGGTGCTCTCCTTTTTAAGTCTTACAATGAGGCTTACGAAATTATCAAGAGGATCGCCAGTAACAACTACCAGTGGCCAACTAATCGAGCAGCGTCAGGAAGACGAGTTACTGGAATACATGAAGTGGACGCTCTCACTTCACTCACATCTCAGGTATCTTCGATATCTTCAATGTTAAAAAATCTTACCACTAATAGGTCTAACAGTTTTACAGTACAGCCACCTAACCAATGTGAGAATATAGCCTGTGTCTATTATGGAGAAAGACATCTGTTTGAAGAGTGTCCATCAAACCCAGAATCTGCATATTACATGGGTAACCCAAACCAAAATCGAGGAAGGCAAGGCCTGCAATCCAACTTTTACAACCCATCGTGGCAAAATCACTCCAATCTTTCTTAGAGTAACCAAGGGGCTGGGGGCAGTAACAACTATGCCCAACCTAGACCAACCCAGTCACCTAGTTTTTCACAGCAAGTTCAGAAACCTGTTCAAGCTGAATTGTCCAATAGCTTAGAGAAATTACTGAAGGCTTACATGGCAAAGAATGACGTACTGATTCAAAGCCAAGTTGCTACATTGAAGAGTTTGGAGACCAGATGGGCTAGCTTGCAACTGAACTTAGGAATCGTCCATAAGGTGTTCTACCTAGTGATACGGAGAATCTGAGAAATCCGGGGAAGGAACATTGTAAAGCATTAACATTGAGGAGTGGAAAGACAGTAGTGCCCAACATAATTGAAGCTGAAAAGGAGCATGCTGAAGCTCAAGATCCAGAAGAAGTTCAACCGAGTGTTGAAGTTCCAGTTCCACCTGAACTAGAACCTGCAAGATCTGATAAGGTAACCTCAGAACCAGCTAATTCTGATCAACTAACAACTCCATTAGGTGCAGAATTACCGCCAAAGACAAATCAACCAGTTCTAGTTCCAGTAAGGAAACCTCCACCACCCTACCCTCAAAGACTTCAGAAGTAGAAACAGGAGGTCCAATTTAAGAAGTTCTTGGATGTACTCAAGCAACTTCACATCAACATCCCATTGGTAGAAGCACTTGGGCAAATGCCGAACTACGTCAAATTCATGAAAGATATCCTGTCCAAGAAACGAAGACTTGGAGAATTTGAGACGGTAGCTCTGACGAAGGAATGCAGTGTATATCTTCAAGACAAATTACCCTCAAAGTTGAAGGATCCTGGATGTTTTACCATACCATGCAATATTGGAGCAACATACTATGGTAAGGCATTATGTGACTTGGGCGAAAGTATCAACTTGATGCTTATGTCGATATTTAAGAATTTGGGGATAGGTGAAGTTAGACCTACTACGGTTACACTTTAGCTAGCAGATCGATCCTTAGCACATCTAGAAGGAAAAACCGAGGACGTATTGTACGTGTAGATAAGTTTATCTTACCTGCTGACTTTGTAATTTTAGACTTCGAAGCAGACAAAGAAGTACCAATTATCCTAGGGAGACTGTTTTTAGCAACCGGAAGGATAATTATAGATGTGCAGAAGGGCAACCTTACTATGCATGTTCAGGATAATCAGGTAACATTTAATGTTTTCAAGTCAATGCGATTTCTTGACACAATAAATGATTGTTCTGCAGTATCCGATTTAGAAGAGTTAATAGTAGAGAAGGAACTCAACTCTGTTGAGGATCCACTGGAAAGAATTTTGACATCAGACCCTCCAAGTGATGAAGAGGAGGATGAAGACTTAGCTTTGCTAGAAGCTAATCAAAAGGGATTTAATCCACAATCCCATTTTAAATCTTTGGATTTAGAGAAGAGAGATTACTCACAACCAAAAGTGTCAATCGAGGAGCCACCTAAATTAGAACTTAAGGTATTACCTTCTCATTTAAAATATGTTTATTTAGGTGACGCTTCTACTCTGCCTGTGATTGTTTCAGCAGAATTAACTACTGAGTAAGAAGGAAAACTTATCTTAGTTCTGAAACAATTCAAGAAGGCTATCAGATGGACCATAGTCGATATTCGTGGTATTAGTCCATCCGTATACATGCACAAGATCATCCTGGAAGATGGTGAAAAAGGGATGATCGATGGACAACGAAGGCTGAACCCCATAATAAAGGACGTGGTGAAAAAAGAAATTATCAAGTAGTTAGATACGGGTATCATTTATCCCATCACAGACAGTTCATGGGTAAGCCCGGTCCAGTGCGTACCAATGAAAGGACGTATCACAGTCGTAGAGAACGAAAACAACGAGTTGATACAGACTAGAACAGTTACGAGATGGAGAATCTGCATCGATTATCGGAAGCTGAACAAGGCAACTAGGAAGGATCACTTCCCTTTGTCATTCTTGGACCAAATGCTGGATAGACTCGCGGGGCGAGATTACTACTATTTTCTCGATGGATACTCGGGGTACAACCAGATTACGGTAGCACAAGAAGATCAACACAAAACCACATTCACCTGCTAGTACGGTACACTTGCATTTAAACGCATGCCATTTGGTTTATGTAATGCACCTGCTACATTTCAAAGATGTATGATGTCTATTTTCACTAACATGGTTGAGAAATTTTTGGAAGTTTTCATGAATGATTTTTCAGTATTTGGAGATACATACGATGATTGCTTAGCCAATCTAGCTAAGGTACTAAGGCGATGCGAAGAAACAAACCTAGTACTCAACTGGAAAAAGTGTACGAGAAGGAATTGTTTTAGGGCATTGAGTAACGAGACATGAGATCGAGGTAGACAGAGTAAAAGTAGATGTTATCGAGAAACTCCCACCTCCAACATCTGTAAAGGGTGTTAGGAGCTTTTTGGGTCACGCTGGTTTCTATTGAAGGTTTATTACGGACTTCTCCAAAATTGCTAAACCTTTGTGCAAATTGTTGGAGAAGGGCACGACATTCAAGTTCAATGATGAATGCTTAAGAGCTTTCAAGGATTTGAAGAATCGGTTAGTCACGGCACCCATAATCGTCACACCAGACTGGGACTTGCCATTTGAGTTGATATGTGACGCAAATGACTTCGCAATAGGAGCTGTCATGGTCCAGCGAAGAAACAAAGTTTTTCATCCCATTTACTATGCAAGCCGAGCTCTTACAGGAGCTCCATTAAACTATACGGTAACAGAAAAAAAGTTACTTGCTATCGTGTTTGCTTTCGACAAGTTTCGATCTTACCTTGTAGGTACCAAAGTGATTGTTTATACGGACCATTCGGCAATCAAGTACTTACTTGCCAAGAAAGATGCTAAGCCAAGATTGATCTGATGGGTACTTCTACTTTAAGAGTTCGATTTGGAAATTCAAGATCGTAAGGGAGTAGAAAACCAAGTAGCAGATCACTTGTCTAGATTGGAGCCGCAAGAAGGAAATACTCCACTTATATCGATTCATGAGACCTTTCCAGATGAGCATATACTTAAGGTAAATCATGTCTATAATACCCCTTGGTTTGTTGATATTGCTAACTTTTTAGCTTGTGGTTTGATGCCAATTGATAAGACGTATCAACAAAAGAGAAAGTTTCTTCACGATGTGAAGTACTATTTCTGGGAAGAGCCATATCTATTTAAAAAGTGTGCAGATCAGATGATCAGGAGATGCGTGGCAGAAGAAGAAATATCGAAGATCCTGTACCATTGTCACTCAGCTTCGAGTGGGGGACATTTCGGAGGTACTCGTATTACGGCCAAAGTATTGCAAGCCAGATTCTTTTGGCCAACACTATTCGAGGATGCATATGTGTACGTAAAAAGTTGTGATAGATGTCAAAGAGTTGGAAATGTCACTAACAGAAGTGAGATGCCTCGAACAAACATCATTGAGGTAGAATTGTTTGATGTATGGGGTATCGATTTCCTTGGGCCTTTTCCTTCGTCTTTTGGTCACAAGTATATATTGGTAGCGGTAGATTATGTGTCCAAATGGGTTAAAGCTGAAGCTTATCCGACAAACAATGCTCAGGTTGTGATGAAGTTCTTGCAGAAACACGTGTTCACAAGGTTTGGAACCCCACGAGCCATTATCAGCGAAAAAAGGTCCCATTTTGTGAACAAGTGGTTGAGATGGTTGTTAGACAAGCATGGAGTGAAACACAAGGTTGCAATAGCTTACCATCCGCAGATGAATGGGCAAGCTGAACTGGCAATAAGAAGATCAAATGCATACTCGAGAAGGTAGTTTGCCTGAACCGACGAGATTGGTCCAAAAGATTGGATGACACTTTATGGGCTTACAGAACAGCATACAAGGCACCTTTAGGGATGTCACCCTATAGGTTGGTCTTTGGGAAAGCATGTCATCTACCCCTGGAGTTAGAGCACAAAGCTTACTAGGCTCTTCAACAGCTTAACTTGGATCCTAAGCTCGCGAAAGAAAAACGGATGTTCCAACTCAACGAGTTAGAAGAATTCTGAACGTTCTCATATGAAAATGCCAAACTACTCAAAGAAAGACTCAAGAAATGGCATGACAAACACATCTGAGTTCGAGAATTTGAAGCAGGTCAGCAAGTTTTATTGTTCAACTCGAGATTGAAGTTCTTTCCAGGTAAGCTAAAATCATGTTGGTCCGGTCCATTTACAATTCACCGAGTCTATCCATACGAAGTTGTTGAACTCCAAGGTAAGGGAGGTAATTTCCAAGTTAATGCTCAGCGTTTAAAACATTATTGGGGAGATAAAACTGAAAGGGATAACATCTCGTTCATTTTATAAGATATTTAATATTTTTCGTGTTTTGTTTAATAAATAACTTAGGGTTTATTTTTTGAGTTTAGTATGTTTAAATAAATTCTATCTAGGAGGTTGGAACTTAAGTGGGACCGTTTGTGACCCCTCCAATCTTTCCTGGGAATTTATTTTCACATAATTTTCCAAGAAATTATTCCTTAATCAACAAAATAAATTTTTTTGTTTTTCAAATAAAAGGGTCAATTTGATCTAGTTTTTAATTTGCAACTCAATTTTTAATTCTCATTAAGTCTAGGGACTTAATTGAATTATTTTTAAAAATTTGATTGCTCTTTTGTAAATAATAAAAATTAGGTGCCTTTCTTTGTAAATATATTTTTAAGGCATCTAGAAGAAATATTTTTTATTTTTATATATTATTAATAATATGATAAACTTTAATATATAATTATATTCATTATAATTTATATATTAATTTTTATCAACTTAGATTAGAATTAGGATTAATTTAATTTCAATTTTTACTTTATGTTTATCTTAATAATTAATAGCAATTGATAATTTTATATGCTTATATTTAATTATTAATTGTTGTTAAACTTGAGTAGGATTAGAATTAAACTCTTTTTTAATTATTTAATTAGACTAAGAGTTCTATTTTAAGTCCTATTACTTATGCTATAAATACCACCTTAATTTCCCTATTCATTCATCACCCAAAAACCATCCATAAGCACCAACCCACCTAGTGCCGCAACCAACCAAGCATTCGGCCAGTAGCCTACTCCTACGCACACCACCAGCAGCCCTTGTTGCTTCAGCGCCTAAGCCTCCAACAGCGTGCGCCTGCTGCTCCTGCTTAGCAGCTGTCCAGGCACGTCCCAGCGCATAAGGTATTGCGCGCCTGCTGCTCCAGCTGCTGCTGCCCAGGCCACATCCCGGACCAGGGCCTAGGCCTACTGACGAGGCTCCCGCATGCTACCTACTCCCGAGCCAACCCCCTGCTGCTTGCTGTGCACCACTGCTTGCCGAGCCAGCCCTCTAGCCGCGCTCCTTGCTGCTGCTGCCAAGTACTTGTGCGGCACTGCACCTTCACCTAACCTTAGCCAAACCCTCCAACTCTCCTTTTAATTCATCATCTTTTTTTTCATAATTATTTTTCTTTAGAGTTCTTATATTTTGCAAAAAGGTGGTAAGATTTAATTTCTCTTTTAAATTTTAATTTATTTAAATTATTTAATTTTTCAATTCTTTGAATTATTAATAATCTTTATGATTTAAATTTTTGGGAGAATAAATGTTGTTTTTCCATCTCGTGTTTAGGTTAATTATGCCTCGCAAGAGAACTCGTGCCTCCACTCAAATCGACAAAACACAAAGCAAGTTCCATTATGTTGAAGCTAAAATAAGATACGAAAGTATCTACAAAAATCAACAGATGCATTCTGAGAAAGGCTTCACACTGAACGAGAGCAACTACAGAGACTTCATGGCACGTATTCGTCAAATTGCTGAAACTCTCAATTGGGAACTGTTTTGTGAAAAGAGACCTAGTATGGATGAGGAGTTAGTTCGTGAGTTCTATGCAAATTTAACTTCAAGCGAGATAACGGAAGTCCCTGTTCGCGGAATCAGGGTACCTATAAATTCGAATGCTATTAATGAGTTCTTTGAATTATTTGATTTCGAGAACAACGAGTATTCATCTTTGATGAGCAATATCAAGCTGGAATTTCTGTAAGAAATTCTCGAGGAGCTTACAGTTGAAGGTTCCAGTTGGACTGTGTCAAAACAAGGAACCCACACTTATCAAAGAGAATATTTAACACCTATTACGAAGGTATGGTTTTATCCATTTTAGCCTTCTGCCTAGCTCACATGAGACTACAATTTCATTAGAGCGAATGGTCTTACTATACTCAATCCTGACGGGTAAGACCATTGATGTGGGGAAGATCATCCTAAAAGAAATTCGAAACTGTGCCGCTAGACGTTCTGGCCCTGCTTACTTCCCCTTTACAATAACTATTCTGTGCTTGAAAGTAGAAATTCTTGCCAATGTAAAGAAGACAGTGTACACTCAAGGCACAATTACAGATTAGGACCTCTACCGAGTAGCCGGAGACTCAGTTCTGCAACAACGAGTTGAAGAAAGTGTAGAACTTGAGGACCCTGACGAAGAAGAAGATCCCACGATGCAATCATTTGAAGTCTCTGATAAGGTGGACCCAGTGGAGCCAAAAGATGAATCGGATGCTGGAACTCCAATGTTTAGAGCTCAGTCGCCTAGCCCAGACTTTCGAGATGAGCTGTCAAATTTGATGGACTTAATGCAACATATGCAATGGCAGCAACAAGCATACTAGAGATACTCAAAAATAAGGGATGACTCGATGAGAAGTGCTTTCAAGAAAATATACAATGACCCATTTATTTTTGTGCCTGAATTTCCAGACTTCATATTCGAGCCATGGACTCCATTCTCGAAAAAGGAGTGAAGCGATTCATGCAAAGGAATTAATGATGGAGCACAAGATGAGTCCAAGTTGGAAGGATCTGCAAATAAATAAAAGGGAGGGATCTTGACTGTTATAGGCCAATTTTGGCCCTTTTAAATTACAACCATTGAACCCATCCAAAATTAAAACCCAATGTCCATATTAAAACCCAATGTCCATATTACAAACCCACTTTACAATTTAAAATCAACTTAACCCGTTTGCCTAACCCATTCCCGGTTAACCCAATAAACCCCAACACCAAATACTAACCCAAACCCCATTTACAACCATTCCTATACCCATTACACTACCCAATTAAACCCTCAAACCCGGAAGCCCAATAAACCTAAACTACCCATGACCCAACAAACCCAAACCCTAAGCCACCCGACCCAAGTGCTCCCTACTTGCCTCTGCTAGCAGTCACATCCACCGTTCGGCACCGCCATTGATGTCTCAGCATCGCCCCAGGTCCCTGCAAACATTAAAATAGAATAGACAGAAAGGGAAATAACTTGTAAGAATGAAAAGGCTATAAAAGCCGAATGGATCACTTGTAATAGAGGAGGATTTTGAACCCCTAAAAATCAATACAAATAGAGAAGTATTTAGAGCACAACAAAACAACAGTATCTCATCAATAGCAACGAAGGGATATCCCCCAAACCGCGAAAATATCAAGAGAACAGACTCGAACCGTGAGGTGATTCTGTTTTACAATTCTTTTCATTTTCATGCATGGTTTTTAAATGATAATCACAGCAATAATAACATAATAAAATAATAAATAATACAAAAAAAAATCTAAAAATTTTACCTTTTTTTTAGCCACCGGAACGGTGGTGAACGGCGGCGGATGGTGGTCCGATCATCGGCCGGTGACCGAACGGTGACTGGTCCGGTGACCGGAGCCCCAGAGCTCCCCCTCTCTCCTTTCCCTCTCCCCTCTCTCTTCTTTCCCTTCCTTTTTTTTCTTCCCTGGGCAGCAAATGAATAAAAAAACAAAAAACCCCTTTTATACTAACCGACCTGGGTCAGGTCGACCCGACCCGACCCTAAAGGATCGGCGTGTTTTCGACCACGGAAGGGCTAATTGCGCGCGCAGCCTTCCGCTTTTTCATAGTTTCGCAATCAAGTTCCTAACAATTTTAAATTGGCCCCGAATTCGGCACACTTTGCGATTTGATCCCTTGTTCTGCGCTGCGTTTTGACGGAGAGGGGTAATTGCTGCTTTGGTCCCTCCCCTGTTCACGCGCGCTCAAATCGATCCCCTTTTCATCTTGCTGTATTTTAAAATTCGGCCCTAATTCCTGTTTTCAACTTAATCCCATTTTTCATTATTTAAGTTCTTTACGTTATTATTATTATTATTATTATTACTATATATATTTGTTATTATTATTATTTCTACTATTATTATTTTATATCACATTTTCATTACATTTAGTATTTTGTTGATATTCATCTTACTATTATATTATTATTTCTAGTGCTCACTATTATTTTGTTTTATTTAGTTAGCATTTTTAATATCTCATTTCCTTCTTACTTTTATATATTTATATATCATTTATGTAACGTCCCCACGCCCGAGACCGTCGCCGGAGTCGAGTTTGAGGTGTTACTAAACTTAATTTATCATTAAACCAACTTTACATCGTTTATTTTAAATTTTCGGAATATTCAGAATCTCTGCGTCATGGTCGCTAAAAAAATCATATCTCGAGTTGCGAAACTCAAAATCAAGATCCGTAAATTTTCCCTGAATCTAGACTCATATATCTATTCACTAATTTTTTTCTAGAATTTTTGGTTGGGCCGATTTGTATAGTTTATTAGTTAAAGTTACAACTGTTTCAGGACTTGACTGCACTGACCTCTGTTTACTTCGAACCACTTTTCTATCCGTAAAAAATTCATATGATTATGCCGTTTCCTTATCTTGAAACTAGACTAACTCAGGATTCTGTACATATAAATTACACCTCTTAACTATTTTTGTACAATTTATAGTGAATTTTCAAAGTTAGAACAGGGGATCCAGAAATCGTTCTGGCCCTGTCTCACTAAAACTCAAATATCTTATAAAATATAATCCCTTCAACTATTTCGTTTCTTCCATTTGAAAGTAGACATAATAAGCTTCAATTTCATAAATAATCCATCACCAAATTCGATTTCTATGATTTTTAGTAAATTTTCAAACTCACATCAGTGTTGCTGCAATGTTCTGTTTTATGGTTAATTTCATTTTCATAAAAGCTTTCATGTACTAGATAACCTATTATCCTTCCATGACATCAAACATAATCTATATTAGCCATTTCAATGACTTATCATTATCAAGCATTTCCTCAACCAAAACACCACCGTATCACAAGATTATTTACACAAAGTAGGTATATTGCTATACCGAGCTACCGTGATTTCAAAAACGTAAAAATCATTAAAAACGGGGCTTGGAATCACTTACTATGAAGCTTGAAAGTTGAAGAAACCCTAGCTATGGAGAGAGGGAGAATTCGGCAGCAACCAAGGAAGATGATAACTAATTTTGTGTTATTTTTCCCTTTTTATTTCATTAAATATCCAAATGACCAAAATGCCCCTCCTTACTAAACTTTCAAAAATTCCTTTCATGTCCTAATTTTGTCCATGAACTTAAAATTGGTCTAATTACCATTTAAGACCTCCTAATTAATATTTCAAAGCAATTTCATACTAAAAACTTCTAGAATGATAGTTTTGTAACTTATTCGATTTAATCCCTAACTTCAAATTAAGCACTTTACGCTTGGGATTTCTTCACGAAATTTTCACGCCATCATAAAATCAAATCATAAACATCAAAATAATTATAAAATAATTATTTCTACCTCGGATTTGTGGTCACAAGCTCGTAATCTTTTAATAACTCCAACCATCTTCGCTATCTCAAATTCAAGTCCTTTGTGACATCAAGTATTTAAGACTTTTATGGTCGGTGTATACCCGACATTTTTCACCATACAAGTAATGTCGCCAAATCTTTAAAGCAAACACCACCGCAGCCAACTCCAAATCATGAGTAGGATAATTCCTCTCGTGAGGTTTTAACTGCCTCGAAGCATAAGCCACAACCTTTCCTTCTTGCATCAGTACACATCCCAAACCATTTAGAGAAGCATCGCTATATACCACAAATTCTTTACCTGACTCGGGCTGTACTAACACTGGTGCCTCTGTTAATAATTTTTTCAATTCTTCGAAACTTTGTTGACATTCTTCCGTCCACTCAAATTTAACATCCTTTCGAAGTAATCTAGTCATAGGAGCAGCAATTATAGAAAATCCGTTCACAAACCGTCGATAATATCCGGCTAGCCCCAAGAAACTACTAACTTCGGTTACATTCTTCAGTGGCTTCCAATCAACAATAGCTGAAATTTTATTGGGATCAACCCGTATACCATCACCCGAAACAATATGACCCAAAAATCCAACTTCCCGAAGCCAAAATTCACTTTTACTAAACTTGGCATATAACTGCTTGTCTCGCAAAGTTTGCAAAACTATCTTCAAGTGCTCAGCATGCTATGTCTCATCTTTCGAATAAATCAAGATATCATCTATAAATACCACAACAAACTTATCCAAGTATGGCCGAAATATTCGATTCATCAAATCCATAAACACGGCAGGAGCATTTGTTAATCCAAACGGCATAATTAAAAATTCATAATGACCGTACCTTGTTCTAAAAGCAGTTTTAGGCACATCTGACTCTTTTACCCGCAGCTGATAGTATCCAGATCTCAAATCAATCTTTGAAAACCATGTTGCTCCTTTTAGCTGATCAAACAAATCATCAATTCTTGGCAACGGATACTTGTTCTTGTAGCGACGAAAATTTTAGCTTAGGTCGCTAATTGTGGCGATTTAAAATCTTGAAAACGAATTCTGATTAAAGCCAAGGAGTCGCCACCGATCCTTTTTTCGAGGTGTGATCGGACACCTAATAAAACCGTTTTCTAGCAGAAAATTTGTTCTTTACGTGAAAGAATGACTCGATTTAGGTCTACGTTGAAGTTCAGAGAAAAGTAGGGTCCGGGAGTCAGTTACGCGCGGGGAAGGTATTAGCACCCCCGCGACGCCCAAAATTGGTATCTTTCAAATGTACGTCGTCTTAATTTTCAAAATTACAAGTTCGACTTAAAATTTAATTGTGATCCGAGCAAAATACGAGCACTTTAAGGTTTTTATTTTATCGAAAAGGGTATCCCGCTTTTAACACGAGCCATTCGCGATTCACCCAACATAGCGATGAAATCACCGGCTTAATGCTAAAATCGGTATATTGCCTCGTTTATCAAATCATGGAAGATTACGGGTGATATCGATGAAGAAATCAGAATACAAATTAATACGCTAAAGTAGGAAGAAATAATGACGAAAGGTAAGGAAACACGAAACAAATAAAATATTAACGATGCACACGTGATAATAATAGCTATAATGATGCATATGGTATGATAATAATAGTAATGTAAAGTATGAGATAATAGCAAACATATGTAGAACGTATAATGCTAGGTTTAAGAAAAGTATTTATAATGATAGTATTACAGCGTAAAAGATATGTATTGTATAATATTAAAATACGCACGCAATATTGTTATCAAATGCATATATATATATAGGATACTATGCGAGAGGAAGAAAAGATAAAATGTAGTATTTGAAACATATACATGATATATATAAAAATACAATATTAAAAGGAATATATACGTAATGTATAAAACTGTGCATACATAATATAATAAGAGAATATCCACGCAACGTAAAAGTATAATATATAAAATACATGTTTTGGATGAGATATAATATAAGGTTAAAAATATGAATATATGAAATATAAAAATACGATTTCTAAAATACATGCTTAAGATAATACGTATATGTATATATATATGCGAATGCACGTAGGTAGATTATGATAATACAAACAATAATGATAAATATTTAGTAAAAACCATTAATACGACATATTATTAAGATTTACACGTAATGCATACGAATATAGTATCAAAGCATGAATACATAATATATTAAAACATTTACATAACTATTAACGCGCAAATATTTACGTAAAATATATTAATATTTAAAGATATACATAAATTTAAATAGGAGTATTTAAAAACATAATATATATAAATACGAATATTAAAATAGTGTATAAATACTAATAATAATAAAACATGAATAAACAATGAATTTAATAATAATAAAAATAACAAAACATAACAATAGTAACATAAAATAACAAAAGTAATGGTAAATATAACAAATAATACGAAATGTAATATAATAATAATAAATACAAAGTAAACAGAACTTAAAAACGAGTGCAAATAATGTTATGTATAAAATACTATACTACATGTATGTGTATATAAATATAATAATACTAATGATAATAATAATGATAGTAATAATGACAATAATAATATAAAATACATATATAATTAATATGTGAACAATAATTATATAATAATAATAATAATAATTAGCATAATAAAGATATATATATAATAATAATACCAATAATAAATAATAATAGGAAAAAGAATGACAAGAATTAATTAATTATAAATAATTAGGGCTTAATTTGAAGCAGAATAAAAATCTCGGGATAAATTTTAGAATTAAAACAAGCAAATAGGGCCTATTTAAACACGGGTAAAAATGATAAGGACCATAATGGTAATATTCCCGAGCTTTCTAAAACGCAGCGTACCAGTAAGGACTAAATCGATAAACATAACAAATTTTGGGGTTAATTTAAAACATCAGAAAACTTGATTGTAAATTGAATAAAAAGCGGAAGGACTGGGGTTGAAAATAACCCCAGTGACGTCACAACACGCGGACCTGAAGTGGACCTGGGTCGGGTCGACCCGACCCAGGTCGGTTGCTATAAAAGGGCCAAATTTTTGTTTTTGGCTCATTTGCCACCCGGGGAAGAAAAAAAAGGGAGAGAAGAGGGGGAGAGAAGAGGGGAAGGAGAGAAGGGAGAGGGGATCCGGGAGGGTCCGGTCACCGGACCGGTCGCCGTCCGGTCAACGACCGATCGCCGGCCGGTCACCGGCCGATGATCGGACCGCCACGAGCCACCGTTCGCCGCCGTTCCGGCCACCGTTCCGGTGGCCGGAAAAAGGTAATTTTCTAAAATTTTTTTTTTATTTCTTCTCCATTCTAATATTATTCCTATTATTATTATTATTATCTTTAAATATGTATGTATAAAATAAAAAATACCTTATCTTTGAATCTGTTTTCCGATCTCTGCTTGTATTGGGGGGTATCCCTTCGTTGTGTTAGGATTTAGAACTCTTGTTTACTGCTTTGTATTAGTTGTCTGTGTGAAGTCTCAGTATTGCTTCTAATTTCTAAAAGGAGAAGAACCATCCTTACATTATGATTTTGATCGGCTTATATAGCCTAAAATTTTACAACTTGTTTTTTTGGTTATCATTTCTCTACTATTTTGCTGTCTATTCTTGTTTAATTCTTTGCAGGTACAACTTAGGCGGTGCTGAGCAGACCTGGAAGGAGCTGATGGGATAGAGGCGGTGAAGCTGCTGAGTCAGAGGCGGCTAGGGTTCCCAGGACTGGTACCGGGTCATTAGCATTCGGGCTTGGGTATTGGGCCATTTGTAATTGGGTCACGGGTTTGAAACGGGTTGGGTCAGATTTGGTTGTAATTGGGCTGGTCTGATTGGGTTTGTAATTTTGGTTTTTGGTTTTTGGTTTTTAATTTTGTAAAGGGACTTGGACTTATTTATTTGGGTTTATTTCTATGTGCAAAATTGGGCTATAACAGTTCTTAATTGTCACTTTGTTTAATTGCCGATAGTCTACACACAATCTCATCGAACCATCCTTCTTTTTCACAAACAATACCGGAGCACCCCAAGGCGAAAAACTCGGTCTCACAAAGCCTTTGTCTGTCAACTCTTGCAACTGTGACTTTAATTCTTTTAATTCCGTTGGTGCCATCCTATACGGAGCAATCGAGATTGGAGCTGTTCCCGGCATCAACTCTATACCAAATTCTACTTCCCCGACTGGAGGTAAACCCGGCAATTCTTTGGGAAATACATCCAGAAATTCACATACAATCGGCACTGATTCCACTTTCTTTTCCATTTCTTTTGTATTTAGTACATATGCCAAATAAGCTTCATAACCCTTTCTCAAATATCTCTGAGCTGACATTGAAGAAATTACACTAGACAATGCCTCTAATTTATCTGATTCAACCTACAGAGTTTCGCCATTTTCACACTTTAATTCAATAACTTTCTGTTTACAATTTACTATGGCATCATGCAATGTCAACTAGTCCATACCCAAAATAACATCAAACTCATCAAATGGCAACAACATCAAGTCGGCCGGAAAGTAATAACCCCGAATCATTAAAGGACATTTCTTGCATACTTTATCAACTATAACACATTTGCCTAACGGGTTTGACACTTTAATCATAAATTATGTATTCTCAACAGGTATATTCATGCTAGACACCAATTTCATGCACACATATGAATGAGTAGAACCGGGATCA
The DNA here is from genome assembly GCA_020496765.1 of Gossypium stocksii. Taxonomy (NCBI): domain Eukaryota; kingdom Viridiplantae; phylum Streptophyta; class Magnoliopsida; order Malvales; family Malvaceae; genus Gossypium; species Gossypium stocksii. The sequence goes on from CM035630.1 coordinate 12,100,464, forward strand.
ATTAAAGCAGTAACATTAACATCATAGAGAGAAAATATACCGGTAATCACATCGGGTGAGGAAGCATCTTCACACGCCTTAATGGCATAAGTTCTAGCTGGAGCCCTTCCTTCAGATTTAACTGCTGAATCTCTGGCTGCATTCTTGCTGCTTGCTTCACTCCCAGCTTTTCTTGGATACCTTCCTCGCGAATCTGCACCACTAGCTTTTGTACTCTGAAATTTTTCTTTTTCAATTCTCTCTGGGCAGTCTCTAATAAAATGATCCAGAGAACCACATCGGAAACATTCGTTTGCTCTGCACGGACCAAAATGATTTCTGCCACACCGCTGACACTCGGGTTTAACAAATCTCGTGTTCCCTACACTGGCTGCCGAAGTAGTTTGGGACTTAGGACCCACATTTTGCTTCTTAAAATTCCCATAGGATTGTCCAGCTGAAACTTGGGAACGAGGATTCATATTTCTTGATTTTCCAGGTTGCTGTGAGGGTGCATTAGTTATTGGTCTTTTCTTCCAATTTCGTGTCTCAGATTCTGCCTTTTTCTTCTCTTTAAGTAGTTCTTCAGCCTTGCAAGCTCGATCGACAAGTACCACCATTTCTTTTAATTCAAGAATCCCAACAAATACTTTATTTTCTTTATTGAGCCCATCTTTAAATCACCTACACATTTTGGCCTCGGTAGGAACATATTCTCTAGCATACTTACTCAATCTGACGAACTCTCTTTCATATTCAGTGACTGTCATACTACCTTGCTTTAGCTTAAGAAACTCTTTACGCTTCTGGTCAATAAATCTTTCACTGATGTATTTCTTCCGGAACTCCTCTTGAAAGAATTCCCAGGTTACTCTCTCTTTCGGTACCACCGAAATCAATGTCTTCCACCAATTGTAGGCTGAATCCCTCAACAAGGATATAGCACATTTCAAGCATTCCTCAGGTGTGCAGGACAGTTCATCAAATACCCGGATAGAATTCTCAAGCCAGAACTCTGCTTTTTCCGCTTCATCATCTACATTAGCTCTGAATTCTTTGGCCCCGAGCTTACGGATTTTATCAACTGGAGTTCTTTGAAATTTTATCATACCCACATCTTGAGGCATCGGGGGTACAAGTTGAGGAATTGGGGGAGGTGGGGGAGGTCGTACATTCGGGTTCGTACGAACGAACTCAATGTACCATGCACTCATCATTTGGAGAAAGGCTTCCCGATCCCTTTCTCCTTCCTGACCAATAGTAGGTGGTGGATTTTCAGTCGGTGCTACCCCTTCAGCCGGAGCTGGCGCTTACTCTCTACTTCATCAGCCGCAGCTGGATCGGGATCCATTTACTATATAAAAAAAATCATTTAAAAGGTCAGAAGTCGTCACACTATCACAATATACACATATGGCATGTATAGCAAAATCCGTACATAAAACACGTTAGTCCGAGAACCGACTAAACCTACTCTGATACCACCAAATGTAACGTCCCCACGCCCGAGACCGTCGCCGGAGTCGAGTTTGAGGTGTTACTAAACTTAATTTATCATTAAACCAACTTTACATCGTTTATTTTAAATTTTCGGAATATGCAGAATCTCTGCATCATGGTCGCTAAAAAAATCATATCTCGAGTTGCAAAACTCAAAATCAAGATCCGTAAATTTTCCCTGAATCTAGACTCATATATCTATTGAATAATTTTTTTCTAGAATTTTTGGTTGGGCCGATTTGTACAGTTTATTAGTTAAAGTTACCCCTGTTTCAGGACTTGACTGCACTGACCTCTGTTTACTACGAACCACTTTTCTCTCCGTACAAAATTCATATGATTGTGCCGTTTCCTTATCTTGAAACTAGACTAACTCAGGATTCTGTACATATAAAGTACACCTCTTAACTATTTTTTTACAATTTATAGTGAATTTTCAAAATTAGAACAGGGGATCCAGAAATCGTTTTGGCCCTGTCTCACTAAAACTCAAATATCTTATAAAATATAATCCCTTCAACTATTTCGTTTCTTCCATTTGAAAGTAGACATAATAAGCTTCAATTTCATAAATAATCCATCACCAAATTCGATTTCTATGATTTTTAGTAAATTTTCAAACTCACATCAGTGTTGCTGCAATGTTCTGTTTTATGGTTAATTTCATTTTCATAAAAGCTTTCATGTACTAGATAACCTATTATCCTTCCATGACATCAAACATAATCTATATTAGCCATTTCAATGACTCATCATTATCAAGCATTTCCTCAACCAAAACACCACCATATCACAAGATTATTTACACAAAGTAGGTATATTGCTATACCGAGCTACCGTGATTTCAAAAACGTAAAAATCATTAAAAACGGGGCTTGGAATCACTTACTATGAAGCTTGAAAGTTGAAGAAACCCTAGCTATGGAGAGAGGGAGAATTCGGCAGCAACCAAGGAAGATGATAACTAATTTTGTGTTATTTTTCCCTTTTTATTTCATTAAATATCCAAATGACCAAAATGCCCCTCCTTACTAAACTTTCAAAAATTCCTTTCATGTCCTAATTTTGTCCATGAACTTAAAATTGGTCTAATTACCATTTAAGACCTCCTAATTAATATTTCAAAGCAATTTCATACTAAAAACTTCTAGAATGCAAGTTTTGCAACTTATTCGATTTAATCCCTAACTTCAAATTAAGCACTTTACGCTTGGGATTTCTTCACGAAATTTTCACACCATCATAAAATCAAATCATAAACATCAAAATAATTATAAAATAATTATTTCTACCTCGGATTTGTGGTCACGAAACCACTATTCCGATTAGGCCCTAATTCGAGATATTACAATTTATGTACATGCTAGTATTACAAATATTATTTCTTTCATTATATTAATATTATTATATTTACGTTCTTATATTTTCTATTATAACTAATATTATTTTATCATTTTTCTTATTATTACGATTATTATTTTCTATTATATCATTATATAATTACCATTGTTATTGTTATGTGAATATATGTATTATTACCACACTTTGCTAAATACCATATTATATTAAATAATATATCCCTACCTTTTAACGCTATTTCATTATTATATTATTATTTTACTAGCTAATTTTCATACCTGTCATGATTTCTAATATGTCCCATGTTAATATTTTTCACGGTTTTAATTAATTTTAATAAATAAAGGCAACGTACCGACTTAGCACTACGTCGTTGATTTCATCGCTATGTTGGGTGAATATCAATCGGCTCGTGTTGAAAACGGAACGTCCTTCAAAAAAAAAGATTAAAAATCCAAAAACTCTTATTTTTTGATCGGATCACGACTAAACGTCAGATTGGACTGGCATTTTTTTGAAAATTAAAGACAACAAGTGTTTAATAAGATACCAATTTTGGGCGTCGCGGGGGTGCTAATACCTTCCCCGCGCGTAACTGACTCCCGAACCCTATTTTTCTCTGAATTTTAACACGGACCTAAACTCGACCTTCTTTACTCGGAAATAAATGTTTTATTAGGTGTCCGATCACACCTAGAAAAAGAGATCGGTGGCGACTCCCTTGTATTAATAAAATCAAAATTCAGATTTCAAAATTTCATAAATCGCCACATTTAGCGACCAAAGCTACTAAAGCAAATTTTTACGTCGCTACAGCTGGCGACTCCGCTGGGGACGTCCTTTTTGAGAGTCGAGTCTAGAAAGAAACATGTGTTGTCAAAATTTTCAAAATTCCTCGTTCAATTTGATATTTAGTCGTGATCCTGAAATTTTGTTTTAGAAAAATCATACATTTGCATCACATTGTAAATATTCTTTTAACTTGTTTCATCTTGTTGTTTTTCAGCTCTAAATTTTTATGGTTTTAGTTTTTAGTTTAGTTTGCAAAATAAAACGAAAGGTTTGTGAGTTTCTCCCCACACACCGTGCACTTGCATTTAGCATGACATGAGCGCCATACCCGGGCTCCGTCCATTTAAGTGAAAGTAAACGATATGCCTTCGTGAGTTAACTCGTCCCTCCGCACAGGCTAGTGAATACTTTCGGGTTACATACGACTTATGCTTTCATGAGTTAACTCGTCCCTCCGCATAGGCATAAGTACATGTGATCCCTCGAATTGAACTCGTGAGCCTGTGATGGGCTATAACCGAGGCTCTGTACTAATCTAAGTAGATGACGGTACAGACAATTCGAGTACCTATTTAGAACCAAAACTGCATGTAGCCAACCGTACGAGCCACCTAACTAGAACCATGCCGAACCTCTGTCTGTTAATAATCACCAAAATAAATACACGGGAGAAACGCCTCTTACCCTTTTTACACTTTTGCTTTTCATGCAAGTGGATTAGGGTTGTTTAATAAATTGGATCAAGTAGCTTGATTTGTTAGATTTTCCCCAATTTTCCTCTGTTCATATTTGTCGTACTGACCAAAGGTTGTTTGTTTGTATTCCTGTCTTTCATCATGCATCGAAGGCATCTTGTTAAGAAAGGTGTTGATTAGAGGTTGGTTGCCAAAAACGGGTTTCTGATGGAGGAGTCAATTACCCAAGTGACCGAAACATTGCGTAATAGACTCTTTTGATTAAAGAAATGCCTAAATAGGGGCTATCTTGAAACCAACACCAAATTCTTGCAAAAGCATTCATGACTAACATTCATATGGCATTTATACATTCATTCATTGCATATGATGGACGGTTGCTAAGGTCAAAATCACACGATTCGCAGTTACGATAATATAAAGGCTGGAACCATATCATTCGTATAGAACGCGTCGACAAGTTAGAATAATGGAAGCTGCATTTAATGAAAGAATCGAAAGAATGTAAAAAGTTCAAAGGGAACTACAAGAGCAACTAGCCAAATCACAGCAAGAAACAAGGGATCTAATGGTGAGATCCCGGGAGGAGTCACTGGAACAAAAAGACCAAATGGTTAAGATGATGGAGATAATGTCAGCCCTGGTAAAAGGGAAAGGACCCATGCAGAACCCTAAGGTTGTTAACCTCGATCAAGATCCACTTTACCCACCGGGATTCACTCCGCCTCATATGACACAAAGAGCATACATCCAAGGGGAATCCGCTGGCTTGGAACAGCGACCTGTGCCAACTGCTCACCCAGGGCAGGGAATATCTGCGTCCACTCCTGCTAATCCGCCTGTTCCTGATCTGGACGATCCGATAGAAATCGCCAGGTTGAGGGCGGACGATCACGAAGCTCAAGAAAAGTACAGGAGCTTAGAGGAAAGACTTAAAGAGATAGAAGGCACTGAGGTCTTCTCCACACTAAGTGCTAAGGAGCTTAGTTTAGTACCTGATCTAGTTCTACCGCCAAAATTTAAAGCGCCTGATTTTGAGAAGTATGATGGGATAAGATGTCCGAAGGCACACTTGGTCATGTTTTGCCAAAAAATGACCGGCTATGTAAATGAAGATAAACTGCTTATACACTGTTTTCAAGATAGCCTTGTTGGATCAGCTCTTCGCTGGTACAATCAGCTTAGCAGAGAGAAGATCCGAACATGGAAAGACCTAGCGTCAACATTTTGCGGGCAGTATAAGCATGTGTCAGACATGGTGCCCGATCGTATGACATTGCAGATAATGGAGAAAAAGCCGACCGAATCTTTTAGACAATATGCGCAGAGATGGAGGGACGTCTCGGCACAAGTGGAGCCTCCACTAACAAAAATTGAGATAGCCGTCCTTTTTATCAACACCTTAAAGACACCATTCTATGACAAACTAGTGGGAAGTGCCACAAAAGACTTTGCAGATATTGTCATATCTGGCGAGCTTATTAAAAATGCCATTAAGAGTGGAAAAATGGAAGGTCTAGAAAGTCCAAAGAGGGCAGTACCCATGAGGAGGAAAGAGCCAGAAACCTACATGGTAGGAACTGGCAGCCGTTATACCCCCAATCCGTATCCGAACCAACCCCGACCACGAAATTATCCACCTCCGAATTTTTATTATCCTCCCCAAACCCCCTACTACCAAACACCACTTCCTTACGCTTCTTACCCTGTTTACGCCACAAGTAATCGAGGACCAGGCGCCACATTCCCACAAAATACAACACTCGCCCAGGGCCAACCCCAAAACGAACAAAGGCCTGCAAGATCTAACCCCGAGAAACTACAATTTACCCCTATCCCTGTGTCATATGGGAAACTATACCCAAAACTTCTCGAGAAACAGTTAATAGCTCCACACTATATGGCACCCTTGAAACCCCCGTACCCGAAGTGGTACAACCCAAACGCTAGCTGTGTATACCATGCTGGGAATCAAGGGCATTCCACGGAAAATTGCCTCGCCTTTAAAAAGAAGGTCCAAGGACTTATTGATACGGGCATTCTGCGATTTGATAACGCTAGCAATGCGACCGAGAATCCGTTCCCTGACCATGCTGAAGGGAATGTGAACGCAGTGACGGAGGAATGAAACTTTTCCAAGCATTTGGCCTTACATACTTGGGAGTATTTTGAACAGCGGGACTGTGGAGGAGACCTATAGTTTGGAACTTACTTAGAGTAATGCTCAGAACTTGCTTATTGTCTCAGGCTAGGGGCAATAAGGGCCCTTTTGTGAAATAGGCATCTGTCCAGAATTTTTATTTCAATGAAATGCATCTTTTGGAACAAATATTCTCTTATTCTGTTTATGTATAGGTTCCTTTGTTCTTGGACTGTTATTCATATATCCTTTCATCCTTTATTTACTATCATACCATGCAAATAATCTTCTTAGAATCACTTATCCCTTAAAGTTTACCTTCGTACCTACAATAGGTGCCCAGATATCAATGTCACGAGCAACGCTGTTACTAACTCCCTTTTTAGTTAGATATGTGTTCAGAGGGATCTCCAGACTTCGAAGATGACAGAGATTGTACTTAGCGTCTGATTTGTTGAGGATGGTAGAACGAAATGAAAAGACACATCCTAACTTACAAAGGGTTAGTCGACATTGTGAGCTTGCGAAAAAGATCAAAACCTAGCTCGTCGCAGAAATAAGGCAAGACGTATATGCCTCCTTTGTTTCTTCACGGACTCTCTATGTAAGGCATGGGGACAATATCGCCAACATCAATTCTTTATTAAGGGGGTAAGGCCACTTCATATGCCAAAGTTACAAGGTATACAGTTATCAAATTCAAATCCAAATCCAAATCCAAAATTTAAGGGTAAATCCAAAATCAAATTCAAATCCAGATCTTGATCCACATCCAAATTCAAATTCAAAACCAGATCCAAATTCAAATCCAAATTCAAAATTTAAAATTCAAAATTGAAATTCAAACTCGAATCCAAAAATGGCAATTTACGGTCTATGCAAAGATCAGACACGATATCAGTGCAACAGAGGCAACCAAAACCATCCAAAAGGATTTTGAAAGATGACTAAGGCTTGTAATGGTTAGCATGGAGAAGTTACCATTTACCCCCTATATTTGCCAAACGTTGGCCAGAACCTTCGCGGGGCAACACATTTCCCACTGGTCTTGCCTATTGAAGTGAGATGCTCTCTTCTGAGTTTTATTAGAGCTGAAGCTTGATGAAGCGGAATCAATTCAATTTCGATATGATCAATCAAATTGAAGGAGAAAAGTTAATAGCAATTTGTCATGATCAGATAATGCAACGGAAAGGTTCGCCTAAGAGAATTTTGTTATGGGAGCTGATATTGAAGGTGATCCTTCAAAAGGAGCTTTAGAGGAAAAAGGGCGCATTGAGACCAAAAATTAAAAAATTAAAAAAGAAAATCAATTAGAAAAGAAAAAAGGAAAAGGAGAGGCCAAGGCAAAAACCCGCAAAGGGCGCTTTGAGACCAAAGGGGATTTGAGTTGAAAACCCGAAAAGGGTGGCTCTAATTTTGATTGAAAGTGGGGCATACAGTAGTTTTACCATGCTTGAATTGACAATGAAGAAGTACGCTACGTCTTGGGGCATCGACAAAGTACTCCGGATCCCTTAAACACATATTGAGCTCAAAATGGTCCTCAAGAAGTTTGAACAGAGAAGCTCAGGCTGCGATATCTGGGGCATCTAGTTTCCATCCTACCCATTTTGAATCTGTTTCTTTTGTTTATCTTATTCGTTTCAAAAAAAAAAAACAAAAAAAGTGTCATTCTTGATCCCTGTTTGTTTCGAGTTATGCTTCCAATCAATTTCCTTTTGTCCATTAGGTATGATCTTTTTCAAGCATATCATATTGAAATAACGATTAGTGGACTAATAATACTTTCATAAAAGGAGTTTCGCGTATTACTCTGAAAAGCTTCTGAATAGTACAGGAACCTGAAACAGGACTGTTGTTTAAGAGCTCACCAAGTATGAAGATTGGGAAAACTTGAACTTATATTGAGTTTATCTCTTCGGATTTTCTGTCAAAAATGTTAGTTGAACAAAAACAGGATATCGCGTTGGTGATAATCTCGATGAAAACAAGCAATGTCAACCTAAGCATAAAAGAGAATCATTCTCGGAAAAATGATCCTTTGCACCCATAAACATCTGATCGGGTCACCCGAAGAGGGGTCAATTAATGGAACAAGTTACAGATCCTATACTTTTGAGTTACAATGGAAGGAATCCTGAAGTCACAGTGGGGCAAGCTGGTTGAGCAAAACACAATTGTTTCCTCGAATTTTGGGTTGAAATACCAGCCAAGCAATAGGGCATCCCAAGATGAAAAAGGAGAAGAAGATCAAGACGAAAACCTGAAAAGGGCATCTTGGTAAACAAAAAGATTAGGATAAAAACCCGAAAGGGCATCCTAATGAAGCAGATCTAGGCCCAAGGAGTAAGACAATTTGAGCAGTGAGTCAAACAGCAAGACTACAGTGTTTGAAGCATTTTCAGCAGTTCGAAACCTTCTACGCGAGAAGCCAAGCTCGAAAAGATTCTTGATTATGAAATGTGGAAGAGTTCATGCGTTGAAGATTTAGAGCATTTTGAGATGACATACTCCAAACAAAAGAAATGTTGATTATCACCTGGATGAGAATTTGACAAGTACAAGAGCCTCAAAGCAGGGACAAACGTTTAACCAGGGGCAAAAGAGTGATATCAGAAAAACACAAGTTGCTCATACGACTTGAGGATGGGTACAAGCCCTGAAGAGAATCAGGAGTCGAAACAACGAACACAAGTCTTCAAAAAATCATGACGAAAGGGAACATATGACAAACATGCCTAGGGCGCATAGCATAATCATGTAGGCATATAGGCATTTAAGACAAACATGTGCATATCATGATAACATCATGCATGACATATACAGGTACTCTAGCAGAGCAAGAAGTTGTGATGATAGAGATACTGGATCAAGAAAAAGACACCCGAATTCTACCAGATGTTTCAATATTCTGTCTTTCATCTCCTGTTTTCAAAAAATCAACTCATATTACAGAGGTGAGTTGAGCCTCAAGACACGTTCAGGTATTTTTAATTTCAGTTTTTAATTTATGTTTCAAAAAAAAAATCAACTCATATTGCGAGAGGTGAGTTGAGCCTCAGGACACGCTGAGGTATTTTCAATTCTTGTTTTTCAAAAATCAACTCATATTACAGAGGTGAGTTGGGCCTCAAGACACGTTGAGGTATTTTCAATTTCAGTTTTTCATTTTCTGTTTCTCAGAGCCAGCTCATATTACAGAGGTGAGTTGAGCTTTTTCAATTTCAGTTTTTTCATTTTCTGCTTTTCAAGAGCCAACTCATATTACAGAGGTGAGTTGAGCTTTCTCAATTTCTGTTTTTAATTTATGTTTCTTAGAGCCAGCTCATATTACAGAGGTGAGTTGAGCTTTTTCAATTTCTGTTTTCAATTTCTTTTCTGCTTTTCAAAAATCAACTCATATTGCGAGAGGTGAGTTGATCTTTTTTTAATTTTTGCTTTTAAATTTCTATTTATTCAACTCATATTGCGAGAGGTGAGTTGATCTTTTTCAATTTCTGCTTTTTAAATTTCTGTTCATTCAACTCATATTACGAGAGGTGAGTTGATCTTTTTCAATTTCTGCTTTTAATTTCTGTTCATTCAACTCATATTGCGAGAGGTGAGTTGATCTTTTTCAATTTCTGTTTTTTAATTTCTGTTCATTCAACTCATATTACGAGAGGTGAGTTGATCTTTTTCAATTTCTGTTTTTTTAATTTTTGTTTATTCAACTCATATTGCGAGAGGTGAGTTGATCTTTTTCAATTTCTGCTTTTTTAATTTCTGTTTATTCAACTCATATTGCGAGAGGTGAGTTGATCTTTTTCAATTTCTGCTTTTTAAATTTATGTTTATTCAACTCATATTGCGAGAGGTGAGTTGATCTTTTTCAATTTCTGCTTTTTAAATTTATGTTTATTCAACTCATATTGCGAGAGGTGAGTTGATCTTTTTCAATTTCTGCTTTTTTAATTTCTGTTTATTCAACTCATATTGCGAGAGGTGAGTTGATCTTTTTCAATTTCTGCTTTTTTAATTTCTGTTTATTCAACTCATATTGCGAGAGGTGAGTTGATCTTTTTCAATTTCTGCTTTTTAAATTTATGTTTATTCAACTCATATTGCGAGAGGTGAGTTGATCTTTTTCAATTTCTGCTTTTTAAATTTATGTTTATTCAACTCATATTGCGAGAGGTGAGTTGATCTTTTTCAATTTCTGCTTTTTCAATTTCTGTTTATTCAACTCATATTGCGAAAGGTGAGTTGATCTTTTTCAATTCCTGCTTTTCAATTTCTGTTTATTCAACTCATATTGCGAGAGGTGAGTTGATCTTTTTCAAATTCTGCTTTCAATTTCTGTTTTCGAAAGGACCAACTCATATTGCGAGAGGTGAGTTGAGTCTCAAGTCACACATCGAGGCACGTTTAATTTATGATCCAAAACAATTAACCCATATTGCGAGAGTTCGCAGGCTGGGCTAGTTTCGATGCCTGTTTTTCACTGAGAATAAAGATTGGAGCTGATCGAAGACACCAGATTTTACTTCCCTGAAGTTGCAATAGAACCGATTAAAGATCCAGATTTTGCCTTCCTAAGGATGCGGCGAAGCAAATTGAAGTTACAAGATTCATCTTCCTGAAGTTCTAGCAGAGCAGATCAAAGATACCAAGATTTCATCTCCGAAGTTGCAGAAGAACAAGATCACTTTATGCCTTTGAAGATGTGAATAGATCGAGGCTACAAGTCGAAGCTCAGAAGTCACGATGGATTGAAACAAAGCCACAAGATGCGGTAAACTGGAATGAAACTTGAAAGAAAAGAAGCACCAAAAGAAGTTGAGACTTGGCAAGACCAGGCAAAATTGGCCTTTCTCTATGTCTTTGCTCTATTACCGTTACACGACAATGAGCAAAGAGGGGCAGCTATTATAGGCCAATTTTGGCCCTTTTAAATTACAACCATTGAACCCATCCAAAATTAAAACCCAATGTCCATATTAAAACCCAATGTCCATATTACAAACCCACTTTACAATTTAAAATCAACTTAACCCGTTTGCCTAACCCATTCCCGGTTAACCTAATAAACCCCAACATCAAATACTAACCCAAACCCCATTTACAACCATTCCTATACCCATTACACTACCCAATTAAACCCTCAAACCCGGAAGCCCAATAAACCTAAACTACCCATGACCCAACAAACCCAAACCCTAAGCCACCCGACCCAAGTGCTCTCTACTTGCCTCTGCTAGCAGTCACATCCACCGTTCGGCACCGCCATTGATGTCTCAGCACCGCCCCAGGTCCCTGCAAACATTAAAATAGAATAGACAGAAAGGGAAATAACTTGTAAGAATGAAATGGCTATAAAAGCCGAATGAATCACTTGTAATAGAGGAGGATTTTGAACCCCTAAAAATCAATACAAACAGAGAAGTATTCAGAGCACAACAAAACAACAGTATCTCATCAATAGCAACGAAGGGATATCCCCCAAACCGCGAAAATATCAAGAGAACAGACTCGAACCGTGAGGTGATTCTGTTTTACAATTCTTTTCATTTTCATGCATGGTTTTTAAATGATAATCACAGCAATAATAACATAATAAAATAATAAATAAAACAAAAAAATCTAAAAATTTTACCTTTTTTCCGGCCACCGGAATGGTGGCGAACGGCGGTGGATGGTGGTCCGATCATCGGCCGGTGACCGGCTGGTGACCGGACGGTGATCGGTCCGGTGACCGGAGCCCCGGAGCTCCCCCTCTCTCCTTTCCCTCTCCCTTCTCTCTTCTTTCCCTTCCTTTTTTTTCTTCCCTAGGCAGCAAATGAATAAAAAAACAAAAAACCCCTTTTATACTAACCGACCTGGTCGACCCGACCCTAAAGGATCGGCGTGTTTTCGACCACGGAAGGGCTAATTGCGCGCGCAGCCCTTCCGCTTTTTCATAGTTTCGCAATCAAGTTCCTAACAATTTTAAATTGGCCCCGAATTCGGCACGCTTTGTGATTTGATCCCCTGTTCTGCGCTGCGTTTTGACGGAGAGGGGTAATTGCTGCTTTGGTCACTCCCCTGTTCACGCGCGCTCAAATCGATCCCCTTTTCATCTTGCTGTATTTTAAAATTCGGCCCTAATATTCTGTCCTGTTTTCAACTTAATCCTATTTTTCATTATTTAAGTTCTTTATGTTATTATTATTATTATTATTATTATTATTATTATTATTATTATTTGTTATTATTATTATTTCTACTATTATTATTTTATATCACATTTTCATTACATTTAGTATTTTGTTGATATTCATCTTACTATTATATTATTATTTCTAGTGCTCACTATTATTTTGTTTTATTTAGTTAGCATTTTTAATATCTCATTTCCTTCTTACTTTTATATATTTATATATCATTTATGTACATGCTAGTATTACAAATATTATTTCTTTCATTATATTAATATTATTATATTTACGTTCTTATATTTTCTATTATAACTAATATTATTTTATCATTTTTCTTATTATTACGATTATTATTTTCTATTATACCATTATATAATTACCATTGTTATTGTTATGTGAATATATGTATTATTACCACACTTTGCTAAATACCATATTATATTAAATAATATATCCCTATCTTTTAACGCTATTTCATTATTATATTATTATTTTACTAGCTAATTTTCATACCTGTCATGATTTCTAATATGTCCCATGTTAATATTTTTCACGGTTTTAATTAATTTTAATAAATAAAGGCAACGTACCGACTTAGCACTACGTCGTTGATTTCATCGCTATGTTGGGTGAATATCAATCGGCTTGTGTTGAAAACGGAACGTCCTTCAAAAAAAAAGATTAAAAATCCAAAAACTCTTATTTTTTGATCGGATCACAACTAAACGTCAGATTGGACTAGCATTTTTTTGAAAATTAAAGACAACACGTGTTTAATAAGATACCAATTTTGGGCGTCGCGGGGGTGCTAATACCTTCCTCGCGCGTAACCGACTCCCAAACCCTATTTTTCTCTGAATTTTAACGCGGACCTAAACTTGACCTTCTTTACTCGGAAATAAATGTTTTATTAGATGTCCGATCACACCTAGAAAAAGAGATCGGTGGCGACTCCCTTGTATTAATAAAATCAAAATTCAGATTTCAAAATTTCATAAATCGCCACATTTAGCGACCAAAGCTACTAAAGCAAATTTTTACGTCGCTACATTGACTTTATTTAATTTTTGTTTTTAGGTTACTTTAGGATTAGGTTAATTAGGAATTTTTACTTTTACGTAATAAAACAAGAGAAGGAAATCCTGAATAAATATGGATGATAAACGCTAATTTATACATATTTTTACCTCATGTTTAGCCTATATTTTAGATGAATTATTATCAATTTAGTGAGAATTGGTGCTCTTAATCTTTCTTTTTCATATCTTATACTCAGGAGAGCATTGGGAAGAGAAAAGAACGGAAAATGGACCAAAAACCGAAAAAAACGGGCCAAAATGTGAAAACGCACGGCCCAAGAAGTCACCACACGGCCGTGGCACATGGCCGTGCCACACGAAGATCATACGTCCAGCCCCCAACAAGCATGGCCTGGCCACACGGCCGTGCCACCCAAGCATTCCAGAACACGGCCTCTTGTCGAAATCACACGAGCGTGGCACACGGGTGTGTTCTAGTCGTGAGGAAGAGGAATTTCACTCGGATTTGGATGCTTAGAGGCTAAGAAAGGCTCCCCAAAGCTCTATATAAAGATCTTAGGAGGCAACTCTAAGGGTGTACTCTTTTCTCCCAAAAAGGAGCGCCATCTTTCTGCCAACACAGAGAGTGGAAGCAAGGAATTACTCCAAGGGAAGCTGATTGATTCATCCCAGAAGCCAGAGTTCTACATCAAGACTGAGGATCTCCCTAAATTCTTTCAGGGGTTTTGGGGTTCTTTATGTTTTGTTATTTATTATCTTCTGAGATGTGTCTTTTCTTTATTATGAACTAAACCCCTCAAATACTTGAGGGGGATGAAGCCTAAGACAGATCTTGTTATTATTTATTAAGTTATATGATAATTGCTTGAATTGTTCTTAATTATGTGTTCTTCATTCTTGATTTAATAATTCTAGGTATTACTATAAGAAATTGATGTGCTTAGAGCAGAGGAGCAAAAGTCCCTATAATAAGAGTAGATCTACCATAATTAAGTGGAGTTGCATGCAACCCTAGACATAGGGCGACATAAATCTGCCGGATTAGGGTCAAACCTAATATGGGGATCCATAGATCGAATTAATGCAACCTAGGGAGTTAATTAATAAAGGAACTTTAATTAATAACTTAGGCCTAGTTGCTCTATGCCTCGACGGAGGGTTTAGCATAAGTTAGGGATCTCTACGGATCAAGTCAAGTAATCAATCATATAGTTCAAGAAGTTAACAACAAGTGAAGTCTAGGTGGATTCTCCCTTGAGTATTGCTCATATCAATCAGTTTTCCCGAAAGTTTTTCCTCAATTTACTTTTTGTGCACTTTTAGTTAGTTTTAGAATTAGTTTAAATCAACTATCTTTATTTTTAGGCTAGATAATAGAAAGGAAGTAAGTACTAGTACTTTTGGTTCCCTTGGGTACGATAACTCGGTCTTGCCACTAAACTATACTATTGTTCGACATGTGCACTTGCCTTTAAGGTCGTGATATTAGTTAGTTTTGGTGTGATCAGTTTTATAAATTTTATTACTTAATATCAAGCAAGCCGTATCAAGTTTTTGGCGCCGTTGCTGGGGAGCTAAAATATTAAGAAAACTCGATTTCTATTACTTTAGCTATTACTATATTTATATCTATTTATTTATTTTTCTTTTATTTTTATTTTCAGTTTTTATTTATTTATTTTTATTTTCTTTTAAATTTTTGAATTTTCTTTGCTTTTCCTTTTTAGGTATTTTTTAGTTTATGACTAGAAACAACCTAACAGGACCACTACTTTTTGACGAAGATCTAGAAGCGACAGTTCGCAGAAATCACAGAGAAATTAGACGTAGTTTACATTATCCAGAACAAGAATCTGAGCAAGAGCCAGAACCTACAGAAGAGATGGAAGCAAATCAAAACGTTTCACCACCTCCCGCAATAGCCGCACCACCAGCAAACCAAAAGCTCCTTGCACTATGTATGATTATGCTAAACCTAGTTTGGCTGGTACCCAAACTAGCGTTCTTAGACCTACTATTGCTGCTAATAATTTTGAATTAAAGCCTAACACTATTCAGATGATACAACAATTGCTGCAGTTTGATGGTTTACAGGACGAAGATCCAAACTCACACATAGCCAATTTTTTGGAACTTTGTGATAACTTCAAAATTAATGGCGTTTCTGATGATGCCATTCGACTAAGGCTATTTCCATTCTCTTTGAGAAACAAAGCCAAACAGTGGTTAAATTCTTTAGCACAAGGCTCAATCACCACATGGGAACAGATGACCGAAAAATTTTTACTCAAATATTTTCCTCCAGCTAAAACAGCCAAATTACAAAACGATATTTCTTCTTTTGTGCAGATGGATTTAGAAACACTTTACGATGCATGGGAGAGATACAAAGATCTTTTGAGAAGGTGTCCTCATCATGGTCTACCTTTGTGGCTACAAGTTCAAACCTTCCACAACGGTTTAAATCCGTCAACCAGACAAATGATCGATGCCGCCGCAGGAGGAACAATCAATGAGAAAACACCAGAAGCAGCTTATGAATTTATTGAAGAGATGTCACTGAATAACTATCAGTGGCAGGTCATGAGGACAAAGTTGACAAAAGCTACAGGAGTTTATAATATTGATGCTGTCGCTATGCTTACTAATCAAGTAGAATTGTTAAATAAAAAGTTTGATCATTTTATTGGTTCTACATAGGTACAGCTAGTGATGCAATGTAACACGACGCAGGCAAATATGTTCACTCCATATTCTCACCTTCTGCCAATGGCACAGAAACCGAGCAGGCCAATTATATGGGTAACAATTTTAGATCTCAAAATAATCCATATAGTAACACATATAATGTAGGTTGGCGAAACCATCCCAATTTTTCTTGGGGAGGACAAGGGAACCAAAGACAGCAACCCCCTCAGGGATTCCAGCAGCCACCGCCGCAACAGGAGAAAAAGCCCAACCTTGAAGAGATGTTTACCAAATTCATGGCTATGTTAGAAACTCGCTTTCAGAACACTAAAACAGCATTAAAGAACTAGCAAGCATCAATCAAAGGCCTTGAGAATCAAATTGGTCAACTCGCCAAGTTAATATTAGAAAGACCACAAGGTGGACTTCCAAGTAACACGGAGACCAATCCTAAAGAGCAACTTCATGCCATAAATACAGCAGATGAGGAGGCATTAACTAAAGACGACCCAAAGTTAGGCGAGGAACCTAAGGTGAGTAAAGGTAAGGTAGAGGCAAGCTACAACAAGCCAGACATCAATGAACACAAGCCTCGTATACCATACCCAAGAGCGCTTCAGAAAGACTACATAGATGAATAATTCGGTAAGTTTCTTAAACTCTTAAAAAAATTACACATTAACTTACCATTTGTTGAAGCAATTTTGCAGATGCCAAACGCGGTTAAATTCTTAAAAGAACTCTTGACAAAAAGCGAAAGCTAGAGGAGAAATCTCATGTGGAATTAAATGCAGTCTACTCAGCTATTCTACAAAATAGACTACCGACCAAACTAAAAGATCCAGGGAGTTTTACTATCCCTTGTTTACTTGGTAGCTTAGAGGAAAAAAATGCTTTACTGATTTAGGGGCAAGCATAAATGTCATGCTTTATAAATTGTTTAAACAACTAGGTCTCGGAAACCTTAAGAAAACCAATATGAGCATTCAACTAGCTGATAAAACTATTAGGGCACCTAAAGGAATAATTGAAGATGTACTTGTCAAAATCGATAAATTTATATTCCCAGTTGACTTTGTTGTTTTAAACATTGACGAGGCTAGCAATGTACCCTTAATTCTAGGGCGACCTTTTTTAGCAACTGCTAGAACTAGAATTGATTTAGAAACAGGTGAACTCAAATTACGAGTAGGTGATGATACAGTCACCATACGAGCTCACAACTCAATAAAAACTACAGACGAGAATAGAGATTTGAGTCCCTGTAAAAATACTGAACTCACCACACAAACTTTTGTGCAGGACGCATTCCACATAAAGACAACGCAAACACTGGCAAAGACACCTACAGGAGATGAACCAGAAAAGCGAAGGCTCCAGACCGAGGAACTAGATGAGTGGCTGAACTTTCACGAAAAACTCAAAATATGCCACACCAAAATGGAGTATCACCAAGACGACCCTCAGGGACAAGCATACCAACTCAAGGTGGGAGATAAGGTAATTTTAAGGGAAGACGATCCACGAAGCTCAAATTCAAAAGAACATACAAGTGATACACCCTACTTCACGGTAATGAAAGTCTTTCCATACGGCACAATTGAGGTAACTCACCCTAACCATGGTACGTTCAAGGTAAATAGCTGTAGGCTTAAACACTATAGAGGTGAGAATTTCAAAGATAACAAGGAGTGGATTCGGCTCCACGAAATCCCTTCATGATACATCCAAGTAGAGTTGAGCTTAGACTCTAAATAAGCGCTTCTCGGGAGGCAACCCGAGCACTAATTTAGTAAATTTTCCTTTATTTTAATATTTTTATGCATGAACTAACCTTTTTATGTAGAAATTTCGGACCACACGGTCACCCCCACGAGCGTGTCCCAGGCCGTGGGAACCCTTTAAACAGAGACACGGTCATGTACTAAGGCCGTGTATAAATAGAGTAAAAATTTTCCCAAAACACGGGCCATCGATAAAACCCTACGGCCGTGCGAGATGGCCGTGGCTACCTTTCAAAATTCACACAGGCTACCAAAAATTGCCCACGGCCGTGCGACATGGCCGTGGCAACCCTACAGCATCCACACGGACTCACATAACGCCATACACCCGTGTCCCAAGACCGTGGAAGACACTGTCAAAATTCACACGGCCGTGGAACATATCACACGACTGTGTAAAACACGAACATGATCGCACACGGCCATGTATCCCATCATACGACCGTGGAAGTAACGAAGATCTGATCTCCTACGGCCATGCCAATCAACGACACGGGCGTGCTCGTCGAAACCAGGCTTGTCATAACCACCAATTTCCGAAAGACACGGGCAAAACACGATTCACATGGGCGTGTGACATGCCCGTGTGACCCAAAAACTATAAATAGGGGCCACTATTCATTTTCTTCTTCACTCAAAACCCTAAATTTCTCTCATCCAAACTCTCCCCAACCACCATCAGCACCGCCACAGCCCTCCAAACACCACCATACCCGAACTCAGCCAACCCACGCCCGTGTAAACTCAACCCACGACCGTGCACCCTCAATTTTGGTTCTATTCTCTCAATTTTTCTCATTTATTTGTTTATATCTCATTTTCATTATTTATATTTTTAATTTTTAATCTTGCTTTATTCTTTATGATAATTCAAGCATGGAATTAGGAAAAATAGGATGAATAATCTAGAATAGTATAGAATATATTAGGATTGCATGCCACTTAATTTCATTTTTGCTTGCCATTTAGATTTCATTTTCTTTGCCATTTAAACTCATATTTGCATGCCATTTTGTCATATTTTTAGTATATATACATACCAATAGTTTTTCATTTTGTTACAAGTCAATAGGATTAGATTCTACTATTTAGGTTAATCCTCATTTTTATTTTTTAGAACATTGTCATTTTAATCTATATTTTACTTATTATCTATCTAGTTTAATTTTAATATTTAGGACTAATGCTTTTGTTATTTTATTTTATTTTAGATACCATGTCATCATCGCGCGCTAAGAAGGCTGATGTCCCCGTCTCCAAGAAACAAAAGGGACCGGGAAGTTCATCATCGAGGCCCACCTCTGAGGCGCACCACCCATTCCTCACATTTTCGCAGGACTCCTAGGAGGAACGCTATCAATTACTCCGGGCTCGCACTATTTCTATGGGCTAATGCATCGATTGGGAGGCCCTCGAGCAAATAAATTTGGTAGACGACGTCCGAGCCCTGTTGACTACCGACCCATGGGACCAGTTCTTTCGGATTGTGGAGCCCACTTACTTAGAACTCACCCTCGAGTTCTGCTCCACCTTCTACCTCCAGACCGTAATGAATAGATTCAACGATCCAGATACGGTCAAATTCCCTTTAAGAGGTCTCGTGCGACAGATGAGTGTACCAGAGTTTGGCACGGCCCTCGGTTTTTATACCAAGCAATTCATGGTAGAGGATGACTTCCCCACCCTTTCCCGTCTCATCCATATCCGGCCCGTCGACTGTTGGCACGAGATTGCTCCGGGGCGGCAAGTTTATAACCCTAGCGTCAGTAAGGCGACGGCCCTCGCTCCTTCTTTGAGGTACATTCATGCCCTCCTCGCTCACACTCTAATAGGTAGACGAGAGAGTATAGGCGTTGTCAATACTCACGACGTCTACTTCCTCTGGTGCATGGCTAATAGCCACGCTATCGACCTCGCATACTTTATCGCGCTTGCCATGTAGCACCAGACTGAGCGGCACCAGAGAGGCGTCATATCCATGGGCCCTTACATCACGAGACTAGGCCGCTACTTCGGCCTATTCAACACTACGGCCCAAACGTCCTCCTATACTTTCCTCGGCCAGATGTCCTCGCAGGGCATCCAGAGCATGCTGCACATGAGGATGATAGAGCGATGACCAGGTGGCGGCCACTTCCACTTCCGCCTTGTCCAGGAGGGCGAGGACCTAGAGGACATTGCTAATGATGTCCCACCACTACCACCGGAGGAGGATGAGCCCACTGAGCCACCACACCCTAGACGACCCACCCAGGCAGCAGCCCCACATGCTGACATACACGAGCGCCTAGACCGATTTGAGCGACAATACTTCCGGCGCCTCGATTATATCGACGCCATTTTGGCGCAGATATGTCAGCACTTGAGCATCACCCCGCCACCCCGTGATCTATCCGAGGACTAGATCCTCTTATGTTTATTTTCTTTTTCTTATTATTTTTATCTTCACTTAGATTTGAACACTAATCTTTATTTTTATCTTTTCTACTAACTTTTTTTTTCTTTTTCAGTTTATTTATTTTTTCTTTCATTTCATCTTTTTCATTTTTTGCATATTAGTATTTTTAATATTTTGTTTTGTTTTATTTATTTTTCATAACGGCCAACCCCTAACAAGTAATTTCTATTGATCCAAATTCCCCACGACTAATAAATCCATTCGCAGTTTCAAATGAGCTCTACAGCTCAAATCTCTACGAAAATGGGAACACCGTGCCATAACTGCCAACTCTTCCAAGTCTAATCTCTGTCTCACAAATTCATCCTAAATTCAGGGAGTTTCTTATTATCTCCCTATCTTTTGATCTTGTGCTTATATTGCTATTAATATTATCTTTGTACATTGAGGGCAATGTACATCTTAAGTGTGAGGGGAAAAACTTACTTTCAAGTCATTACATTCTTTTTGAAATCCCTGAAATTTTCCTAACTGATTGCACTGTTCTCAATAGCATCATCTTCAGTCTCCTATTAGGAGTTAATTCTGATTGATTTATGATTTTTATTGATATGTGAGAATTAAGAAATAGGAGATTGTACTTTGAATATTCAAACTCTAAAACATTAAGGAATCAAGCATGATAAGTTAAAATTTTTGAGAACTCCCATTTTTTGCATAAATTCTTCTCCCTAATTCTAAGTGTTATCTTGAAATTTGAAATTCACAAGATTGACATCAAAAGTCATAATTTTGGTGAGATTCTTGAGCCTTTTGAGCATACATTCTTTCGTGCTCATTTTTATTATTGCTTTGAGTGAGTCAATACTAATTTGTTATTCTAGAACTTGCTTTGATTATACATGTCGAGACCACATCATTGATTTGATATACCGAGATGATAAAGGCACCTAGGATTTAACCCACTTACTCCACAAAAGCCTACCTCCATAATTTAGCCCCTAGTGAACCCCATTGAGCCTAACAACCTTTTCTTTGACTTACCCCTAATTATTAACCAATAACCAAATTTTTGTTGAATCTCATTCAATTACTTTGATCCCTATTTTTGTCGAGATTTGAGTTGAACTTATTATCTAGCTTTATTCTCTTTTCCATATTGTAAAGTTATAAAATTTCAATGTAAAATACTTGAATTGTTCTTAAAAAAAATGTGTACATACAGTGAAATTCAATTGTAACTTGTAATAGTTGAATAAGTTTTTGCATATTTCTATTTTAAGGCTACCAAGGCAGAAATGATGTTATCATAAGAATTAGCCTAAAGAATATGTTCCATTGATAGAGATTTTTCTAGTTAGATAATTTTCCAACTCAATCTCGATTCTAACCCTCTTTTACAGCCTGTGACAACACCCCTAACCAAGCCCCATTACAACTATTGAAAGACCTTTTGATTGATGTATCATGTCAATCTATAGTGGTGGAGATGTGATTTTCTAGCAAGCCTATGGTAATAACTTTTTAGGTTGACTAGAGAGTACTTAATTTTTTAACCCTAAACACTTCGAGTGGATAGAGTGAATCCTTAGTGAGGATGTCAACTTCTGTTAATTAAGATTGAAAGATAACTACTTAGGAGAAAGAAGAAAACTTATGTTTCAATGATAAAATTCTCAACTTAAAGTAATTGAGTCTTTAATGTTCTTTTGATTGAATTTTCATTGTATGAATACCTGTGAATTAGTTTGAAACATTATTGATAAAGATTGCAAGTTGAGAAGAATGATTTTTAATTAGGGATTGAGATTTTGCTTGAGGACAAGCAAAGGCTTAACTGTGGGGGTATTTGATAAACGCTAATTTATACATATTTTTACCTCATGTTTAGCCTATATTTTGGATGAATTATTATCAATTTAGTGAGAATTGGTGCTCTTAATCTTTCTTTTTCATATCTTATACTCAGGAGAGCATTGGGAAGAGAAAAGAACAGAAAATGGACTAAAAACTGAAAAAAAGGGCCAAAATGTGAAAACACACGGCCCAAGAAGTCACCACACGGCCGTGGCACACGGCCGTGCCACACAAAGATCACACGGTCCAGCCCCCGACAAGCACGGCCTGGCCACACGGTTGTGCCACCCAAGTATTCCAGAACACGGCCTCTTGTCGAAATCACACGGGCGTGGCACACGGGCGTGTTCTAGTCGTGAGGAAGAGGAATTTCACTCGGATTTGGATGCTTAGAGGCTAAGAAAGGCTCCCCAAAGCTCTATATAAAGACCCTAGGAGGCAACTCTAAGGGTGTACTCTTTTCTCCCAAAAAGGAGCGCCATCCTTCTACCAACACAGAGAGTGGAAGCAAGAAATTACTCCAAGGGAAGCCGATTGATTCATCCCAGAAGCCAGAGTTCTACATCAAGATTGAGGATCTCCCTAAATTATTTCAGGGGTTTTGGGGTTCTTTATGTTTTGTTATTTATTATCTTCTGATATGTTTCTTTTCTTTATTATGAACTAAACCCCTCAAATACTTGAGGGGGATGAAGCCTAAGACAGATCTTGTTATTATTTATTGAGTTATATGATAATTGCTTGAATTGTTCTTAATTATGTGTTCTTCATTCTTGATTTAATAATCCTAGGTATTACTTCAAAAAATTGATGTGCTTAGAGTAGAGGAGCAAAAGTCCCTGTAATAAGAGTAGATCTACCATAATTAAGCGGAGTTGCATGCAACCCTAGACATAGGGCGACATAAATTTGCCGGATTAGGGTCAAACCTAATATGGGGATCCATAGATCGAATTAATGCAACCTAGTGAGTTAATTAATAAAGGAACTTTAATTAATAACTTAGGCCTAATTGCTCTATGCCTCGACGGAGGGTTTAGCATAAGTTAGGGATCTCTACGGATCAAGTCAAGTAATCAATCATATAGTTCAAGAAGTTAACAACAAGTGAAGTCTAGGTGGATTCTCCCTTGAGTATTGCTCATATCAATCAGTTTTCCCGAAAGTTTTTCCTCAATTTACTTTTTGTGCACTTTTAGTTAGTTTTAGAATTAGTTTAAATCAACTCTCTTTATTTTTAGGCTAGATAATAGAAAGGAAGTAAGTACTAGTACATTTGGTTCCCTTGGGTACGATAACTAGGTCTTGCCACTAAACTATACTATTGTTCGACAGGTGCGCTTGCCTTTAAGGTCGTGATATTAGTTAGTTTTGGTGTGATCAGTTTTATAAATTTTATTACTTAATATCGCGCGAGCCGTATCAATGGACAAGTCATAAAGTATAAAGTGTGGCAATAGATATATACATGTCTAGGATTGGATTTAGAAAGAGCTTGGTACTTAAGCAGTCACATTGGCTCACCTCCTCTTTTCTGAATTCCTACCTAGTGTATAGTATCTATTCACTTTAAACAATGATGACATTGTTCATTTTAAGTTGGGCGGACCGAAATTTGAAATTATTTCCATCCAGAATAAAATTTTTCTTTTAATTATGATTAGGACATATTTCTGTTCAATAAATTTGAATTTTGTTAAATATGCTAAACTTGAGTATGAATAAAGTTCTATTTTTTTCCAATAAATTATTATATAGCTTAATGATGACATGAATGTATTTTAATAAAGCATGCAACTTCATACCATAAAATTTTTATCTCTTTAGGAAAGTTAGGTATGCATGAAAGTTTAAGTCTTTAGAATTGACTTAGTAGTTTCTTGAGGCGAAATCCTAGGAAGCATAGAACATTGAAAATGATTTAGGCAACTATTGTTTGGACCATTTGAGCCTTTCAAGCCCACCATGGTAAAATTTATCCTTTGAAACCCAACTTTGAGACTATATGGCCTAATTTTTAGAACCTATACAAATTTAGCCCATCACGTTTCTCTTAATTATCTTTAAATTGTCCCAAACACTAGACTCAGTACTATTCAAGAATATCGTTTGAAAATAAGTTTGGGGGAGTTGAAAAGAAACATCAAATGCTCAAAATTTGTATGCAGAAAGTAAGTGCTGAAAAAAAAAGAGAAAGAGAAAAGGAAAAAAAAGAGCACATGTATTTGAAAAAGAGCATGTGAAAGTTGGTGGTTGAAGGTAAAAATTTCCGAAGGTTCAATTTACACTGAGTCTAGGGTTTTTAGCCGAAATTTATCTATCTTTTTACCTACCCCTAAGCCCAGCCACGTTACAACCCTGCTAAAGACCTATTGATTCGAAGTTCCAATGTTACCTACATTAGAGGAGAGAAATTGCTTTGTTCAACATATGAAGACATAAATTAAGCTTAATGATTGCAGCTTAATCTTGAATAAGGGATTAAAAATTAAATTGGTAGGAATTAGCATGTCTTTATTAAGAAACATTTAGTCTAATTTTGCTATTGTAATAATTGTTGAGATTAATTTGAATAATATGAACACTTGAGTAGCATAATGATCAAATTTCTTATTTTTGAGCATGAGTATATCAAATTCATAACTTTGAGAAAAATGTTGTTCTGAAGAAGATTTTCAAAAGTATTTTCGAGAAATTCTTTTTAAAATTTGTGCATTACTCGGGATGAGCAATGAATTAAGTTTGGGGGTGTAGA
Organism: Gossypium stocksii; assembly: GCA_020496765.1. Classification (NCBI taxonomy): domain Eukaryota; kingdom Viridiplantae; phylum Streptophyta; class Magnoliopsida; order Malvales; family Malvaceae; genus Gossypium; species Gossypium stocksii. The sequence goes on from CM035630.1 coordinate 12,125,630, forward strand.
AACACAAAAATTTATATACGTTTTCATGCCCTTTTTAACTTAAATTCATGCAAATTCGGATAAATTCTTGTCGAAAAATAATTAAATATTATAAAATAATTAAATTGTGTTAAAAATTTGAACATTATGAATTTTAATTAATTTTATAGTTAATTTTGATTGAATTTGGTTATTTTTGACAGAATTGTACAAAGGGCGAAAAATGGTCCGGCGAACACTGCGAGAAGAACAAAAACGAGAAGCAATTTGGAGTATCAAGGCGAATTAATTTCCAGCCCAAGACGGTCCAGAAATGTGTATTAATTCATAATTAAAATAATTTTAATTTATTCCCTATTTAATTTGGGTTAAATAAATTAATTTTAATTAATTATTGAGAAAGGGCACAGTTGAACCGCACTGGTCGAACCGAATGGAGTGAGCCGAACCAGCCACTAATTGGGCTGACCAGAACCGTCCATAGGCTGACCCAAATCAGCATTTTAGCTGATTAAATATGCTTGCAAAAAGGCCCTTGAAGAACCTCCAATTTGCATTCAAACCCCACCTTTATTTATGGCTTTGTAGATTTGCCCTATGCCTAAAATAGCAAAGTTGAATTTCTCAACTTTTCCATGTGCATGGCCGGCCATAGGGGGGCTCTTTGGCTGCTGGAATTTGCTGTTTTTAGCAGCCACAATCAGCTATAAAAGCCACCCCTTGCTGATCATTTCACACATCCCTCATTCACTCTCATTCTCTCATTCATTCTTCTCCTCTCCACTCTCTTTTCTCTCCATTTTCCATCCCATTTTCCTATAGTCTTGTGCCGATTTCTCCTCTTGGAAAAGAGGTAAGCCATTTTGGGCAGCAAGCAAGTGTTCGTAGAAGCCTTGACCGGCAGGACAACGGAGACGAAGAACGGAGCAATCAGTCAAGCCACGGAGAAACACCAGATTTGCCTTCTTGTTCCCTATCTTTTTAATTTCTGTTGTTTTTATGATGATATCTATGAATATTATTGTTGTTGAAATGGTCATTTTAATCAATTTAGCTTGAATTTAATTCGTGTTGGGTTGATTATATTTTGCCTACTTGAATTATTAAAATAGTGTTTATGCTGTTATAGACCTCAGTAAAATGCTTGATTAAGTAAAATCATGCTTAGGTTATCTGGCATTAAAATTGTTTAGATAACTAAAGAATTAATGGTTTAAACGGATTAAAATTGCAATTAATGGACTCAGTGCTTAATCAGTGCATGTTTAATCTTTTAAGGTAGCTGAAAATTAAATTAGCATTGTATTTGGCAATACATATGCCTTGAATAACTTGCAAGATTGTTGTGATTAAATTGTTTCAAGGTATGGCTACTTTGTTACTTCACATAATCTTTTATATGTTTATTAAATTGAGTTAATCGTTTGAATTGACATGGGAACATGCAAGAGATTAGTTTAATTTAATAAGTATGTATGTGCAATAACATGTTTACCTTTATAAATTTGTTTAATCGGTTGAATTGGCATAAGGATATGTTCCAAGAGATGAATGGATTTTTACTGAGTAAATATGTTCATAAGTTAGCAAATTACTAGGTTGCCGTGAATTTATTCATAACAACATAAGCATGAATTTAATAATTCTAAGTTAAAAAGATGTAATTAATCCAACACAATTATATCATCTTGATTAAATTCTTTTGAAATCGCGCACTAGAAATCTTTTATTTTATTGTTTACTTAGTTTTAATCTTAGTTTATAAATCACTCTTTTCAACCAAAATATTTTTCCCTCACCAAAGTGTTTTAAAATTAATTTTATAAATATTATTTTTTTCAGTCCCTGTGGGTACGATAACTCGACATTTACTTGTCACTTTATTACTTGTTACGACTGTGTACACTTGCACATTTCCGCCGTTCCACCATTATACTTGCCAACATCATTGCATTCATTAATTTTTATTTTTATGTTGATCTTACATTAAGAGTTGATTCTTCTCCATTACTTAAATATGAAATACCTCTAATTAAAAAAAAGGAGATGGAAAGGTGGAAGAGATCAAATCACATGTTTATGATGAACATAAAGCAAGCCATTTTGAAAACATTCAGGGGCCCCATGTTGAGTAAGATTACCACGGTTAAGGAATTCATTACCGACATTAAAAATAAGTTTTTCAAGAACAAAAAGGCTAAAATTGGAAGTTAGAAATTTGTAATTAAGTAACTTGTAATTGATTGTAATTCGTATAAGTAGACTAAGTTTGTGTGTGTATTCGTTATAATGCCCAAGGTCCAGATCCAACAAATTGGATTGGGTTGAGGGTGTTACAAAGTAGCCAAACAATTCATATGTTATCCTTAGAAAATAAAACATTACGTGCTCACACATCAAAGGTTTGATAAGTTAGAGATAATCATGTATACGAACTCCAGTTTTGTTGGGATATTATAAATGCAAATTTTATCACTAAGCTGCAAATTGTGAAAATAAATAACTGTCCTTTATTCTAATAATAACAAGAGCACATCAAAGTCAAAGCACATAAACTTCAAATTCCTGGTTGTTAAAAGAAAAAATAGTTTAGATTGATCTGTGATTGCGAATTTGCTTACTAAGGAAATACATCCAAGGTTTTTCATGAACACATTGCTCATGTGGGTGTAATGTCATTCGAGAATATTTAACTTTTAGTGGGAGTTTGTAATTTTAAATGATTTTCTTTTATAGCCATATTTTTAGTCATTTAAGTTTATAGATATTTAAGGTTATTTTCAGTAGAAATAATGCTATTTGATTTATTCACACTCTTAGTTTAGTAAGGTTTGATCTCACTAAGGTTTAAGGAAAACCAGTTGGGTATTGACATGTTTAGATCACATTACACGTAATTTCCATTTTGCACATCCATACTTGATCTATATCATTTGGTTGTGTTAATATATGTGATATTAAGGGTAGATTTAATTACGATATATGCAATAAAAGTCGAATTGATTCTATGTTAACATAATTAATGGACGCTTGTTACAAGTACATTTTGAATATGATAGTAAAGTCTTAAACTCATAAGGTTATATAATGACTTGTAACTATAGGGAAATTAGTATGTATAGATGTGGTTAAAGTGGGAGATTGTTAAATAATATGGTCGTCACATATATATAATAAAAATAATTACAAGTTGTTATTTACTGTTATAAAAGGTTAGCATAAATTAAAAGTGATCTAATATGGTTAAGGCTTCTTGGGCTTTAGTTATTAAATAATGTGTCAAATATGTATAAAATACTCTAGTAACTAATTTCTAATTGATGACGGGCTAATTAGAAATTAAAGTTAATATGCAAAAGTTATATATTAGGGTTATAATCCCCAAATTACATAAATATAACTTTTCTAACATCCCATTTTCAGAAAAGAGAGAACTACATTCTCTAAAGTATTTGTGTGTTAATTTGGAATATCAAAGCCACAAGATGTAAAGATCTCAACATATCAATGAATTCAATTATGCTTTCACATTTTTTGATTATTTGACATAATAAATATCGATTTATTAAGTTTTATATCATAGTTTTACAGTTCTAACATTATATACTACACAGTTACATTCAATATACATTTTTTATAGTAGACTAACTATCAAGTTTATAACAGGCATTATCTTAATCAAATTCTTTAACTTTTTTTTTGGTTTAGCCATGGGTGTTATCATTTACTGTACGATTTGCCTATCTTGTTTGGATCGGGTGATATTTAAGTAAAGCCGTCCTAACAATGTTGACACTAAAATTCAAGCTACCTAAATACCTAAGAAAGAAAACTACTTCAACTTTTAATTTCCAACTTTATCAATAATCAAATCCTTTATTTAATTATCTAATTATCATATCATTATAAATTCTTACCAAATATATAAATATATTTTAAGTTACTAACCAATTTCTCATCTCCATCATTTATATATCACTGAACTTTAGATACCTACATCAATTTCTAAACAAAGTTCACAAGAATTCTACAAACAAACCATATAAGGTATTTAGAATTTAATGAAAACTTACCAACTTCAAAAGTAACAAATGAGTATCCAATTCCACCGTTTATTTTCATTAGGCACCTTCACATTTCTCATCAATTCCTTTCAAGTTCTCAACCACTTTCTTCCTTCAATTATTTAGTCAATACTCCAAAAACTTTTCTCTAATATACTTCTTATTCAGGGACTTTCATGAATAAATTTGACTAAAAGAAATGAAACTTACAGAAAGTTGGAATATTCCAAAATCAATCTTAAAAGCTTAAAAAAAAAAAAAAAGAAATGATGTGTTTCTCTCTCTTTTCCCTTTAAATTCGTATATAAGTTGTTGAAGCCAAGCTCACCTTTTCCAAAAGTTTTCAAAATTAAATAAGTGATTAGATCATTAATATCCAATTCAATTCACTTCTATGATACGATTAATTAAAAATAAAAAAATCTATACCTGAGCTATTTTTCTTATCTAATCAATCAACCGAGTTGTGAAATCCATGCCTTTTTCCAATTCTCTTGTGGATTATAAAAGGGTGAAAAAAATCATTGGAATGTTCCCCTCTCTCTAACATACCTGCTGTCCTTCACTTATTAATTAGCTAGGTGTCCTTTATAGACAAGGCCACTTATCCCACTTCATAGGAGTGTGTGTGCTTAATATTTAACAATTTAGATATAATTGTATTCTTACATTAAGGTCTTCCCACGTTAAAGTCATGCAAGGGTAAGGCTTTTCAACTTGCCACCTTTCACTAACTTATTCACCACTTATTTTCTTACTAAATTAATTTTGGCATGCATTCATTTACATGTCCCTTCCATACAATCTATTACTTATTCTTGATATGGTATGCATCACTTTAATGGTCCAATTGTACTTCACTCCTCCAATTCTCACTTAAATTTCAATTTAGTCCTATTCTCATCTTTCTCAATTCATTAATTTCCATACAAGTCCCTCTAGTGTTAGTAATAATACTATTTTCAACACTCCAAACTATATTCCGTAGATGGCGATTCATGTCTCGAATTAGTACCACTACCAACATTGAAAATTTGAGTCATTAATTGCACAATGTAGAAGGACTTGAATAGATATTAAACCACGAAAATTGGAGAATTTCCTCAACCATTTCCACCATAACAATATATTTCAAAACACTTAATTCAATATTAAATATTTAAAGTTTACTATTCACCTTGAAATTTCCTATTTACACCTCAAATTGTGCCATTACCTATACTGAAATTTTGGCCACGTTACAATTATATTCCAAGATTCAATATTACATATGTTTTAATAATTTGATTGTAATGTTATCGAAAAGTATTTTCATAATTTTATTAGTCTATACCAAACACAAATCGAATGTTGAACTAAGTAGTTACTGTGAAATATTTGTAAATACATGTCTTTATTTTAAATCCTTATTGTGAATACATGTGCATGTTCTTTTAGCTAAAATTTAATTGTATAATGTTCCAAATATTACCAAATGCTTGTTTGTATATAATATTATACAATTATTATCGTGCGAGATGAATAACATGTTGTTTTAGAGTTATTTTCGAAATATGACTAAATATTTGCATTATACAGCTCTTATCGTATAAGATGAGTAACATGTTTTTTTTGGGTTGTTTTTGAAATATAATTAAATGTTTGCTTGTATATAATATCATACAACTCTTATCGCACAAGATGAGTAACATGTTTTTTTGAGTTATTTTCGAAATATAACTAAATGCTTACTTGTATATAATATCATACAACTGATCTTATTATACAAGATGAATAATATGTTTTTTTTGGGTTATTTTCGAAATATAAATAAATGCTTACTTGTATATAATATTATACAACACTTATCATATAAGATGAGTAACATGTTTTTTTGGGTTATTTTTGAAATATAACTAAATGCTTGCTTGTATATAATATCATACAGCTCTTATCGTACAAGATGGGTAATATTTTTTTTTTGATAATTTTTAAAATATAACTAAATGCTTGCTTGTATACAACATGAGTAACATGTTTTTTGTTTAAGTTATTTATCACAATGAAAATTCATGATTCTATCTTATAAGTTTAGCATTTAGGAAAAACAACTTTGCTTTCAACTTTTAAGTTTTTTTATAAAAATTTTTACTATTATTCATAATTTTTGATATTTTAAATAGGATGATAATATATGATTAAGTATGCTTAATCAATTTTTAAAATTAAAAAACCTTTATTTCTTTTTTTTAATTTTACAAAGTATTTTTAGTGAAAATAATTAAAAAAACTTTTTTATTATTTTTAATTTTTCCATATTTTAATTTTCTTAAATTCATTTTTAAAATTTTCAATCAAATATTGTTTTTTAGTTTTTCATTTTCCACAAACACGAAAATGAATTTAACTTTATTTCCTAAAACGAAGAGTAATCTTTTTTTTTTTCAAATTGAATTGATATTTTCTTAACTTTAAAAAAATAAATTACCGCATAACCCTACTATTATAAACTATTTTATTTGATTTTTTTTGTTAGTTTTTACATTAAATTGATAAAATTTGACTCATCATAGCTCAATCTGGTATTTATATACTATATATATATATATTTCTTTTAATTCATAGATTAAAAAGTTATTAAGAAATATAAAAAACAAAATATTATTTGTAAACAAAAATAAATATATTATACTTTTAAAAAGTTTAATTTTTTAAATTAAATTAAAGCAAATAATTTGAGAGTTATCTATCACACATACACACTAAATATTCTCAAAGTCAGCGTACAACTCACGCGCTATGTTACGGCGTGAATCAAATTGACGAGCCAGGATGCACGAGGACCGAACAGTACTCTCTGGATATTTTTGAAACCGCGAATCCAGGACACGTGTCCAAAGACCTAAATTTCAAAACTCAAACAGACAAGGGAATCGACTCGAGACGAGAAAAAGTTATCCTTAAAAGACCAATTGGCATCTTGTCATTGGATAACATTTCAATACACGAGCTTTCTGTACCTCGTGTCGTAATTTTATCAATACCTCATTAGATTTTGTAAATAAAAAAACATAATCCCGAACTGAAGTCTCAACGGTTTTTATGACACTTCCTTCTTCTTACCACACGAAACACATAAATTCAAAGCAGAGAGAATAGGGAAAAGAAAACCCTTTTTAAGGTTAAATTTTTAGAGATAAGGGTCGTTGTTCCTTTTTATTTTTTTGGCTCTTTTCCCCTTTTTTTCATATAGAAATTTGTTGTTTTTGCAGGTGAAAAAATGGAGAGTAAGGAGGAAGTTTTTTCTGTTGAGCTTCCAGCACCTGCTTCTTGGAAGAAAATGGTGATTTTTTTTTTCAAATTTGGTTGAGTGCTTATGTTTTAATTTTCTTGTTCCTTTAAATTTTCTATCTTGCTTTTAGTGTTTTATAAATCTGCTTTTTTCCCCCTTTTACTTTTTAAAATTTGGTTATTGTTTGTGTGGATTTGGGGATTTACTAATTGCTTTGTGTTTTATTGGTATTGTGCTGTAATGTTTCTGTTTATGGTTGTAATTTTATCATTAAGTTTAGCGTTGAAGGTTTTACCTTTGTGTTGGTGATAATAGTTGAAATTAGGGTTTTGTGGAAGTTTTGATCTTTTCAACCATTTTTAGGGTTAAGTTTTTTTTTTACATGGTAAGTAAAATTTCCAAAACATTTAACCAGGAAAGCAAAAATTTTCCTTCACATGTGTTTCCCAAAGTAAAAATTTCTTTCTTTGGAGAAAAGGGGACTCCTATTTTGCATTATATTATGAACTTCATGAGAGTTTCAGTGACAATCATGCTAGTTTTCCCAGCTGAAATATGCTATTATTCTCCTTTGGGCTTTCTTTAAACCTAACACTGGTTTTTAAACCTGGAGAAACCTTCCAAAGCAGTTACAGAATATGGGACAAAGCTCCGAAGCTTGAAATGAGTTAATGTTAGACACTTAAACTTTTATTTCAAAAACTCCAAAGTTTGTTGTTTTATAACTTAGGGAAACAAAATGAGCAGTCTTTTTTGTGCATATACTTGTATTTGATACCATCCCCTAAGTCTGAGAAACATGGGTGCACGTAATAGTAAATGTGTGTGCTATTAAGAGTGTAATGTAATACATTTAGTAATTCAGTGGTCTCTACTTTTAGCCTGGGTAAGGGATTTTATTAATATTGTTTGTAGATCTCACTGCTTAAGTTTATAGACTATGTACTTCATTCATTTATATCACAGACCCTACCATAATCCCCAATGTATTTTAATCTTTCGATAATGATTCTTACAATATATTTTCTTTTGTCTTTGCATAAATTTGCAGTTTGTTCTGTAAGAGGACAGTTAGTTGATGTTTAAGGCCATATTTCTTGGCTAATGGAGTAATCAAACTATGTATTTTTATTGGAAAATGATGATTTCTTGGGTACTTTTTAGCAGTTCACAAATTTAACTATTTGGGGATAGGCAGGTGGAGGCAGTGAGAGGGGGCTGGCCCTGGGTTTTGGGAAACAGGCTAACCCTTATCTGTTAAGGATCCGTGCATAAAATTAGGCAAACCTGTAGGGTTCTTCTATCAGTTTCCTTTTGTAGTACAACTTTCAAGCCAAGAAAAAACATATTTATCGTGTTAATGGTGATTGATAAGTGTCATTTTGTTTTCATACAATGGCCTGGTTGGTACTTGTTATAGTATCATCTCAAATTCGAATCTTGCTGCGTGAATCAATTGAAATTTGAATCCTACTGCATGAATCAATTGAAGCAAATTATAATCCCTACATTGTTCGATTTTGAGTACGGCTAGATTTAGTATTTACATACAGGGAATTAAAACATGAGCAAAGGGCTGAACGTTGCTGATAAACCACTTAATTATATGGTCTGGAATATCCTAAAAACTGCAGTAGATTGAAATGTCCAAATTTTCCAGCATGAGTTGATTCAGTTTATTTTAGCACCGTGGCAAGCCCCAAGTCTCACCAGTAATTCTATTTGGTGAGTAATCTATAAATACCAGTTTCAGTTTTTTAATTCAACCAGTGGCATGCCCTGACTCGGACTAGATAACCTCCCCATACCTAAACTTTTTCTCATAAAGAAAGAAATGTCCAAATTTTAGTAATACTGTTTTCCTTTGTGTGTGTGTAGACACTGTACAAACTTTTCTTTTACTTTGTATCTAGTAGTCCTCTGCTTGATCAGCGTTGAATTGTTTCATGATCATTCCGATGTTAGTATTTAAATTTGTTGATTTCATTGAATCATTTGGCATGGCCCTTTGGCAGAAATTAAACATTCCCTTAACAACTTAGGTCTTGACTACATATAGATCGACAATAACTTTGTGCCTTCCACTTGTTTTGTATGATCTGAAACATGCAGATGGATTATGATACATTTTGAATTGCATATTTCAGTGTTCATGTTATTGTGCTTCTTCTTTAATTGATTTGGCTGTAGTATACTTGTATAAAATGTCTTTCCGGTTTTTGTTTACAGTTTTTTCCCAAGAAAGTCGGTTCACCCAGGAAGACTGAGATTATGTTCCTTGCACCAACTGGGGAGGAGATTAGTAGCAGGAAACAGTTGGAGCAATATCTAAAATCACACCCTGGTAATCCTCCAATAACGGAGTTTGATTGGGGTACCGGTGAGACCCCTAGAAGATCAGCAAGGATCAGTGAAAAGGCCAAGGCTACCCCAACACCAGAAAAGGAACCCCCAAAGAAGCGAGGCCGAAAATCGTTGAGTGCAAAGAAGGAAAACAAGGAAACAGAAGCCGTTCCTGAAAAATCTGAAGGTGAGAAAGAAAATGAAAAGGAAGATGCACCAGCCACTGAAAAGGAAACTGCAGAAGCTGAAAGAGAAAAAGATACTTCCATAGAAACTCAGGTTCAGGATGGAGGTAAAACAGAAGTGGCAGACCAGACTGGGCATGCTGACACCAAGATGGAGGAAGCTGGTACAGATGTTAAGGTACCAGAAACTGCGGAGGCTGACAAAAAAGAAGAGGCTGCTGGTACTGAAGAAACCCCGACTGCAATGGAGGTTCAAGAGAAACCTGCAGAAGCTAGTTGCACAGACGGGACTCAAACTGCAAAAGAAGAGGAAGCCCCTACTGAAAAGGTGCCACAAACTCAGGCAGAGAAAGAGAATGGTACATGTGAGAAACAACCAGAAAATCCAGAAACTGTGACACTGGAAGCTAACGGGGGAGTAGAGAAAGAGAGTCCAAATGGAGCAGTCCCTGTATCTGAGGGAGAAGCCAAAGAGACACAAGGTTTACAGGAGGTGGCTGGCAAGTGTAGTGTTGAGATCGAGGACAAAGGCAAGGCAGTAGATGGGGAGGTGATTGAAAATGGTAAGGTTAAAGAAGGTGGGCAAGCTGATACCCCACAACCTACAGGATCTGCGCCTGCAAGCAACTAATATGACCACCAGTATCCTAGCCACCCTGTGGTATTCTAGTTTATTGTATTTGCCTGTAACCTCTATGATGATTTCATGGATGACTGTAACATTAATGATGTTTCTGCTAGATTTGTTTGTTAGTGGGATAGCAATCAACCTGTATCCCTGTAAGAAGTAGGTTTGAACGTCTCAGCTTTTGTTACATTGTGCAGAACTTAGATTGTAGGCACATGGAACTCGTGATTTATGGTTAGTGGCTCAAGTCTCAGATCGAACATTACATGTTATGTCATTGATTAACTGCACTGTGTATGCTTGATATGTTGTTGACACAATATGCTGGTGTTTTTTCTGTGTTATAACTATTTGGAACCATTGCATGGTTCCTGGTGCATGGAACCGTCGTGCCCTTGCTTAACGTGCAGCTTTTTAACCCCTGGTTAGGGGTTAAAGCATGTAGGTAGGTGTTTCCGCTCTCATGATCTGTTTACATAATTATTTGGAGTTCAAAGGTAACATTGATAGCTCTCGTTCATGAGCATCTTCCATCTTTGCTGGGTATGCACATGCTGCGTAGTTTTCAAAGCAATAATCGAAGGTGTTTTGCCAATGATTTTTAAAACTGTTAAATAAGAGCTATATTTTTCTTTATTCAAAGATTTTCCCATATGAATATAATCATTGTAATGATCAATGGAACATACAAAGTTGGCTTTTCGTTAACCTACAAAACTGTTTCCTCACCAAGCTTGATTAAGTAGCTTAATAATCATGCCACCTCTACTATAATGCAAAAGCAACAAGCCAAAGCCAAACTTATTTCCATCATTAACCAATGATTCACTTCTCCTCATATCCCACGAAAGGTATACATAAAAATTATTCAACTATCCATCTGCATACACGAGGGGCTCATGTACCTTTTACGAGTAACAGTGTCATTTGTTTATGGACAACCCCCCAAGAATAGAAAGTTGCAGAAAAGGCATACTTTGAGAGTAAGAATCTTTTAGTTTTTTTTTTTTTTTTTGAACTTTGGGTTAAGGTTAAGAATCTTCTTCCTCTTCTTTATTTCTAAAGCCTTTTTGGTACATCATCTTTAAATAAGGTTTAAGAATATTTTCTTGGGTGGTTTTTGTGACATGCCTGCATTAACAAGTCTTGCCTCTCTTTTTGCTATAGTTTTTAAGTCATCAAAGACTGGACCAACCCCACCTCTTTTCTACAAATGGAATGCACATCCTCTGTTTATCTTCCTACATTTCATATGGGTTCTTCTATCTTTCTCTGGCTCTTCCTCATCTTCTCTGTCATATTCTCTCCTGGTATGCACCTTTCGTTATTGTATATTTTCTTTTTGCTGATACTTATTGCATATGTAATACACCATAAAAAAATTTTAAAAAGAAAAAAAGTCCCTTTTTTTCATCAATATGGCTGCTTTGCTTTAATACATTATAAGTTTGGCTGCATGCTAAGTTGATGAATTACTCTGCTTTTCAATGACTGGCGATGTCTAATTAAAGCACATATATTATTGGTGATGTGTGTGATCATGCAGTTTCAGCTAAACATTCAGTCACATGGACCTATGGAGTAAACTATGGCAGAATAGCAAACAACCTACCACAACCAGAAAGTGTGGTGACGCTTCTAAAAGCTGCAAAGATAAACCACATTCGAATCTACGACGCAGATCACGGAGTTCTCCAGGCCTTTAAAGGGTCCGGTATAGAAATTATAATTGGACTTCCCAATGAATATTTAAAAGAAATAAGTATAGGTGAGGACCGTGCCATGAATTGGGTACAAGAAAACGTACAGGCATTCCTTCCCGATACACGAATCCGAGGAATAGCCGTCGGCAATGAGATATTGGGAGGGACAACTATAGAACTTTGGGAGGTCTTATTACCAGCAGCAAAGAATGTTTATAGTGCTCTTTACAGATTGGGTTTACAGCATACTGTTGAGGTTTCAAGTCCACATTCAGAAGCTGTATTTGCCAATTCTTTCCCACCATCAGCTTGCATCTTCAGACCCGATGTTGCTCCTTTCATGAAGCCACTATTGGAGTTTTTCTCACAGATTGCCTCTCCCTTTTATATAAACGCATATCCATTCCTAGCCTACAAGAATGACCCTCAACACATCGACATTAACTACGCATTATTCAAAGATAATCGTGGGATTTACGATGCAAAAACGAAGCTACATTATGATAACATGTTTGAAGCTCAGGTAGATGCAGCCTATGCAGCATTGGACAAAGCTGGTTTCAGCAAGATGCAAGTCATTGTTTCTGAAACCGGTTGGGCTTCGCGTGGGGATCCTGATGAAGCTGGTGCAACAGTGAAGAACGCAAGGACTTACAACCGGAACCTGCGTAAACTGTTGGCTAAGAAGAAGGGAACCCCATTTAGGCCAAAGATGGTGATCAAGGCTTATGTTTTTGCATTGTTCAATGAAAATTTAAAGCCTGGGCCAACATCCGAGAGAAACTTTGGATTGTTCAAACCTGATGGAAGCATTGCGTATGATGTTGGGTTCACTGGACTGGTGCCTTCTGCAGCACCACCCTCCATACTTGTCTCTTTTAAGGTATGCTTTGCTTTTCTTCATTGCCTATCTCATAATATTCCATTTGAATATGATCACTGTTGTTGATTTGTGTAGTTAATTTTGTCAACATTGGTTTTGTTTGCAGGAAATTGCGGGGCAGGGTTGGTTAAGATGGTCTTATTTATTGGTTTCCACGGCTTGGGCTGTTGTTTTACTCTAATCTTTAGGATTATCAACATTATTTACTAACTTTGGATTCTTTGTATAGAGAAGTTCTTATCGGACCAAGTTTATTCAACAATAAAACTTCTATTTCTCAACCCTCCAATTTCCTTTTTTTTTTTTTACCAAAATATCTTTTCATAATTTAATATTTTAATTAATTAATTAATTAAAATGTTGAATCTAATTAAAGTATTATAAGAATTCAATTCCTAACTCAACTCAATTATACCTAATAATTTGACAGCTGAAAAATTAATTATAAAAAGCCTTTTTTGGTCCCTTTTAATTTTAATGTTCATTTTAAAAATAAGTAATTAAAGACAATTAATAATGTTTTTCTTCAACCATACATATTTTTATTAGTATAATAGACAATTTAACTTTTAAAGTTTACATAATTTATTAATTTAATCATGATTTAATAAATTTAGCCTACAACATCGACAAAGAATATATTAACATTGGAAGCTAAAATTATTATTACACAAATAAAAATATATATACAATTGATAGTAAATATTAGAATTAATTATCTCGAATTACTTAAAATTGACAACAATTAAATAACTCCGGGATGAATTTGAAAGATACTAATTAAATAAATCTAAATATCAATAAATATGGTTGAATTAGATGATAGGCAAGATTTGTCGGTGCACATTTCTAACATTTAAAGCAATTAAGACAGCATAGAGGGACAAAAAAGAGGGAGCCGCTCCATTCAATATTTTGGATATATGTTGTTGTTCTATTGGTGGGAAAATTCTAATAGCCAACAAAAACATTAATTCAAATCAGATACTGGATTAAATATAATATTTTTTATTAACATTTTGATTCATTCAATTTTAAATTATTTTCTGATTTTGAAATTTGAATTGAATACATTTTAAATGCAAACATTTGATTTCTCTTACCATTCTTATTCCACGAGAATAGCACCAAAGAACATCAAATATTTACTTTTTTTTAATGAGGTTTTGGGAATTTATGTATGTTTTAATTTTTAATTCAAATTTTATTCTAAATTTAAGTTAATTACATTTTCAGAACCATTTTGAATATATTATAATTGTTAATATGTTTTTAATAGTTTTATTTTTCTAAAAAAATATCAATTAGGTTTCTCTTACTTTTTCGCACTTAATTGAACCCTTCAACAAAAAAATTAATTAAATAAACCCTTTGACGAATGTTGACAGTTAAAAACTAATGAAATTGATGACATGACCGTTACGCCAGTTAAACAACTTATTTTTGGAACATGGCTTTAAATAAGTATAAATTTTAATGATGTGGATTTTTTTCACATGATTTCAATGTTTAAAAGTTAAAACTTCATCAAGATTTTTCATTATTTTCTTGACAACCAAATACTATTTGCAGAGCAGAGCATTTTCAAAAAATTACAAAAGAAAATATTTTCGTAAAGCTTTTTATCTTTTTCATTATTCACAAGTTTAATAGTCATTTTCATCGACCTTCATCGTTCACTCATTGCTTACTTGTGAAAATGAGATAAACACATCCCAAACAACTCTTTCACCATTGCTAAACCCATTTCCACCTTCACCACTATAGTTAACACCTGACATTATCATTTTTTAGCAAAAACGAACCATAACCATACCTCAACAAAACCCAAATCATTAGACAAAGACAAATGTTTCAAATGTATAAAACCCTAATCAACAAGAAAGTGAAAGTGATTGGTTAACAAAAATAGACAAACAAATCTAACAATTTTCCAAAAAAAAAAAAAACCTAACAATATCACTAATCAAGAAAAGTTGTAAAAACTCTTTGTAACTCATATTTTATTAGAAAATCCTATGGTGGATACAAACTTGTTCTATGTTGGATAATTGAAATTTTTCACTCAATTCCTCTGGTTCTTTTGGAGCATTGATCTTATAAAAAAAAAAAAATTTGGATATCAATAATGATAATGAGGATGGGTTGAGTTCTGAACTCAAGGTTTAGATTCACAAACTTCCTATTAGCATCAAAGAAAATCATTTGAGAAAAAGAAAGAAGGGAAGAAAGGGTTTTATTATGGTGTTAAAACAAGAACCATAAGGAGTTTCACCATTAATAAGATGATGAGTGGCGACAATTAGGTTTAGAAAAAAACTTTTATTTATAAATGTATTATTTTAATAACTAAATTCCATTTGATAATATTTTTTTAAAAAATTTCATATCATTTCTTTAAAAATAATTTAAACAACTGTAACTGTCACATTATAAGTTCAGTTAGTTTTAATAGTTAACATTAGTCAAAAAATCTATTTGATTAATTTTCTCGGTTGAAGAGCTCAATTGGGTGTAAAAAAGTCGAAAGCGCTTAATTAATTTTTTTTTTTTAAATTTAAGGGCCTTTATACCATTAAGAATTTTCCTTTTATTCTTACTTTTTTGGGCCAAATTATTGTTTATTTTATTCTTGATATCTATTTTATAATTTATGTTTAGAGCTTATGGTTGTTACTCTCAAACAATATGGTCTTCAAAGTTCAAACTTGTATTTCTCTTAAAAGAAAATTACTATTTATTTTAATTTATGCAAATTTAATCTAAATGCAATTTAAAAAAAAAAAGCTATCTTAAAAAGGGACGTTATATTATAGTTCTCAATCTTTTTCACATTATATACAAGCATTTTCCCGCATCTCCTTTTACAAAAAAAAAAAAAAGAAAAAAAAAAGAAAGAGAAAATATGATAATAATAAGAATAAGAATAATAATAATAATTATAATAATAATAGAAGAAAAATTAAAAACATTAGCGGTGTGTGGTAGGGAAGGTCTCAGCCTCATAATAATTTTGGACATAATCATCACCATAGATCTGATTAATAACAAGTACCAACCCCATAGCAAAGGCTCCATCAAAGCCTGGTTTTAAGGAAAGCAAAAACACGTCTTTCCCAAGTACCACCTTCCTCGAAGCATCAACTTTCCGTTTGATCTCAGCCATTGATTCCTTCCTTGCATTCAATATCTTGCATCTTCGTTGCCCAAAGTTCCCTTCGATCTGGTACTCCTCTCCTGGATTGCTCAACATTTCAACTATCATCCCACACCGTCCGATTATTGATGATCTTTTCACACTGAATATCGGTTTCTGTCCTTCCGATCTTTCCCCTACAAACCCTTCCCACCGCTGATGCAAACTCGGCCTCTGCAAGAAGGACACGCCGTTTATCATCCAGTTAACTAACTAACCCTACATGAACCGAGTCAAATCGTTCGAATTAAAAAGAAAATGAAGAAACATACCTTTTTTCTTAGGGTGAGTAGGCATTTTCCATGAGCATCCATAAGAACAAGTTGACCTTTTTCACGAGGAAGAGGGCCGTAGGAGTCGACTCGGAAGAGCAACTGGCCTTTACAGTCGTAAACAATGAAGCCATCGTTGGCGAAGAAAAGAGAAGTTTTAAGAACAGTGAGATGCTTCTCTTGTTCGTAAATATATTCGCCATCTACACCCAAACCTGCTTTCATTTTTGTTCCGCTCTATTATAACTAATCCAGGGTGTTTTAATTTGAAGCAAAAAATGTGAGGGACTGAACTGAAATAGAAAAAGTAGACGTTGAACGGAAGATTTATAGTGCCTGTGGGAGGAACAAACAACACGTTTCAGACTGAACTGGAAATTTCATTTTCTTATTTGTTTTCGGCATTTAAATTATGATTGCCCACGTGTTTTTTTCCTTTAATATAAGATAATAAAAATCCATAAAAAAGAATATTATTAATTATTATCCAAAAAAAAAAAAGTTTGTATTTAGAAATACGTGAGTTAGGTCCCTCGACTCTCTATATATAAAACAGGGCATTTGCCTTCAAATTTATAAAAATAATTGTTTTAGTGCTTTATTTAATATTTAATATTTTTAATCTTTAAATTTATATTTTAATCAAATCACTTTAAAATGTATAGAAAAATTGATATTTTCTAATTTTATTGATATGGCATACACATGAATGATACGTAAACATTTAATTAATTTTTTAAAATTTTAAGAATTCAAAAAATTGTAAAAGTATTTTTAAAATTAAAATCACTAAAAAATATAAAAATTATTTAAAAATTAATATATTTTTTAAATTTTAAAAAATTAATTAAATGCTGACATGTCATCTTTGTGGCAATCCATGTATATGCCATGTCAGCAAATTTAACAACGTTAAGTTTTCCATCTATTTTTGGACGATTTGATAAAAAATATAAGTTTAAAGATTAAAATAACTTTTTTGTGTAGTTTGAGGGTCAAATAAAACATTATATCAAAAGGAAAATATGATCCAAACTTAGTTAACGTTATTAAATTAAATTAATTAATGAAATGTAACTTTAAATACAAATTTAGAATACAAAAATATTTAAATATAAAAATGAGAAAAAATTGAAGAGTTTAGCTGTCAAAGTAAGTTTGAGTATAGAAACTAATATATATATATATATATATATATAAAATTTAGAGGTCAAACCATTCTCTAAACCTCTTATTTACTGTTAGTAGTGTAGAATATGAGAACAAATCATTAAAATTGAAATTTAATTTTAAAATTTTACCATAATGTGGTATATTTTATATATATAAAAATAAACTAAGTGAGATAATATGCTTAATTATCGTTTGTACAAATATAATGATTATGTGTAAACTCTAAAAAGAAGAAAATTCTAAAATATTTAGAATTTAGATTTGATAATTCAACAAACTTCATTATCATGTATTATTAATAAAAATAAATAAGTTTTTAAAAAATAATTAGATTATGATATAATACAATGTGACTGAAAATTTACGTAAAAATAATATTGATGAAAAAAATAAAGGTGTACAGGCGTAAAAATTTCTCAAACTTAAAAAAAATAATTAATTTTTTTTCCACTTAATTGAGCATTTGAACTTTCAAAATGAATAAAAAATGCCCTCAAACTTCTTAAAAAAAAGCAATTAAGCCCATTTTTTTTACTCAATTAGGTACTTGAACTTTCAAAATGTATTAAAAAGAGCATCAAAATTTTTCAAAAAAGCAATTAAGCCTCTACTCTTATTAAAAATTAAAAAAATTTTAAAATTTTTTAAAAATAACAAATTTTAATAAAAATATATAAATTTATTAAAAATTAGAATTTTTTATAAAAATTGTCAAAAAATAAAAAAAGTAAAATTTTATAAAAATCATAAAAATATTAACAACCCCTAGTTTTTTCAATTAAAGTCAATCACGTGTAGCAACACAGTGACATGTGGCAAAATTTTTTTTAAAAAAATAAAAATTAATAAAAGTTATAGAAAAAAATTATAAAATATTTCTTTTGGTACGATAATTTTTATAAATTTTTTTTATGAAATTTATATTTCTTTACATTTTGTATAATTTTCTTATGACTTTATAAAATTTTATAATTTTTTTATATTTCTATATATTTTATAATTTTTCACGATTTTTATAAAATTTCACAATTTTGTATTTTTTACGATTTTTATACTTTTTTTAATTTTTAATAAATTTTTAATATTTGAATTTTATTAAAATTTAATAATATTTATAGATTTTATTGATTTTAATTTTTTTATATTTTTTTCTAATTTTTAATAAAAGCAAGGGCTTAATTACTTCTTTTAAATTTAATGGTCTTTTTAATGCATTTTAAAAGTCTAAGTACTAGAAAAAAGTAGAGATTTAATTGCTTTTTTGAAAAAATTTAAGGTTTTTTTTTTTTTAATGTTTTCTGAAAGTTCATGTAGCCAAATAAATAAAAAAGAACCAAGGATTTAATTGTATTTTTTTTAAAAAAATTGACAATTTTTAACATCATTAACTCAAAAATAAAGACATAAAATTAGTAACGGTTTGTGTGTAAATAATTTTAATGAGAGAGACAAGATAGTGACCCAAGTCCCAAGAAAAAAAGAATTTTATTGAGCGGAATAGGTATGGTCTACGTCCATCTGTCGGGCAAATGATGTGCAAAAGATTGGAATATTGCTGGTAGGGCTGCAAATCATTTCTTCTTTTTTGTTCAATACAAATTGGATATAAGTTGTTACATAATTATTATTATTATTATTATCATCATGTTTTAATACATATATATATATATATATATATATTTGTGTCCAAACCGTGTGGGTTTTTATTTTTTCTTAAATAATAATGAAAATGGTAAGCTTTTGTTTAGTTAGAGCATAGTTTTCAAGCTTTCATGGAAAGAGAGCGGACACTGACACTACAAATGAGGACATTAGTACCAAATATGAGATTCGTGGGTTACCATTTCTTTTTTAGGTATCAAAATTAAGTTATAAATATCATATTTTTTTTCAATCAAAATTTTATTAGTTTTGGATATATGAGCTTATAATTTTATAAATTTTAAAAGATAAGAAGTTAAATTTTCTCATTTTAAAAGAGTCACAGCCCCTATTCGCCTTTTTCAAGTTGTTCATGTTTATAGGTTGAGTCACATTAAGTTGGGGAAACGTCTAAGTTCAAGCTCGATCCGACTTAGCGCATTCATATACTTCATTGTCTAAAAATAATAAAATATAAAAAATATATAATACTTATATATTTTAATAATTAATTCAAATAAAATTATTTTTAAAATTATTTAATTTAAATTCAAGTTAATCTGTTGGAAAAATAAAAATTTATTGTTAAAACTTAACTCGACTCAGGTGGGTCACAGATCTACCCTCTATCATCTTTTTAACTTTGAACTTTTTATTGATTCCACATACCAGTTCAAAAAAAAGTACGTGCCAACAAAACCGTGATAAAGTTGTGTGTTAGTATGAGTGGGTAGAGTTTAAATATCGAAAACTCATCCCTTATCCCAAATTTGTAATAATAAAAAAGAAATAAGTTGATAGTTTTTACTATAGTTAACACCCTTATTTATGTGGTATAATTGATGGTTAAGAATTTTGGAAAATGAAATTCTGGTAAAAACTTTAATAAAGTTTGACTCCTAAGTAATTAATCATTTGGATAAATTCCATATTATAGTGGTAATTACTTGTTAACTCATGTAATCTATATATATATGAAAATTAATAGTTTAAAAAAACCCCTTGAAAATTATTAAGTTTAATAAGATTGTTAATTTAATTATGCATTCGTAGAAGTATTATTTTTTAAATATGTTTTATTATATTAATAATAAACTAATTCAATTGGTAATATTTAGCCATTTTCATGACTTATCTTTAGCAAAAAGAAGGAAAATTGTCAACCCAAATAGCATGGTGGGCTTGGTTTATGGTCCTTGCCAGATCATAACACTTCTTTTATAATGAAATTGGGTTTCAACATTGTGTCGAACTCCTCTGCTCTGTGGGTTAGTGTTCTCCAATCTAAATATGGGGTTCAAAAGGGGAGGAAGTTCTTTTTTTTTTTTTTTTTGTGGAGATCACTCTTAAAGGTATGGCCTCTTATTCGTAAGAACCTTCTATATTCTGTTGGAGATAGAAAAAGTATAATTGTTAGAAAGATCCTTGGATCCCAAACATTGGGCCTTTGTGTAGAAAGCTTCCTACTAATTCTACTATAGATATGGAATGTTCTCTTAATGATATGGTTACTGAGAATGGTGATTGAAATTTGGAGTTCTTTCGTCTTTGGGATTCAAAATATGCTATTCAAAAGCTCCACCCCAGTTAAACTCTAGTACTAACAGAATTATTTGGAGAGGCACCACATCTGGTCCCTTATCCATCAAAACTGCGTATGAGAAAATACAGGAGGATTATGGAATTTGAAAGAAGCTATTTGGTAGTTACTATGAAAGTTTCAAGGACCACAAAGGGTGAGATTTTTCTTATGGCTTGCGCTTAAACAATGGTTACTCACTAATGAAGAGAGGATAAGAAGAGGAATATGTATTGATCTTGCTTGCAGAATTTGTGGTCATGAGTATGAAGATGTGCTACACAGCATTTGTGATTGTACTACAGTAAAGGATATTTGGAATCATTTAATTCCACCAGGTAAGCATCTTACTTTTTACTCCAAGACACTTTTTTAATGGATGGAGCATAATCTCAAAGATAAGCAAATGGCTAATTTAGCAAGAGGAGTTAATTGGCATTGTTTGTTCGGGATTATAATTTGACACATGTGGAAAAATTGAAACCTTTATATTTTCCAAGGCCTCGCTTGGAATTCTAATAGAATTATCAAAGTTTCTCTTAGCTGGGCTAAACAGTATGCTTTTGTGATAAATTCATGCGCTCCTAAATCTTCAAGATTTGGTCGACAACTCTTCCTTTTCGAACAGTTGGGTATGCTTGAATTTAGATGGATTAGTTAGACCAGAATACGCTTTCGCTACAGTTGGTGGGCTTTTGAGAGACCAAAATGGAAAGTGGATTATTGGTTTTAACAGGTACTTGGGCAATTTGTACAGTACTTGATTTTGAACTTTGGGGCATTTTAGATAGTTTGAAGCTCGTGCTTGATCAAGGATTTTAAAACATCTTAATTCAGTCTGATAGTCTTGTGGCAATCAACATGATCAAAGATGGCATTCACGGAAACTCTAACTCCGCTTTGGTAAGGAGAATCCATACGATTTTGAAGCTTCTTAATCTTTGGAGTCTTCAGCATATTTCTAGAGAGGATAATAAACTCGTAGATAAGATCGCTAAGGTTGTACAAGATAGAAAAACTTATTTACGATTGATGGAGGAGTCCACTTGGATGTCTTTTACTTAGTGTTTATTTTTTATGTGTATTTATTTCCACCAAAAAAAATATGGCAAGTCCCAAATAAAACACTTATATAAATTACTTTAAAACTTTCTCTGTAATAACCCAAATTTCACGGGCACTGGAAAAGTGAGTTTAGGGCCTCCGTCCTAGGAAAATGAGTCCGTAAATATTTATTAAAAATATTTACGAAGTTAGTTATGGGTAGAATTAGATTTTAGTTAAGTAAATTTATTTTAATTAGATGAAATTAGCAAAAAGGATTAAATTGAATAGAGTATAAAAGTTTAATTATAGAATAGAGAAAAGTCAAGGGATTAAATTAGTAATTAAATCATAAAAGTGACATGTGTTTGATAAAAATAATTTACATGTGTAATAAAATAAATATGTACAAATGTATAAAATTAATTGATTTACTTAAAATTTAAGTAAAAGATATTTATTTATTTATTTGTTATTATGTTAAATTATATTTTATTAATTAATTAAAATGGTGCCAAATGTATGATAATGAACCATACATGTGTATATATGTGTATAAATACACATGTAATAAATTTATTTGTCATAAATTAGATATTTTAGAATTAAAAAAATTAATTAAGAATTAAGTAATTAATAAAACAAATAAAGAAGTAAAAGAAAGAAAAAGAAAAGTTACAGAAGCAAAACGAAATAGAAAGAAAAAGAGAAAGAAAGAAAGAAGAAAGAGAAAATTAGGGATTTGAAGTTTGGATTAATTTGGTAAGTTTAATTACGTTATTTCTTTGTAATTTTGATGTTTTTGAAGTTTTAGAGTAAAATATTACTTGATTTAAGTTGAAATATTAAAAGTTGATAGATTTTTAAGTAGGGTTTATGTTAAAATAATGATGAAATTAGGGATTTATTTGATAGAATTTTTTATTGGAATTGATTAAAGGTAGAAGTGTACATGGGCCGGGCCGGGCCGAGTTTGGGCCGGGCCCAACTAAAAATTTAGGCCCGTTTATTGGGCTCGGGCTGGGCCAGGCCTAAAAAATAGGCCTAAAATTTTGCCCAAGCCCGACCCATATAAAAATGCTAAAACCCGAGTCTGGCCCGACCCGACCCGCCCGTATTAGTTTTTTATATTATTTTATATAATGTTTAAATATATATAATACATCAAAAATACTAAAAAATCAAAATAAATATTTTTCAACAAATTGAAAATAAATTTTAAAAAATATGTAGACTTAAATAACACTAAAATAGATGTAACTTAACAAGCAAATGCCTCTTAAATAATAACAAAATTAACAAATGTCTTTAAAATAATAACAAAATTAACAATAAAATAAGTTTTACATAGAGGTGTGCATGGGCCGGGCCGAGCCGGGTTCGGGCCGGGCCTAACTAAAAAATTAAGCCCGTTTGTCGGACTCGGGCCAGCCGGGCCCAAAAAATGGGCCTAAAATTTTACCCAAGCCCGACCCAAATAAAAATGTTAAAACCCGGGCCCGGCCAAGCCCGCCCATATTAATTTTTATATTATTTTTATATAATTTTAAAATATATATAAACCATCAAAAATACTAAAAACATCAAAATAAATATTTCTCAACAAATTAAAAATAAATTTTAAAAAATATGTAAACTTAAATAACTGTTGCGACGTAATTTTGCTTCGGTCGCTAATTGTGGCGATTTATTGAAATTTGAAAACTGAGGTTCAATTTTATAACAAAAAGGGGAGTCGCCACCGATCTTTTTTCTAGGTGTGACCGGACACCTAATAAAACCTCTTTTTAACAAAAAAAACAAAAAAATTTCATTTTTGGATAAAAAGAAGGCCGGGTTTAGGCCTACGTTAAAATTCAGAGAAAAATAGGGTCCGGGAGTCGATTATGCGCGGGGAAGGTATTAGCACCCCCGCGACGCCCAAAATTGGTATCTTATTAAATACGTGTTGTCTTGATTTTCAAAAATACGAGTTCAATTTAAAATTTAGTTGTGATCCGATCAAAACACGAAAATTTTTAAAAATTTCGGTTTCTTTTGAGAAGGACGTTCTGTTTTTAACACGAGCCAATCGATATTCACCCAACATAGCGATGAAATCAACGACTTAATGCTAAATCGATACGTTGCCTTATTTATTGAAAATTAATTAAAAAACACGGATAAAGATCTTTAAAGTAGTGAATGGTAAAATGATACAAAATGGGTAAGAAATGAAAATAAAAGAATTAGAAATACATCGAGGTAAATAATAAATATGACAGTAATATTAAAAACAATAACAATGCATGCGATATTAAACGTGGTAATAATAGTATTAATACGCAAAATAAAAACGAATATATATAAACATATAACAATAATAAGTGAAGTGATAAAACATAGTATTAAGAACACTAATAATGCTATATACATATATATATATATTAAAATATATACAGAATAATAGGAATGAAAAGTATATACATAATAGTACTAAGAATATGTACATAATATTTACATATATATATATATATATATAAATAATAATGGTGTTTAAAAATATACAATATATAGTATTAGGAATAATAGTATAAGAAACATAACTAATAATGTTAACGTATATACATAACATATGTAAAATATATAGTATTAAGAGCATATATACATAATACATAAAAATATAGCACTAATATATATATGTAATACACAAAAATATACATAATAGGATTAAAATATACACATATATGTATACATGGATAGTATATATAAATATATATATATATATATATAAAGAATATATATGTATAAATAAATACAATATATACACAATATATAGTTAAAATAATAAAAAAGAATATATATGACATATAATAATATCAAAATTATTAGTAATACTATATAATATAAATATATAAGTATGAAAAATTAATAGTAATGGAATATTGATAAATAATATAAATAATAATAATAACTGTATAAAATATAATAGCATAAATAATATTAAAATCAAAATAAAATAAGAAAAAACATAAAAAAGGGACGAAATCGAATTAAAAAATGAAGTTTTGGGGCGAAATTGAAATAAAAACAAAAGGAAAGGGCCTATTTGAACACGCGTGAAACGTAGGGGGACCAAAACAGAAATTATCCCTTCCATCTAAAACGGTGCAGCATCAGGGAGGACCAGAATGAAAATGAAATAAAGGTTCGGGACCAAATTTAAAAGATATAGGAACTTAATTGCAGAAGCATGAAAAAATGGAGGGGCTAAATGCGCAAATAGCCCCTCCAATGAAAACACGCGGAGCCTGGCTCAGGGTCGGGTCGGGTCGAATCAGGTTGACCCAGGGCAAAACGACGTCGTTTTGTACCCTGGGTCCTTGAATCAATACAGCGCCATTTTGGTTGGGTATTTAAACCCCAAAACTTATTTTTTTTTCATTTTCAATCTTTCTTTCAAAAAAAAGCTCTCAACTCTGCTCTCTTCTCCAAATCTGGCAAGTCCTCCAATGGTGCGCCGCCGTGAGCTCCGCCGCTGTCGCTGGCCACCGCACGCGGTGGCCGGAAGTTCAAAAGGTAGGTTTTTTTGTTTTTATATATATATTTTTTAATGTATGTGCATATGTATATGTAGATAAAAACACAAAAGAAGAAGAAGAGAAAAAAAAATTCGAATTAAAAAGAAAGGGTGAAAATCACCTTTGATTTTCTGTTTTGTATTTTTTGCTTTTAGGTTTCCTTTTTTTTTACTCTCTGCCTCGATACTATTTGTGTTTAAAACCTTGTTTGTATTGATGAAAAATGGCCCCCCGATACATGGTTTTCTGAATCGGCTTATATAGCCTTTACAAACTGTTTTTTTTTCTTTTTTATTATTCTCTTTGCTGTCTTTTCCTCTTTATTGGTTGCAGGTACAAGTTGCTGAGGTGAGACAGTGGAGACGTGACCTTGCTCTGACTTGGCAGCAACTAGGGCGGTGGCTATTCGAGTGAGTCGGCAGCAGCAGATGCAAGTGGGGTTAGGGTTCTGCTGTTAGGTTTTTTGGGTTTGGGCTTGGGTCAATTTGTAAACGGGTTATTGGGTAATAGTTAGGTGGGTTAGGCTATTTGGGTTTCAATTGGGTTGTGGGATTATTGGGCTGACCGGGTATGGGCAATTGGGTTTTGGGTAGTGGTTTATTGGGTCAATTTTGTAAAATGGGCCCCGGGTTTAAAGGGATTTGGGTTATTGGGTAAATGTTTGAGTGGGGTTTAATGGAAATGGGCCAAAATTGGCATGTAACAATAACAATAAAATAGATGCAACTTAACAAGCAAATGCCTCTAAAATAATAACAAAATTAACAAATGTCTTTAAAATAATAACAAAATTAACAAAAAAATAAGTTTTATACAATATCTAAATAATAACAACAAAATAGTAACAACATAATAGTAAAATGGTAACAAAATAGGGAGAAAATAATATTAAAAATATAATTTTTTGTCTTTAGTGAATTCGGGCCGGGCCGGGCCGGGCTCGGGCAAAAAATTCCTTTCCCGAGCCTGGCCCATTTTTTAAACGGGCCTTATTTTTTTGTCCAAGCCCATTTTTCGGGCCTATATTTTTGCCCAAACCCTCCCACATTTCAGGCGGGCCTTCAGATCGGGCCGGGCCGCCCGGCCTATGCTCACCTCTAGTTTTACACAATATCTAAACAATAACAACAAAATGATAGCAACATAATAGTAAAATGGTAGCAAAATAGGGAGAAAAATAATAAGAAAATAATATTTAAAAATAGATTTTTTTGTCCTTTAGTGAATTCAGGCTGGGTCCGGGCCAAAAATGCCTTACCCCAGCCTGGCCTATTCTTTAAACAGGTTTTATTTTTTTGTCCAAACCCATTTTTCGGGCTTATATTTTTGCCCAAACCCTCCCACATTTCGGGCGGACCTTCAGGCCAAGGATTACATTGTAAATTAGGTCATAAGTTTTGTATTCTAGGGATTAAATTGATAGAAATTTGAAATTATGGAAAAATGATGAAAATTTGATAGTTAAATTAAAGTTTTGATGGAATTTGGGTAGGAAAAAGATGTGAATTGTAATAAGGAAGAAGATGAATATGGTTAGGACAAATTTGGAATTTAGATAAAAGTTGTATGGAAACTTAATATTTAATGTGAAATATGTGTGTAATTAATGATTTGTAATTATGTAAATTTCGTAGCAAACAAGGAAACCGAGATGTCAATTTTGAAGGGGAAGGAAAAAGTGATCGAGGAATAGTTTGAGAAAATATCAGTTTGTATTACTATAAATCGAGTTAATTTCTATTTAATAATTTATTTGATATTTATACTTATGAAGCATGTGTAATATAAGTGTTATTATTGATTCATGAGACTACAAATGTGAAATTGAAAATTTAGATTGAATTATCAGTATATTTGAATTTGAATGATTTGAAATCACGTTTGAATGATTTGTGATCAAATCAAAAGTGAAAGTGAAATTTAGATTGAAAGTGATATGAATTGTGAATTGATTTGTAATCTGTTACCCTATTAACTAGTCGGGCTAGTGGAATATAGTTGGCATGCCATAGGATTGGAAGAGTTTAGGGATTCTTCGACCTCAAGTCAATGAGACACTTGGTGTGTCATAGATTTGCTTCGGATAGATTCAATGAGGTATGGGTTACCACTTTGCTTTGGCTCAGCCAATGAGACACTTGGTGTGTCATAGATGTGCTTCGAACTATCCGATGAGGCATTGGTCGCCACCCCGGTGTGTTTTGGTTGGAGCCATGTATTCGTCAAGTCCGAGTCATGGTAATAGAGATAAATACATGATTGGTAAGTTAAACAAAAAAGATTATATATTATGTGCATAATATGATATAAGAAATGAAATGGAAAGATATAGATAAAAATGTGAATTATGCTTATGTTACGATTTATATGATTGATGAAATTGAATTATATAAATCAAAGTATTTTAGTAATTTAAATGAAACTGTAAATTGAGAAATTAGTAAGAATGAGTAAAATTATATTATGTTATAACTTGATTTATAGTAAAACCACTGAGTATTTTTATATTCAGCGTACGGTTTGTTTCCGTTCGTAAATTAGTAGCAGTCAAGTCTGAATCAGCATCCAGAACCGCTCCCAAACTCAGCAACAGTGGTGACATTTCTAACTTTTGTTTAAAGTGGCATGTATCTAGGTTTGTATGGTTGAATATAACAGTTTTGTAACTTTAAGTTGTAAAAATATTATGTGATATTTTGAAATGGTAAATGAAAGTTAAGTTTCGTATGTTTTAAGTGCTTTAAGCATTTGAATTGGTTTTTGGTTGAGTATTGGTATTGTATTGATCTTGGTTTTAAAGTGCAGGGAAGTTAGTTTAGTGATTTAAGGCTCATATAGAGTCCACACGGCTTGGCACATGGGCGTGTGACCAAACCGTGTGAGACAAGCGGCTATCACATGGGCGTGTGTAATGGCCGTGTGTCCCCTACATCTTAAATGTGAAGTCAGGATAGCACACGGGCTAAGTACACGGGTGTGTGTCTTGGCCGTGTGAAGGGCATGGGTTTCGAGCATGGTCATGTGTTAAAACGGTGTAAAAATAGCTTAAAAATTGTGATAAGTCAGGTTACTACACGACCTAATCACATGGGCATGTGCTCAGGCCATGTGAACCTCTGTTTCTTAAGAAATTGCAAGTCAGAACTGCCCACGGGTTGGCCCCATGGCCATGGGAGCCCCACGGGCAGACCACACGGCCATGTCCCAAGCCACACGGGCGTGTGCCCCTATTTTCATGAAATTTTTCTTAGAGTTTTCTAAAGCTTCTGGTTTAGTCTCAAATCATTTTCTAAGCACGTTTTAGGTCATGTAAGCCCATATTAAGGACTTTATGGTGGAATTTGAAAAGTTTTAATTTGAAACCCAAAATTTTGATTCAGTTTTGTACGATTATTAGTGTTTAGGTTCGGTAATGCCTCGTAACCTTATTCTGACAACAGTTTAGGGTTAGGGGGTGTTACATTCTCTTCCTTTAATAGTTGAGAAAATTAATTTATTTCAACCATTTTTTAGTTCTTTATTATTTATCCTCAAATTTTATTATGTATAGTTTAAAGTTTTACCATGAGTAAATTTTCAAAATATACTATTTATATTTATATATATTTAAAAAATCTCAAACTTTCAATTTATTATTAATATACTTTTTTTTATATTCATCATTAATATTTCAAATTAATTTATATATTTTTTATAAAATATTGTCAACCCAAACAACATGGTGGGCTTGGTTTACGGTCTTTGCTATACCATAACACTTCTTTTATAATGAAGTTGGGTTTCAACATTGTGTCGAACTCCTCTGCACTGTGGGTTAGTGCTCTCCCATCTAAATATGGGGTTCAAAACGGTTTGCCAGAGACCTTATCGAGGGGAGAGAGTTCTTTTTTTGTGGAGATCACTCTTAAAGGTATGGCTTCTTATTCGTGAGATCCTTCTGTGGTCTGTTAGAGATGGTAAAAGTATTAATTGTTGGGAAGATCCTTAGATCCAAAATATTGGGCCTTTGTGTAGAAAATTTCCTACTAATTTTACTCTGGATGTGGAATGTTCTCTTAATGTATGGTTACTGAGAATGGCGATTGAATTTAGAGTTCTTTCATCTTTGGGTTTCAGAATATGTAAATCAAAAGATTGTAGGAGTCCCTCCTCCCTAATTAAACTTTGGTACTGACAGAATTATTTGGGGAGGCACCACGTCTGGTTCCTTCTCCATCAAAAGTGCGTATGAGAAAATATGAGGAGGATTATGATTTTTGAATGAAGCTATTTGGCAATTACTGTGAAACCTTCAAAGACCATAAAGGGTGAGATTTTTCTTATGGCTTGCCCTTAAAGAACGATTACTCATTAATGCGGAGAGGACAAGAAGAGGAATATGTATTGATCCTGTTTGTGGAATTTGTGGTCATGAGTATAAAGATGTGCTACGCATCCTTCGTGATTGTACTACAATAAGGGATATTTGGAATCATTTAATTCTACTAGATAAGCATTCTACTTTTTACTCCGAGACACTCTTTGAATGGATGGAGCATAATTTCAAAGATCAACAAAAGACTAGTTTAGTAAGAGGAGTTAATTGGCATTGTTTGTTTGGGATTATAATTTGGCGTATTTGGAAAAATCAGAACCTCTATATTTTCCAAGGCCTTGCTTGGAATTCTAATACAGTTATCAAAGTTTCTCTTTTTTTGGGCTAAATAGTATGCTTTTGTGATAAATTCATTCACTCCCAAATCTTCAAGATTTGGTCGGCAACTCTTCCTTTTCAAACAATTAGGTATGCTTGAATTTAGATGGATTGGTTAGACCATAAGACACTTTCACTATAGCTAGTGGGCTTTTGAGAGACTAAAATGGAGAGTGGATTATTGACTTTAACCTATACTTGGGCAATTGTACGATATTCAATTTTGAACTTTGGGGCATTTTAGACAGTTTGAAGCTTACGCTTGATCTAGGATTTGAAAACGTCTTAATTTAGTCTTACAGTGTCGTGGCAATCAACATGATCAAAGATGGTGTTCATGAAAAATCTAACTCATGATCAAAGATGGTGTTCATGAAAAATCTAACTCCGCTTTGGTAAGGAGAATCCATACGGTTTTGAAGCTTCTTAGTCTTTAGAGTCTTAAACATATTTCTAGAGAGGATAATAAACTCACAGATAAGATCGTTAAGGTTGTACAGGATAGAAAAATTGATTTACGATTGATGGAGGAGTCCACTCAGATGTCTTTTACTTAGTGTTTATTTTTTATGTGTATTTATTTCCACCAAAAAAAATATGGCAAGTCCTAAATTAAAACACTTATATAAATGAATTTAAAACATTCTCTTTCTTTTAATAGTTGAGAAATTCAAATTATTTTAACTAGTTTAAAGTTTTACCATGAGTAACTTATTTTAAAATTTCACATATCATGTCTATCTATTGACACGAAGTTTTGTCTGTCTTTTGACACGGGGTTTTCTCTTCTTTCTTCCTTTTTCTTCGAAGTTTTGTTTCTTAGTTTTGGTGTGACATTTTTTTCTTTGTTTCTGAATAATGGAAGAGGAACTGACTAATCTGAATTTAATTGATGATAAGGAGGATACGTTTCATGAGGAGGCTACGGTGGCGGGTCAGAATTATCAATTCAATTTGGTAGGACGATGCTTGACTGATTGTGTTGTTCATTTTCCTTCTTTACGCAATACCATGGCTGATCTTTGGTATCCCATTGGGGAGATTTGTATTTCGAATTTAAAAGAAAAAAATGTTTCTTTTTCAATTTTTCCATGATGTTGATGTTCAATGAGTGCTTTCTAGAATTCCATGGTTTTTCAATTATCATTTACTAATCCTTCACAAAATTCAAATGTGGGAAGATTCGTTATTAGTTCCATTATATTTATCATAGTTTTGGGTCTAAATACATGATTTGCCTCTAGATTTGATGACAGAAACTATGACCAAATAATTTGGGTATTTTTGGGTTAGTTTCTTAAATATGATACATCTATTTTGACAATGGGAATAAAAAAATTTATGCGCATTCGAATTCGTTTGGATGTGAGAATTCTGTTGAAAAGAAAGAAGATTCAGACTAGCAAGGATCAGACTGTCTATACTCATTTTCAGTATGATAAATTGAGTTTATTTTACTTTATTTGTGGTAAAATCGATCATGGAGAGAGTTTTTACCCATTTTGGACCCGAATTGAGCCTTCAAAAATAGTCTTTGGGTGGGATATTTCATTGTGTGCAGTGGTACGATTAGCGGAACACAATTGTAAGCAAATGGCTTCGTGAAGTAGACGGTTCAAAATGCAGATTGTTGGATATAGAAAGAGAACTAGAAGCCGAATTTCAGGGAAAGAGAGGAATATTAGGCATAACAACATGGGTGATATGGAGAAATCGTTTCTAAATCCTAATTTTATTCCTTTAGGATTTGGACAAAAGATATTAACTAAGAGGATTGAAAAATGGCGAAACATGGACAGTAGGGAGCTAAATGAGGCTAATAGTGATAATGGGCCTATGGTTCTAGTGTTGACTGAGAAAAATGATCCACTACTTTCTATAGAAGGCAAGAAACGACAATGGGTAGTGGGTGATACGATAATTTTTTCGGGGAATAATATCGAATGAGGTCTTCATGATATAACTGCTAACTCTACAAGGCGGAGTAGCCGAATGCAATGAAACTTTTAAATCGGAGTGGACTAAGAAGACCACGAACTGCTAATAGGCTTAAAAATAAGTTAAGGGCCATTAATCCTCGAATTTTATTTCTTATAGAGATGAAATTAAATTAAAAAAAGATGGAAATAGTTAGGCTGAAATGTCATTTTGAAAATGATATTGATATAGTGGCGATTGGATCAATGTAACACTCCAAACCCGACCTGGACGTTACGGCCAAATCTGGCAATGCCACATGATAGAGTTTTTTTTTTTTTTGAAAAGCTAAGACATCACAAAAAAATTCATATTTGTGTTTTAGAAATTATTCGGTCGTTTATTTGGTTTAAAGTCGTTATTAATTTATAATTAGTTTCAAACCATTTTATTTTGCGGAAGCTTCTGAACAAAATACGATCACGGAAATTTGATAAAAAGGTGGTCTTATTTAAAAACTAGGGGTTTCTATCTCTAGCAGTTATAAACCAAATCCATGAAGATAAATCCCCAAAATTAAGTAAAAATCCATAATGGCCATATTACATCAAAAATACCCAAATGAAATAATTAATAAAGGAGAACACAATTAAATACGGTAATAAATACGGTCGTGTGGCCATCACTGAGTCCCTCGCTGCACCGATCTGCCTAAGTCTGGGGATTACCTGTACAAGAAAAATAAATGGGTGAGTTTAGGAAAACTCAGTGTGTAATCTCCAAATAGACAAACGGACAATATGCAATAAAATAACAGACTGGGCTGGAGCCCTTCACAGTAATAGTATCAGATTGGGCTTGAGCCAATTGCAATGCCAGTAATCAGTAGGGCCTTGGCCCAATTACAGTAACAGTACAGTAGCAATATTAGTATGGCCTTAGTCCATAACAGTAACAGAAACCAGTAATGCAGTGTATAGTATGCAAATTCTACCCAACCATCCACTATACACCATCTCCTGTCCAACCCTACGCTCCTGTGAGGATTAAATCACCTACCTATCCCTAAACTTACAAATTAGCACCGGTTGCGGCACTAAACAGTATTTGCAGTAGAGCTGCTAGTATAACAGTAGGCTTTAAGCCATCAGTGAATTGCAGCATAGCTTCCAGTATATCAGGCATTAAGCCTTTTTAGTACACTTCCTCCATATAAATCAGCTCAACCCCATGCAATGCAACATACAGTTTATTATGTCGTGTTATGATATCACTGTATACAGTATCATATAACAGTATCTCTCATACTCAATAACATATCTTAGTCAAGCAGTCATATCATACAGATAGGGGTCTACGTATGGCTTACTAACCCTACAGTAGGTATACAGTCGTTTTGGGCGACCCGTGCAACCTTTACAAACAAATCAGTAAAATGGTCTCACACGCTCATGTTGGCCGTGTAGGCGCACACGACCCAATTTGGCCTTGGCCGTGTGGATCACACGGCCTGGCCTAGATTCCACACGCCCGTGTGGTTCAACCGTATGGGCCAACACGCCCGTGTGGCCAATACGGCCCCATTGGCTGA
The DNA here is from genome assembly GCA_020496765.1 of Gossypium stocksii. Classification (NCBI taxonomy): domain Eukaryota; kingdom Viridiplantae; phylum Streptophyta; class Magnoliopsida; order Malvales; family Malvaceae; genus Gossypium; species Gossypium stocksii. The sequence continues at coordinate 12,159,352 of CM035630.1, forward strand.
GCTCGTGTCTCGCACACAGCCTGATTCATCGATCACACGGTCGTGTATCACCACACGGCCTCCACACGGGTAATCCACACACCCATATAGTGTCGACAGTTTACTTTTTTAGCTTTTCACCGAGTTACGTTTTCAGTGATTCGGGTATACGCTTTGTTAAATTTCAACGTGTAACCACTCCTGAGCACACTCGAACCTATACCCGACAATAATAAATCCATTTTTTAGTCATTTAATCCTGAATTGTTATGAGCAAGTATTTCCCAAAACTCACCGATAACCTTACCTCGCTTTAGCAACCCGATTACTCACAAACACAGCGTCAACTGGAATCCACCAACTACTTAATTTGCACCTAAACAGAATATGGTTCTCGTCAAACACATATTCATTGAATACAACGAAGAGAACTCACTATCACTTACCGAATATCACAAGCACCAACCACATTGCAAGATTATAGAGGAGAAGAACGATGAGAAAGTAAAATAAAAAGGAAGAAAAGAAGAACTTAGTTCCAAAATCGGTAACTTTGAGAAGAAGGATTTTCGACAAAAAGAATAGATAGTAACGTCAAAAAGGAGGAAGAAAATTTTGAGAAGTTCGAAACAAAAATAAAAATGAGATAAGAGTTTTAGATATCACTCTCATACCCCTATTTTCCTCCTAAAATCACTCTATCTAACTCCCTATTCATTTCACCACTCAGAGTCTCATCTCACTCAACCACCTGCACGGCATAAGTAGCAAAATAAATCCCTTGTTCGTGCTGAGACTCGAACCTCAGACCCCAAGGCACTTAACACACCTCCTAACCACCAGACCAATAGGCCTATTCTGATATAGACTTGCAAGCTAATTAACTTAAGTCTACTGAACAAGAGTTAGGCTTTATTCACATGCAAAATAAAAATTTTGCCCAAGGTGAGGCTTGAACCCAAGACTTCCCATACATTCCCAAAACAAATAACCACTGAAGCAAATAGATATTTGTCATGAATGCTCAAAAATAAAAACATAATTTTTTTGGGCCGTTACAACTCTACCCACTAAAAGAAAATTTTGGCCTCGAAATTTACGTAGTCAGAATAGATGAGGATACTGATGTCGCATCATATCCTCAGGTTCCCACGTTACCTCTTCAGAGCTATGATTCCACTAAAGAACCTTAACCAATGGAATCAACTTCCTCCTCAGAATTTTCACATCACGATCTAATATCTGAACCAGCTCATCCTCAAAAGATAAGTCCGGTCTAACTTCAATCTCCTCCATTAGGACAATGTGCGTAGGATCAGAGCAGTAGTGCCTCAACATCGAAACATAGAAAACATTGTGAATCTACTCCAACTATGGAGGTAGCTCCAACTGATTGGCAACTGGTCCCACTTATCTCAAAATACGGTAAGGCCCAATAAATCTAGGGCTTAGCTTGTTCTTGCGTCCAAACCTCAGTACCTTATTCCATGATGAGACCTTGAGAAATATGAAGTCCCCCACAGAATACTCTATCTCTCGACGCTTTAGATCAGTATATAACTTTGCCTATTCGATGCCTCTTTTAGTCGACCTCGAATCAACCTGACCTTATCATCGGTATCAGAAACCAGTTCAGGACCCAAAACATGATGCTCGCCCAACTCAGTCGAACACAAGGAAATGCGGCACTTACGACCATAGAGTGCCTCGTAAGGTGCCATCTGTATACTAGACTGGTAACTGTTATTCTAAGCGAACTCTACCAACGGTAAGAACTCCTTCCAACTGCCTCAGAAGTCAATTACACAACCCCTCAGCATATCCTCTAGTATCTGAATCACCCTCTCAGACTGACCATCTGTCTGAGGATGGAACGTAGTACTGAAGTCCAATCTCGTACCCAGAGCCTCATGTAGCTTCTTCTAGAATCAAAACGTAAAGCAATGATCCTATCAGATATTATCGAAGTCGGTACCCATGCAGTCTCACTATCTCAGCAACATACAGTTTAGCCAATTTATATAGTGAATAATCAGTATGGACCGGTATGAAGTGAACAGACTTAGTCAAACGATCACTAATAACCCATATAGAATCCTTCTTCGTAGGTATTAGGGGCAACCCACTAATAAAATCCATAGTCACTCTCCCCCACTTCCAAAGCGAAATCTTAACTGGCTGTAATAACCCTGAAGGTAGCTGATACGCAACCTTAACCTGTTGCATGTCAGACACTTGCTCAGAAAATCGATAACATCACGCTTAAGACCTGGCCACCAGTATAACTCACGAAAGTCTCGATACATCTTGTTTCTACCAGGATGCATAGCATAAGGGCTACTATGTGCTTCCCTTAAAATACTCTACCTCAAATTATTATTTTTCGGTACATAAATTCTCTCATGAAAACAGAGTACCCCTTCGCTATTCAGTCCAAAATCTGCAGTGTTCCCATTCTCAACCTGTCGAAACCGTAGAACTAGTGACTCATCCTCTAGCTGTTTACCTTTAACCTGTTCAATCCAAATTGGTTTAACCTGGAGTTCGGCCAACAAACTACCATCATCAAATAAACTGAGGCGAGCAAACATTGCCCTCAAATCAGTCATAGCCCTACGACTTAGTGCATCGGCCACCACATTGGCCTTAGCTGGATGGTATTCGATCGTGCAGTCATAATCCTTTAACAGCTTAATCCATCTACTCTGTCTAAGATTCAGTTCGTTCTGAGTAAGGAGGTATTTGAGACTCTTATGATTAGTGTAAATAATACATTTTTCACCATACAAGTAATGTCTCTAGATTTTTAGTACGAATACCATTGCGGCCAACTCTAAGTCATGCATCGGATAATTCACCTCATGATTCTTAAGCTGTCGAGATGCATAGGCTACTACCTTACCCTTTTGTATCAGAGCATATCCCAAACTTACATGTGATGCATCACTGTACACAGTAAACTCCTTTCCAGACACTGGTTGTATTAAAACAGGGGCTTCAATCAATGTTGTCTTGAGCTTCTCAAAGCTCTCTTACTGCACATCAGTCTAGGTAAACAGCACACCATTACTTAGCAGTTTAGTCAAGGGTGTTGCAATTACAGAAAAGCCCTCTACAGAACGATAATAATATCCAGCCAGTACTAGAAAACTCCAAATCTCTAACACAGTCTTAGGCTGCTTTCAATCCAACACAGCCTCAACCTTTCGAAGATCGACTCTAATCCCCTCAACAGGACCACATTGCCCAAAAATGTAACTTCCCTTAACCAGAACTCACGCTTATTGAACTTGGCATACAGTTGCTTCTCCCTCAAAGTCTGCAGAACTACTTGGATTTATTCATCGTACTCGTCATCAATCCTCGAATACACCAAAATGTCATCAATAAACACTAATACGAACCGATCCAGATAGGCTAGAACACTCAGTTCATCAGATCTATAAAAACTGCCGGTGCATTCGTTAGTCCAAACAGCATCACTAAGAACTCATAGTGACTATAACAAGTCTTGAACGCCGTCTTATAAACATCAGTCTCTTTAACCCTCAACTGATGGTACTTAGACGGGAGATCAATCTTAGAGAAAACTTAGGCTTCTCGAAACTGATCAAATAAGTTATCTATTCTCGGTAGGGGTACTTATTTTTTATAGTCAACTTATTCAATTGTCGATAATCAATACACATACGCAAGGATCCATCCTTCTTTTTCTCGAAAAGAACTGGTGTTCCTCATGGAGACACACTAGGGCAGATAAACCCATGATCCAGTAATTCTTAGATTTGAGCCTTAAGCTCCGCTAGCTCGTTAGGTGTCATTCTACAGAGAGTGATAGACACTGAAACTGTACTAGGAAGAAGCTTAATCCCAAAATCTACTTCACGGTTCGGAGGTAACCCAAGTAGCTCTTTAGGAAATATATTTAGAAAATCTTTAACTGTTCTGATATCTTTAACAGAAGAACCTACAGAATCTGAAACACTGATGTAGGCCAGATACGCTTCACAACCCTTACAAACTGTCTTTTCGGCCCTCAAAGCAGAAATCACATTACTCAAGTAGTTCTGACGTTCCCCAATCACAACTACCTCGTCGTCTTCCTTAGTTCTCAGTACAACTTGTTTAGTGGCACAATCCAAGCTCACACGGTGTTTAACTAGTCAGTCCAAACCCAGTATCAGATTAAACTCCCCAAAAGGAAGCTTCATTAGATCAGCATGAAAGATAACCCTTTGAACTTCCAAAGAAACATCTCTAAATAGTTTATTTACCCTAACTGACTGACCTAGTGGACTTAATACAGTCATTTTACTAACAGTACTCTCAAATGGAAAACCCAAGTTCTCAGTAATAAAGTAAGCAACATAGGAATGGGTGGATCCTGTATATATCAATATAGTATAGGTTACATTAAAGATGAGAAATGTACTCGTGATGACATCTGAAGTATTCCCCTCCTTTCGATGATGTGCAGCATACACCAAAGCTGGCTGCCTTGCCTCAGTCTAGTTAGCACCTCTGCCCCGTGCTCTTAGACCTCGGCCCAACCCATTACCATTTTAACCCTAACCACGGCCTCTCGGTGGCTGTTGATTACCTTTCTGCGGCTGTGCAGTACCCAACTCAGGAGCTTTCATCTAATCAGGCCTACGTGGACACTCTTTGATACGATGCTTTAGTGAACCGCACCTCAAGTAAGCTCAAATCTTTTTCCAGCACTCGCCATGATGGCGTCTACCATAGTCAACCCATGGCTACTATCCAGTAATAGAAATAGAGGGCCCAACTCTAACCGACTCATCGACTCTGGCCTTTTTCTTAGGCCTCTGCATTGAACTGGAGGGCTAAAAATCCCTCATGTTCTTACCTCTCTCTTTTTCTCGGTTCTGGCGTTTAGTATATTTAACCTCCTTGGTGATCTTCGCCTTTTCAACCAATGCAGCAAAATTTTGCTCCCTCTATGGAACACATCGCTTGTACTCAGTCGTCACCATCCTCGCACATAGCGGCTCAGTTTAAAAAACTCGGCCTAATACTCGGCCACTGACCTGTCCTCCTGTGTCAAGTTAAGAAACTCTATCCTCTGGGCATCCACATAACTAGCACCTATATATTTTCCCTGAAAGGCAGACTTGAAGAAGTCCTAGGATAGTCGTTCGGGCTGTGTGCCTCCCTAATCGTAAGCCACCACTGGTAAGCCTCATCTCTCAGCAGTGACACTGCACCATTTAATTTCTCCTTAGAGGTACAGTTTAAGTCGTCCATGATCCTCTCTGTAGCCTTAATCCAATACTCAACCACATTAGGGGCAACTCCAGCAATACCCTTGAAAATCTCAGCCCTATTAGACAGGAGTCATTCCGTAACCAACCCCCGGCCCCCATTACCAGTATTAGATCCAACGACCCTCTCTAGAATCTGTAGCATGACTTGGAAAAGTACATCGTCGCTAGCCGCACGATCATGCGACCCAGATCCAGACTCAATAATAGGTGACACTAGTGTCTTGTTAGTGTCTAAATTCGGTACGTTTCCAGATGACGAGAAACTCACTCGAGCCCTTCTACGGCCTCTACCTCGGCCTTTTGTACCCCATTCACGAGTACCACGTATGCTTATTGACTAATTTACGTTTATTTGTATTAACAGTTTTATACAAATCAGTTTTACAGTTCCAGTAATTATTAGCAAGTATTTTATGAAAAATAGTAACAGTATCAGTAGTTCAGTATTTGTTCTCGTAAATCGAAGTGTCACTACATTTTTGCTACAGTCTCAATATACATTATATTAATTGTTTGTAGTACAGTTTACAACCTACAGTAGTCTCAATCTTTACTACCTATAGTATTTTCAGTCAAAATCATAATATAGTTACAGAGAACTTACAGAATCGGTGTCGGAGAGTCAATGTACCACACATTCAGTAAAATCATTTTGAAATATTTCAAATTATTTGAAAACAATTCTTCTAGAAATTCAAATTTAAAAACCCAAATCCACAGCCGAGTTTTGCAACCTAGCTCTGATACCACTAAATGTAACACCCCAAACCCGGTCTAGACTTTACGACCAAATCTAGCAATGCCACATGATAGAGTTTTTTTCAGAAAGTTAAGACGTCACAAAAAACTCATCTTTGTGTTTTAGAAACTATTCGGTCGTTTATTTGGTTCAAGGTCGTTATTAATTTATAATTAGTTTCAAACCATTTTCTTTTATGGAAGCTTTTGAACAAAATACGATCGTAGAAATTTAATAAAAAGATGGTCCTATTTAAAAACCAGTGGTTCCTATCTCAAGTAGTTATAAACCAAATCCACGAAGATAAATCCCTAAAATTAAGCAAAAATCCAAAATGGCCATACTACATAAAAAATACTCAAATGAAATAATTAATAAAGGAGACCGTAATTAAATACGATAATAAATACGGTCATGTGACCACCACTGAGTCGCTCGCTGTACAGATCCGCCTAAGTCTAGGGATTACCTGTACGGGAAGAACAAAGAGGTGAGTTTACAAAAACTCAGTGTGTAATCACCAAGCAGATAAATAGACAATATGCAATCAGGTAACAAACTGGGTTTGAGCCCTTTATAGTAACAGTATCAGATTGGGCTTGAGCCCATTGCAATGCCAGTAATCAGTAGTGCCTTGGCCCAATTACAGTAACAGTACAGTAGTAGTATTAGTAAGGCCTTAGCCCATAACAGTAACAGAAACCAGTAATGCAGTGTACAGTATGCAAATTCTACCCAACCATCCACTATACACCATCTCATGTCTAACACTGCATTCTTGTAGGGATTAAATCACTCACCTATCCCTACACTTACAAATTAGCACCGGTTGTGGCACTAAACAGTATTTACAGCAGAGCTGCCAGTATAACGTAGGCTTTAAGCCATTAGTGAATTGCAGCATAGCTGCCAGTATATCAAGTATTAAGCCTTTTCAGTATACTTCCTCTATATAAATTAGCTCAACCCAATGCAATGCAACATACAATTTATAATGTCATGTCATGATATCAGTGTATACAGTATCATATAACAGTATCTCTCATACTCAATAACATATCTTAGTCAAGTAGTCATATCATATAGATAGGGGTCCACGTATGGCTTACTAACCCTACAATAGGTCCATAGTCGTTTCGGGCGACTCATGTAACCTTTGCAAACAAATAAAAAAAATGGGCTCACACGTCCGTGTTGGCCTGCCCGTGTGGGCCGACACGTTCGTGTGATCTACAAGACCCAAATTGGCCTTGGCCGTGTGGATCACACAGTCTGGCCCAAATTCCACATGCCCGTGTGGTTCACCCGTATGGGCCAAGACGCTCGTGTAGCCCACACGGCTGATCGTGATTTCAATGAAGTAATAATGATCGTACTTGAAAACTATTATCACGATAAAAGGTAAGTGCACCTATCGAGTAGTAGTATAGTTAGTGGCAAGACCAGAATATCGAATCCAAGGAACTAAAAGTACTAGTAATGACTTTTTTCCTATTATCTAGCCTAAAAATATAGAGGGTTTTATTGGTAAACTAAATTCTAGCTAACTAAAGACACGACAAAGAGTAGATTGGGAAATTACTTTAGGAAAACTTAATTGACAAAGGCAATACCTAAGGAAGAATCCACATAGACTTCACTTGTTATTTAACACTGAACTAGACGATTTATTCATTCGACTTGATCCGTAGAGATCCCTAAATTATGTTAATATCTCCGTCGAGAATAAAAACAACTAACCCTAGGTTGATTAATTGAAATCTCTTTCTAATTAAAACCCCTAGTTTTGCATTAACTCGATCTATGGATCCCCCTATTAGATATGACTCTAATCCGGCAGATTTCCGTCGTCCTATGTCTAGGATTACGATCAACACCACTTAATTGTGTTGGATCTACTCTTAAATAGGGACTTTTGTTCCTTTAAATAAGCACATTTGACTTGAATTAATATCCTGAAATATCAACTCAAGAATTAAAAAACACAATTAAAAACAAATCAAATATTTATCATATAGTTCAGATAACAATAACAAGATTCGTCTTAGGTTTCATCCCCCTCAGGTATTTGGGGGTTTAGTTCATGTTTATAAAAGAATACATCTCAAAGTAAAAAAAATAACAAAACATAAAGAAAACCCAAAACCACTGAAAGGATTGAAAGGAGATTCTCAGTCTCGATAAAGATCCTTGCTTTTGAGATGGATCAATCGGCTTTCTTCGAGTAATTCCCTGTCCTCTACTCTAAGTCTTGGTGGGGATACTGTACACCCTTATAGTCGCCTCCTAGGGTCTTTATATAGAGTTTGGAGTGTCTTTCTTAGCCCTTAAGTAGCTTTTTCTGCGTGAAATTGAAACTCGTCACGATAGGGACATGCCCGTGTGGCACGCCCGTGTGAATCAAGCCCAAGCCGTGTTCAAGCTTGTTAATGTGGCACAGGCGTATGGTTCACCCGTGTGAGGAACTCCAGGCCGTGTTGATCTCTTACTTTAGCCCAATTTCTCTATTTTTGGCCTATTTCTTGTTCTTTTCACTCTCCTATGCTCACTTAAGTATAAAACATGAAATTAAAGGTTTAGGAGCATCAAATTCCACAAATCAATGAAAAATTCATCCAAAAAATGCTAAGCATGGGGTAAAAATATGTATAAATTACGGTTTATCAACGGCCCAATTAGCTGAGCTCGTGTCTCGCACACGGCCTCATCGACTTCACATCACGCCCTTGTGGCATACACACGGCCTTGTTCGTAGATCATACAGCCATGTATCGCCACACGGACGGGCAATCTACACGCCCGTGTGGCATCGACAGTTCACTTTTTTGGCTTTTCGTCGAGTTTCATTTTTAGTGATTCGGGTAGACACCTTTTTCAATTTTCACGCGTAACCACTCCTGAGCACACTTGAACCTATACCCGACAATAGTAAATCTATTTTTCAGTCATTTAATCCTGAATTTTTATCAGCAAGTATTTCCCAAAACTCACTGATAACCTTACCTCGCTTTAGCAACTCGATTACTCACAAACACAGCATTAACTGGAATCCACTAGCTTCTTAATTTGCACCTAAACAGAATATGGTTCTCGTTAAACAAATATTCATTGAATACAAAGAAGAGAACTCACTATCATTTACCAAATATCACAAACACCAACCACGTTGCAAGATCAAAGAGGAGAAGAATGATGAGAAAGCAAAACAAAAAGGAAGAAAAGAAGAACTTAGTGCCAAAATCGATATCTTTGAAAAGAAGGATTTTTGGCAAAAAGAGTAGATAGTAACATCAAAAAGGAGGAAATTTTTTTTTGAAATTTCGAAACAAAAATAAAAATGAGATAAGAGTTTTAGATATCACTCCCATCCCTCCTATTTTCCTCCTAAAATCATTTGATTTAACTCCCCATTCATTCCACCACTCAGAGTCCCATCTCACTTAACCACCTACACGGCAGAAGCAGCAAAATAAATCTGTTGTTCATGTAAAGACTTGAACTTCAAACCCCCAGGCACTTAACACACCTCCTAAGCACCAGACTAGAAGTCCCATTCTGATATAGACTTGGAAGCTAATTAACTTAAACCTGCTGAACAAGAGTTAGGCTTTATTCACATGCAAAACAAAAATTTTTCCCAAGGTGAGGCTTGAACCCAAGACTTCTCATACACTCCTAAAACACATAACCACTGAAGCAAATAGATATTTGTCATGAATGCTTAGAAACAAAAACATAATTTTTTTAGGGCGTTACAATCAAAATGAGGTTTATCTTTGGGTTGGATAGGTAACTCTTTGATTATACTTAAGAGTTATTCACATTACCATATTGATGTTGATATTCATGATAATGAATGTGGAGAATCTTAGAGGTTAATGGGTTTTTATGAGAATCCTAATGAACGAAGTAAGTAGATGTCATGGGAGCTACTTAGAAAACTGATACATAATCAAATGGTCCATTGGCTTGTGATTAGGGTTTTTAACGAGATCATATGATTCTTTGAAAAGAATAGTGGACATCTTAGATAAGAACGACAGATGGCCAAAATTTGAAGCATTTTCGATGACTGTAGGCTTAATAATTTGGGTTACATTGATAGGTGGTTTACATGAGAGAGAGAAAGATTCTTGTCAACTAATATAAGGAAAAGACTTGATAAGGGAGTCGCGACCTTAGAATGGATAAATCTTTTTTCAAGCTATCAAGTGGAGCATTTGAGTTATACTCTTTCAGACCACTATTTGGTTCTTTTGGACATAACAAGAAAGCGAATGGATGATAAGAGATATGGGGCCAAGCATTTTTGTTTTAAGGCTAGATGGTGTTTAGAATAATTTTTTGAGGAGGAAGTAAAAAGGAATTAGGCTGATTCATCTGTTTGTATTCCGGTTAAGCTAGTAAAAGTGGGACAACAATTCTAACAATGGAGTCGCTTAAGGAGCCGAAAGCAAAGGAAAGCTCGAATGGATTTAAAGGAACGGTTGCTTGAACTTTATAGTAGGGATCCATTTGGTGAGATTTTGGCCGAAATTATAGATGTTTAGTTAGGCCTTAATTTGAAGGCTAATAAAGAGGAAATCTTTTGGGAACAATGGGCTCGAGTCAACTGGTTGAAAAATAGGGATCGGAATACAAGTTTCTTTCACAAAGTAATTGTTAATCGCCAAAATCGTAGCCGGATGACTGAATTAGAAGGGGAGGATGGACAATGGGTTTCAAAAGATGAGGAGATGTTACAGATTGCTTTGAAGTATTTTGAAAACTTGTTATCAGGCTCAAAGATAGGTGATGATGAAAGGTTGCTTGAGTCAGAGGAGAAATGGATTATAAAGAGCATGAATAACGAGCTGTTCAAACCTTTCACTGAGGAGGGAATTGGGCATGCAGTTAAGACGATGGCACCTCTAAAGGCCCCAGGAAACAATGGTTTTCCAACAATATTTTATCAAAGGTATATTGTTGGACTTGAGATTTCTAGTTATTGCTTATTAGTTTTGAAATGTGATATTGAAATGGGTAAAATTAATAAAACCCATGTCATTTTAATTCCTAAAGTTGATAAACTAAAAAATCTTACACAATTTAGACCTATAAGTTTATGTAATATAGTTTACAAAATTATTACGAAAGTCTTAGTGGAGCATATGAGTGCAATGTTGGGATGTTGTATTAATAAAGCCCAAGGGGCTGTTATCCCAGGAAGGCATATTTTGGATAATGCTTTAATCGCTTATGAGGTATTACATTCCCTTAAAATGAAAAAAAAAGTAGAAAAAGGGAATTTTGCACTTAAGCTCGATATGAGTAAAGCGTATGATTGTGTTCAGTGGGATTTTTTGGTTGGAATGATACTTAGGTTGGGTTTTCATATTGATTGGGTTGTTCTCATTATGAGGTGCATCTGTTCTGTTTCCTATACTTTGGGTATCAATGGAGATACTAGCGATGGGTTTTCACCTCCGAGAGGGTTGAGACAAGGAGATCCACTTAGTCTTTATCTATTCTTAATCTGTGCAGAGGGTTTTTCTACACTACTACATGAGACAAAACAGAAAGATCTAATGTGGGGTGCTCCAATTGGAAGGGAAAGGCTCTCGATTAATCATCTTTTTTTTTTTGCGGATGGTTGTATTCTTTTTGGTGATGCCTCTTGTGAGGAAGCAAATATAGTTCGAAACATTATTCTGGAGTACAAGCAAGTTTCGGGGCAATAGGTTAACTTTGATAAATCACTTATTTATTTTGGTGTAAGTGTGGATTCTAACGTGAAGATGTCAATTACCAACATTTTGAGTGTCCGTGTAGCTACAAACCCCGAGAAGTATTTGGTTCTACCAATGATGGTTGGAACAAAGAAGATGTGGGCTTTTGCAAATTTTGCTGACCGGTTTAGAAGAAGAATTGATGGGTAGAGTTTGCGCAATCCCTCGATGGGGGGTAAGGAAGTATTCATTAAGTCAATTTTACAAGCAATTCCTGTATATGTTATGTAGTGTTTTGCTTTGTCGAAGATTTTATGTCGTAAGTTAGATGGGATATTGAATAAATTTTGGTGGTCTAATAACAAATCAACTAAAGGCATTCATTGGAGTAATTAGAGTGCGTTGTGTAAACCTAAAGTTGTGGGTGGGCTGGGATTTCGGGATCTTTTTTTGTTCAATAAAGCTTATTAGCAAAACAAGTTTGGCATTTATTTTTCCAGCCCAGTTGCCTTTTAGTGAAAGTTTTAAAAGCTCGTTATTATCTATTCTCAGATATTTTGTCAGCAAAAGTTGGTTCTTACCCTTCGTTTACTTAGAGGAGTATTTGTAGTGCTCGGGATTTCATTGCAGAAAGGTTAATTTGGCGTTTTGGTAGCGGTGAAGGTGTGAATATTTGGAATGATCCATTACTGTCTGGTCTTGGAAGTAGTAGATTATCAGTTCAGAGTATAAATCCTTATTGGATTACTGTAAACCAGTTAATTGATGTTGAGTCAAATACCAGGAATAATGAAGTGACTTGCAGAATTATTGACAGAGACCAAGCGAAACACATTTTCAACATTCCTCTTGCTAGCTCCAAATCTTATGATATGTTGGTTTGGAGACATGAAGCCACGGGGGAGTATTCCGTGAAGAGTGGGTATAGGGTTTTAGTTACAGAAAAGTTACAGAATATTGATTACAACCCTTCTATAGTAGACAAGTACAAGGATTTTTACAAATTACTTTAAGCTTTGCACCTACCAACTAAAGTGAAAATACATATGTAGAGGTTATTCAATAATTATGTGTCTTATTTTAGCAATCTCTGTAACGCCCCTAGCCCGAATCCAACATCGGAATAGAGTTACGGAGCATTACCAGAGTTACCGACTTATTTATCAAATATTCTATTTCATCTAACATTTATATTTGGAACCAATTAAAATTAAACATATTGCCCCTCAAACGTATTTATTTTTCTCGACATGTTTTACTTGGATTTATTATTCGTCTCAACATACTTAATTTCCTTGTATCAATATTTCAAAGATAATCACATATTTACATGTCATGATAAATATCATTTTTTTTCCACGTTCAAGTCTCGTATTTGAGTCATCCGAATCTTTATAAATAAATTTGGTCATCGTTTTCGTTTATTTCATGTTCTAATACCTTCGATTAATGCTCTAAACAAAATTTACCATTTTGCTCGTAAAATTTTAATTAATGACAATTTCATTCTTAGGCTCAAAAAAATTTATTGCAATTTAATCCTTATTTCCAGCCGTTATTCTCATACAAATTAATAACAACCCATGAATTCTATGAAATATCAGAATTTTCCATAATTTCCATACTTTTCAATTTAATCCTTAAAACATGTTTTTCCCTAATCTTGAACTAAATTAATAATTTCATTTAAATTTTGTAATTTTAAATAATAAAATAATCTATTTCATGCAAATTGGCCATTTCTAACATTTTTACAAAATTTCCCATAAAGTTTTACTTTTATTCAATTTAGTCCCTGCCTAAAACATGCAAATTAGTCATGCTAGTTTAATATTCATACATATTTTCCTCCTCCTCCTCTCCATTCCACGTCCTTAATTTATATAACATGCTTATAAGTAACATTATCAAAACTTTCACTATTTACTTATATTTATTTTCAAAACTGTCCATTTGAGTCATAGTTACTAAATTATTTATATCTTGAGCTACAGAACTCCAAATTAAGATCCATTAATTTTACCTGAAACTAGACTCATATATCTTCTTACCAAAAATTTTCAGAATTTTTGGTTTAGCCAATTAGTATAGTTTATTCATTAAAATCTCCCCTATTTTGCTGTTTGACAGTTCTGACCACTCTTTGGTAAAATTTAATTACCTCTTTGTACAGAATTTAAATGATTTTCTCGTTTATTTCTTATAAAAATAGACTCATTAAAGAATCTAACCATATAAATTATGTCCCATAATAATTTTTTATCTAATTTTTAATGATTTTTCAAATTCAGAACAGAGGATCCCGAAATCATTCTAAACCAGTCTCACAAAAATATAAATATCTCAGAGTACAGAATTCTTTTACTTTCTCTGTTTCTTTTATGTGAAAATAGACTTAATAAGCTTTAATTCCATATCTTACTCAACTTCTAATTCAATTTCTACCATTTTTGGTGATTTTTCAAAGTTAAGCTAATGCTTCTGTCCAAAACTGTTTCTTATAACTTATTTCTCAATTTAATCCTTTCATCAATTCTAAATTGAAATTTATTCAATTAAGTCTCTAATTCATCTTTTAGTTTAACATAAACTACACTTGAGAACTCATAAACTTTCAATATGTCAACTTAGCTTCATGAAAACCTTATTCTAAAGCTTCTAAAATATCAAAATTAAAAAAAAAAGGACTTGATTAACTTACCAAAATGAGCTCCAAGCTTCAAATCTCCAATTTCCCCATTTTTCTTTTCTTTCCCCTTTTTCTTTCCCTATTTTCGTTGCTTCTTCTCTGTAACTCCCTTATCTCTTTTTTTCTTTTATATCTTATATATATATATATATAGTTAATAATAAATATCTAACTAATAACTAATACATATATTACAAATGTATACAAATATTTTTTAACACTTGTACTTAATCAAATAAATATTTTTTTTCATAATGATAATAAATAAATATCTATTTAATAAACAATATAAATATTACACTTGTACATATACATATTATTACACATGTGTTTTATCATTACCATCCATTTGTCATATTTTAATTTATTTCATAATAACAATAATTAATATATAAATATCAAATAAAATAATAGAATAATAATAAATATCTTATTAAAAAATATTTTTCTAATTAAATAATTATAAAATATCATCAACATCATCATTACTTTCTAGATTTCTCTGTCTTCCAATTGACCATTTTGCCCTTTATGATCTTTTAAAATTTCATCCTTGAGTCATCACTTAATTTGGTAAAATGACAATTTAGTCCCTCATAATTCTTCACCTATTCAATTTAGTCCTAATTCATCAATTTTCCTTAGTTTCTAGATTATTCTACTCTTAAAATATTTGCACTATTGGTCCTTTAACTTTTCATATTTACTCTTTAACCCCTTAAATTTTGAGTATTTACTCTTGAGCAACAAAACTTTTCTCACTTTTACAATTTAGTCATTTCTTGAATTAATATGTCATAATATACTACCCAATGACATAACTCAAATTTCCTTTTCTCGTCACTTTATTTCCTTATTTTACTATATCAAAGATAATATTTCATTGTAGAAATTTTTGGGGTGTTACAATCTCATTAAGCGAAGGCTATATGTTGATGAAGCTTGTCCATTGTGTAAGGAGGCTCCGGAGGATTCTGACCATTTGATGTGGTCTTGTGGTGTATTACAACAGCTTTGGGCTTCTCTAAATATCACGATTGCTCTAGTAGGGATTACCTTGAATTGCATAGACCTTTTAGTAAATATTTTTAATGCAACAGATAAAAGTACCTGACAACTTTTGATTATTTCCTTTTGGGCTTTGTGGCATAGAAGAAATAAAATGATACATGAAGGTCTTAAGGTATCCATGCAAGAACTTTTGGGTTTTATTCGAGGTTATATACAGGAGATAATTTTGAGTCGAGTCTCTTTTTCTTCATCTAGAATTATGGTGAAAGAGTTGTGGCGACCCCCTAATCCTGGTATTATTAAATTAAATTTTGATGCTTCTTTTCAAGGTGATTCTAAAACCTCTATTGCAGCAGTTTTAACTTGAAATAATGAAGGAAAAATCATGGGGGCGTGTACTTACCCATATGAGGGAGTCGTAGATGCCTTTGTTGCTGAAGCTAGGGCCTGTGAAAGGGATCTGTTGTTTGTGATTGACATGAGTTTTAGGAGTATACTTCTGGAAGGGGATTCTCTATCGATCATTAAAAAACTCAAGTCAGATGGGGAGGACAGATCCATTCTCAGACCAATTTCTCAAAGCATTCAACTATTAGAAAGTCACTTTGTGGAAGTTACTTACATTTTGTTCCAAGAGAAGCTAATAGGGCGGCACATAATCTAGCACTGGTAGGACATCTACGCCAAACATCCTGCTTCTGGGTTGATGAGGCTTTAGATTCGGTTGAAAAGGTGGTGGACGAGGACTGGACTACTTGGCCTCAACACCGCTGAGAAATCTTTGTTAAGCTTTGAAGATGGAGAAGGCTTAGAGGAATCACCATGGTTGGTTTTCAAGGCGGTATCTTTCTTCCGGTTTGGCTATACAAAGTAGCTGCTGTGGAAGATGAGGATAATGGCTGGTATTCTCTAATGAGTTGTTTTAATGGCTGGTATTCTCTAATGAGTTGTTTTAGTGTTTGGTTTGGGGTGTTTTTCTAGAGTTAATGCTTTCCTGCTTTTTGTGTGCTTTATTTTGCTTGATGGTTTCATTTCCCAATAGTATGTTAATTTCTCTGATTTTCTTGAGCCAAACACCTATTAAATGAATATCAATTTTCTATGCAAAGTTTTACCATAAGTAAAATTTCAAAAGTATAATAATTATATATATTTAAAAACTTTCAAACTTTCAATTTATTATTAATATATTTTTTTGATATTCATCATTAATATTTCAAATTATTTTATATAATATTTTAAAAGAGAAAATATTTGATACGCTGTCAATGAAATTTTTAAATTTCACAAATAATGTTAGGGTGATGATAGGTGTCATATAAAATATAATAAAATATTTTAAAAAAATAAATAAATAAATAAATAAATAAATATATAATGAAACACGCCATAATTTTTTAAATTTATTTGCATTATCTTGCATTGACTCAAATTTTATCGGTTGAGTTTATAAAGAATGATTTTGAATAAAAAGTAAAGTTGAAGAACACATTTATTTCATTTTTCTTATTACAAGTAGAGAAACGAACAAATTTGCAGGCTTGGACCAATAATGAAAAAGCAAAATTCGAAAATGATTCCTTAGGGCAATCCTCTTCTCTTCTTATCTCAATTTATCATTCTTTTTTATAACTTACTCCAAAAACTTATTAATCAAATTACGTATATACATCAATTTTCTACTTATTTTTTCACTTTGATATTTAATTTTTTATTTCAATTTAGTATCTAAAATATCAATTTCTTTTATTTTTAGTCTATTTTATAATGAATATTAATTAAAAAAAAACCTATTAAACAAATTTGGCCAATGAAGAAGCCAACATATGGCATATTTTTTGCTAATGAACCAATGTTACATAGTAATTAGGTTTATTTAAAATAAAAAATATTAAATTTAAAAATAGAAAATTATAATATTAAATATATAAATATTAAAAAATACTTTTAGCTTTGACCGACTATTACTAGAGTTGACAGATTGTTGACCAATGTTGACTGGTCACATGGTGCTATTAAAATAAGTCATGTGTTCCTTGTTTTTTTAGTATTATGTATATTATATTAATAAAAAAATAAAAAAATAATATATAATATATAATTTAAAAATAAGTTTAAAAATAATTATTTTATAAAATTCTAAAATAAATAATTATAAATTTTGAAAAGTCAAAAAATATATAAAAATTAAAAAAGTATTTATTAATTGCAAAAATACCTTGAAATTTAATTACTTTTTTAGAATTTTATAGTTATATATTATGGAATTTTATAAAAAATATTTTTAAACCTTCTTTTAATTTTTTTTACGTTTTTGTAATAATATTATTAATTTCAAATAATTTCTTTTCAATTATATTTTTTATTAAATTTTATTTTTATAATTTATATGTATTTTTTTAAATTATATATATTTTTCTGAATTTTTATATATTTGTTTCTATTTTTTATAGTTTTAAATGCGTATATACATTTAATAAAAGAAAATATTTGATTTTCTTATATAAAGAGTTGTGACGTTTTATAATGGACTAAGATTTTTTTTTTTTTTATAATTGGTTATAAGAATTTTTTAATGCCGATAAAAAAATGAACTAAAAAATATAAGAGAGGCATATTTTAAGTACCAAATTGAAAATTTAAATATACTTTATACATTAAATTGAGAAAAAAATTTTAAATACAAAAATAAAAAAAGGAGTATACTTTAATGCCTATTTTAGAGGTAGGTTTTTTTTTTTTTATTTTCTAAATACTTTTCTGAACATATCGTCTTTGAAATTAAGTTTTATTTAGGATAATTATTATTATAAGTGTTTTTTAAATAATTATATTTATTGTTGAATTATTATTTGATATATTTAGTGGCAAGATTTTCTAAGCTCCCCGCAGTTAGATTAAAAGTTTATTATATGTCTTATTTATTAATTTTTTTTTTGTTTTCTGTTATAACTTAAGAATATTAATTTTTAGCTAGTAAGTTTTAGTTCGATATTGGTATCGATATTATTGTCAGTGCAGGTGGATATGAGTGTGTTGAAGCTCATTATATTTCTATTTAAGGGTTGGAAATAGACTAAAGGTGGTTCTAGATATTCTATAAAAAAAATATACGATAAAAATTTATAATAAAAAATATTTTATTTATTTTTTAACTTAAATCTATAGGGTTAAGATCCAATGGGTAATATTTGTTTAACTTAAACGTAGTATTTAATTATAAAAAGATTACATTATAACTTACCAACAAAATTAACAATCAGAATGAACAAAAAAGATGAATTAAGGACACAAAATTTAACTGTTTCAAACTTCTATCCAATGTATTTTCAACAGTGCTACGGACATGCGAAGCAATCTTTTTTCTTTAAATAATTGAAGAAAAGTTTCCATTCATTAATTTTGCCATTATTGGCTCGTTTTATCTTTTCTATATGATAACGCATTATTTATTTATATAAAATATTGCTATTAAATTAGGAGGTTATAAGTGTGATATGACAATGTGAAAAACAATTATAAAAGATGCATAAATATTACAACATCAACTTGAAAGAATGGCAGCATGATTGCAAGACAATACGATAGAAACCCATTGAAGTAAGACACTAAACAACAACCCAAACCATAAGCATGAAGACACAACACCCGAATCATTGCCATCACCCAAGCGAACCAAGCTCGCTTTGGTGAAGCGTTGCCTCCTCAACCTTCAGACTTCAGTATCAAGAAACATGGACAAAACAACAAACCAAAAAACAAGAAAAGGAAAGTGAAAAAAAAAAACCCGAAAAAACAACGAAGCTGAGTAGACATTGTTGCAACAACAAAATCATCCTGGATCACTACAAAACTCTCATTAGTTGCGAGAAGTACTCTGACAACGCTAAAAGATGATCAAATCCTCCTCAACACCAAAACCCTATGATTGGAGAGGTAAGAGAGAGTCACAGAGTAGCTTTGAGTGACTCTAAACGATAAGAAGCTAGAAACAATGTTCCCAAGGCTAGATTTGACACTCTCACCACCTAATCTACCCATAAAACCATCACAGCACCAAACCACCGCAAGAATGACTAATTTTTTTTCCGGATGACATATACTCAGCAAGAACATAATAGAGCAGCCGGTCACATGACTTCAGTGACTGGCTTAAGCTTTGATTCTTTACGTGTTTTCGAGATTACACCAATGTTGGTTCTCTCTATTTTAATTGCACATCATGACATGAGGCCTGTGTAGTTCGTATATTGTTTTGTTTCTACCAAAAAAAATCCATCTATCGACCTAAACCTCAAACTAGACAAATTACTTTAATTTTTTATTAAAATATTATATATATCCCCAAATTCTTTGATAATTATTTTTTTAGAGAATTGCTCTCGTGGCCAAGTTAATTCAAATTCAAAACACAAATTTCTAAGCTCTTGATATTAAGAACAGGTTAGGGAGATAATCTTAGCCGACAAGCATGGCCTCCTGACCCATGAGGTTGATGCCCCAATAAATATTCCTACATGAAACCCTAATCTTATAAATCTCTTCTTCATCTCTTCTATGGCAATAACACTAGATGAAGGGTGACTGTTTAGATGACACAAAGGTTTTGCTTGGAAGAGTGTAAAAAAAATTGAAATGAAGGAAAATTTAAGGGGTAGAAAAATAGAAAGATGGAAAATATAAATTTTCTTTTCACAAGTGTGCTTGGTAGGAAAGATGGAAAAAATAGAAAGAAAAAGTAATAATTTTTCTTTCATTACTTGGTAGAGTTGAAAAGTGAAAGGAAATAAAATAAAACATTTGAAAAATGCTTAATTTGAAATTATTGAAAAAAAAATGGTTTGAAAACGGATTTCTCGCACAACAGAAAATAAAAATTTTAAAAATTGAGCCGGATTGTACTATTTATAGTAATAAATCATTTATTGAAATCACACATGTGTTTCTAGTAGAACGGATTCTTGACGTTCCTAGCTTTCAACCGAACGATCTTCTCCACTAGTTTTGTACCATGAACTGCTTCGAGTGTGGGCTTGAACGATTCGAATCAAACACAAATGCTTTCAACCGAACGGTCTTATCCGCTATTCTTGTACCACAAACTGCTTTGAGTGTGCGCTTGAACGATTCGAATCAAACACATATGCAAAAATAGTTTTCTTTACTTTTAGTGTTAAAACGAAAATATGTTCTAAATAGAAACCGGCAGAATTGTTATTTCAGAAAATAGATTTAATTCTTAGAAAATAAACTTTCTATTTATAGGGAAAAGAAGTAAAACCCTTGTTGAATTATAAAAGTCTATTTCAAATAAAAAAAAAATGAACTCCTAGTCTGACTAGAAGTATAAGGGGGGATAAATCTAGTTAATAATACTACGGGTTTGTCGTCCCTCCCTTTTAACATGAGGGGCTTTTGGGCTTCTTTCATATCGGGTCCAATTAAAAATACTTCCTGAACTTTTAACCTAATACTTTATAATTATATCCAACCTGATATTTGTTTTTCTATTTCCTAAAATAAACATCTCAATTAATTCCCCAAATAAATAATCTTCTCAACCCAATTCTAATTCCGTTAAAATCATGAAGACTTTACCATAAAAAAATCTATGAGAAAACATATTTAATATTTCTACATCCAACAGGTTTACTATGACCAAATTATTATCCCTATTTTTTAACTTCATTTAATTCAAAAACCATAAATTCATTTCCATATCATTTTCATTTTTCTTTTTCTTTTTCATTTCGGAGAAAACCACATTTATTTTCAAATGTTTCCATTTCTCTATTTTTATTTTGGAGAAAGCCACATTCATTTTCAAATGTTTCTCATTTCTCTTATCTATTTTTATTCATTTGATTCAACATGCAATTCAATTATGATTTAAACAAGCTAGCGGAGGAACCGTTTGAACATATGCGATTAGGGCTCAAATGATTTATAATTAACTTCTAGATTTTTTCCTATTAACTATAAACTCATTTAGTCACAAAGTCGTTCTGCTATAATATCATGACTGAACTCTCCCTAAGGATATATCATTACCAAAGCAACTCGATCAGTGCTTGTCTAATGACCTTGTCGTAAGTGTGTTACCCTTATAGGATATCTTTAATCTCTTTGGGATAAACCTGTTCTCCCAATATGATCCCATTTTATCTCATGGTAACCATACATCTTACTTCATGAAAAGTCAATCACTATCAAATAAGTAATCAAGTCATTCATCTCAAAGACGAACGACTCGTGACCACATTTACTTTTCATCAACCATTTAATGCCAATGAAAAGATATCTTACCCATGTCTCGGGCTATAAATTTCATTGTTGTGAGTGACGTTACATAATGCAAAAGTTGTATACCCAACGCACCAGCTTTCACTTCTTTATCTATTTGAACTTAGACTTTTACTTACATAAAAGTATACGAGTCACGCATACATAATTCGTCATCCACTCAAGATTTAGGTATACCACACTATGAACGTCATAAATGAATAAATTCATAAACGAATTCAGGATCTATTCTTATTGGGTCTAGTTCAATGTATTATCAATCTAGTCAGTCACATATATGTATGTATCTTCTAGGAGTCATCTGCTCTGATGCCCAAGATAAAACATCTCCCCAATTGGACTTGATAGACGACATATTAGTCTTTCAATTGGTGTGCTCATTTCTAATTCGGCTAAAGACATGTTTAGGTTCGTTTACTAATATAAGTTGTCTTTCCGTATTACAATCCAACTACGTAATACTGTTTAGTATTAGTTTAAACATTAGACAACTAGTGAGTCAATATTTGCTTCTATTTTGTTTTGCATGCAAAAACCATATGAAGACAATTATACAAAGTATATTAATGTAATCCATGAATTGTTTTATTAACCAATCTGTTCGAAAAAATTATAAGTTTACAAACGAATATACTACACTTAGAACACTAAATCCAACAGAAACAACATCCACTTATCTCCCATTTTCTCTCCTCTCATCATTCCAATTTGGAAGGATTAATTTTTATGCATTAATATAGAAAATGATCACCTCTCCTATTTTATTTTTGAACCAAACATACTCAACATTTATTTTCTTTATACTTTTTTTTACTCTCTCCTTTTATCTTTCCACTTTTTCACCTAATCAAGCACACCTAAGATCTAACTTCAGTAGCATTTGGCCCTTCAATCATTGATCACTTAAGGGCTGCTATACAATAATGCAAATGGATAAGTTGTTTTGTGTGTCTCAATCTTTTTTTTCTCTAAAACGCGATGAAAGCTCGATATTGATATTTTATGTTTTTCATATAACGAATGTAAGATAATGTTAAAAGATGTAGCGCTATTTACTGAACTTATGATCAACATTGACACTACAGAGTTTATATTTGTTGTAGCTAGTAGTCTTAGTTGTTGGACGCATTCCCAATGAAGATAGGGAATTCTATGGGACGCGGTTGATATTTACATAATCGCAAACACCCTTAAGCAACCAAGTTTTTGGGACCCATGTCATAGTTTTATTCTATAAGTTAGGACAGATAAATATTGAGCCAACAATATTTAATAAATTTAATAACCATTGACTTCGCTGGGCCTTAAGTTCAATGTGAACCAACAAGAAAACTGAAGCTGGCAAAAGAGGGTCCTATTTTCCACTAAAACTAAAACCAAAGCCTGGATGTTCTTAATAGTCAAAAATATTGTTTGCAGATGCAGTACAAATCATTGACAAAAAGCTAAAGCAGGACAAAGCTATAAAGAAATTCAACCTCCATCACCAGTCCACCCTTCTTTCACTATTTTAAACTTGAAACTTGAAACCTAACATACCTTTTTTCCCCTTTTAACACGCAAAAGACTAAGAAATGCTAGAAATCGGTGTATACACCACCACACATGTTGAAGTCGATGTACCGACAACATTGGTGGTAATCAAGGATATTAGTTACTGTAGTTACACATGTTCATCTATACGTGTTATTTGGAATAAAATTTTATATCAATCATTTATTGATTAGTTTTGCTACATCATAAAAAAAATTGCATGATTTGTTAATCAATAATGGATGATGGTAAAAGATGTAAGTCTGCTTCTTTAGACATGGTCTAATTTATTCTTGTACCCAAAATAATAATAATAATAACACAGTTAATATATTGAAGTCATTTTATAACATTTGATAAGTTTATATATTAAATTGGATATGGTCTAATTTATTCTTGTACCCAAAATAATAATAATAATAATAACACAGTTAATATATTGAAGTCATTTTATAACATTTGATAAGTTTATATATTAAATTGGATAAAAAAAATTTCCAAGAACTAAAGTAAAAAAAGAATTGGACAAAAAAAATTAAACACCAAACTAGAAAAAAAAGGTGTAAAATTTAAGTACAAATGTTACATTAATATAAGTAACATTTTAGAAAATTATTGGAAAATAAAAGATAGGGGAAAAAACATTGTAGGTAGTAGTTACAGGGGGTTTGGTTGGAGTGGAGTGGCCGTAAGAGCAGCTGTACAGTGCAATCCAATTGCAAATATCTACATATATGCATGCATCTGGAATCATTTACATTTGGACTTCACTTTGTAGCATAAAGGGTTCTTAGAAGTGTACATTTATTTTCTTATTTGCAAGCTATCTAATATCGCTAAAATTAATATCGAATTTTTATTTTAATTTTAATTTTTGGGCTTCATCTCT
Organism: Gossypium stocksii; assembly: GCA_020496765.1. Taxonomy (NCBI): domain Eukaryota; kingdom Viridiplantae; phylum Streptophyta; class Magnoliopsida; order Malvales; family Malvaceae; genus Gossypium; species Gossypium stocksii. The sequence continues at coordinate 12,183,491 of CM035630.1, forward strand.
TAAGACCATTTATATAAATATTTTTAAGTGATTTTTAAATTCGTAGTTAAATCATTAATAAATTTCCTCAATTCATCCATTTTATACATATTTTTTTCATTTTTATTTTAAAAAAGTCATTAAAGATAGACAAAAATTTCATTGAAGATAAGTAGTAAATTATGCAATTTAAGGGTCATCAACTTGCCTTGCTCTTGTGGCTGCGTGCTAACCTAAAGATCCTTGGTTCCAGGGATGGACTCCCAGATACAATATCATATGCTCACGTCTTCTGAGATGTAGTTAGGCTGGAGAGAAGGAAGATGGGCTCAATGGCTAGACTTAGATCGTCCAAAACTCTGCAAGGAGGAGGTGAGTTAAAGAGACAACAAAGCTTGGATTTCAAAACGCTTTCCAATGCGTAGGGAACTAAAAGAGAATAAAGTAATATTTTAGAAGTATATTTTTTATAAATTTTAATTATTTTTATAAAAAATAAAAAAATTATTAAGAGTTACCATGTGTCCCTAATTAATTTTTTAATGGTAAGCGTGGCTAAAAACAAAAATTATTAACGAAAGAATTTAATTAATTTTTAATTTTTTAAAAGAATTTTTATAGCCAAAATATAAAACATTTTAAATTATAATATTAATATTTACAATTTTTTATTTTTTAATTAACTTTTTATTAATTTAGTAATTGGATTGGAAATACCTTACCTAAATGTAACCTATTTCATAAACCACTTACTAAATAAACATGTTCAAGGGTTGGGTTACCGTGAAGCTCAAAATTTCGCTTGAAATTTAAGAAGATTTAAGTAAAAGTGTTTGGCCCAAAAAATAAACTTGGAAAAAATTAGGCTCAATAAAAATGTGGGTTGAACTTAGACTTGAACATTCAAGACTCAAGCGCAGACTGACCATTTTCTTTTTTTTTTTGTAATATATTAAATTATGTTATTTTTATTTTATATAATTTGTAACACACAAAAAAATTAAATCTATAGTAATATATAATACTATAATGTAAATATTAAAAATTATTAAGATGACTATATATAAAATTTTAATAAATATAAAATACTTTAAATTTTAATTTAAATTAAAATACTATAATTTTTTTTAAAAAATTTACCAAAACTAAAGTAAATTTAAACTAACTGTTAAGTTAGAAAAAAACTTTATACCCATATTTAAAATTAAACTAAACTTAAACAAATATAAAATATATTAATACCAACACCCCAGGTCGGAGTCAAATACTTAAACACAAGATGCATAACTAATTTACTTTGTAAAAAAAAAAAGTTTTCTTGTTGTATTGGCATGATTTTAGATTTTAGGGGTTATTGAATCATTTTGGTATTCAAATCTAAATGGGCCGGAAACATGATAAAAGTAAATATTAGGCAAAACATGTCACTAGCTCTGCCCTTGTCTTCGATGGTTAGGTGTTTCACACTTACACATAAACAAGGTTCGAGAGCTGGTAGGAAGAGAAATAAAAGAAAATAAAGCAGCAAATTGCCATATCAATTGAGGTATTCAAAAATACCTCTTTTATATTATATATATATTTAAAAAAAAGAAAAACCCCTTGGCATCCTTGCTCTTAAACTGAACCGAATAAATTTTATTCGAAATTTGTACATCCCTACTTAGCATTAAATATAGTATTAATCAATTATTTTCTACCAAAACAATTTCTATCAATGTAAAGTTATAAACTATATTTTGAAAGGGGTTAAAATATTATTTATAATATTTAATTTGGTATCTGAATTTTTTTTTTCTCAATTTAATATCTAAATTTAAATCTATTGGAACAAAAGCAAAACTCAAGTACTAAACTTAACATTCAAGCCAGATATACGTACTAAATATTACAATACCCCTATTGCAAAGGGTGAAATCAATTTGGAAGAATGCAATGACTAAAAAATCAAATGAGTATTTGTAGATTATATTGAATTGGATTAAAATACATCTTCTTAGTTTAAACCTTGAGTTATAATATCATGAGGAGAATAAATTTAAGTTTTTGAGGTAAAAGAAGGTATTGTAATTATTTCTGTTTATATCAAAATATTTGTTTTATGTGAATAAAACAGTATTCCTACTATCTAGTAGGACTTTACTCTCCAATGAAATAGAAGTTCTATACATATCTATAACAAATTTACATAAAATTGAAAATATTATTTTTTCCTTATCATGTATCATGTTTGTTGGGATGAAATTATGAAATAAATCACGAAATTTTACTATGCCTTTTTATTTTTATGCTCATAGTTAAATATTAAATAGTGTTAAAATAAGGATTACTGACCTTCCTTGCCTTTGTGGTTGCACTTGCACGTTATACGTGTTAACAACAAGGTTGATGGTTCAAGGTTAGTAGACAATGATGATGATCATTTATGAAAAATTTAAGGTATTCTAAAATACCGTCTTCTTTTTTCTTTATAATAAAATATTTTTAGAAAATTTTATAGATAATATTAATAGTGGTTTTTTTAAGAAAAAGAGAGAAAATATTACATGGTAAATAGAACTTATGACAGTAAAAGTATCATAGAGACTTTTGTACAATGAGTTAGATTTAATTTTACCTCCTCTATTAAAAAAGGGTAAATTAGTCCCTACATATAAGATCAAAGAGCAAATTGGTCCTTTTTGTTAAAATTTCATCCATTTGTACTATTAAAAATTGCCGTTCCTGACAGAAATTTCATCCATTGTTAGAAATCATCAAAAAATGTCCATACATAAGCCTAAGGCAAGGAAAGGAAATAAAGTTCCATCAAACATGAGAAGCTTCCATTGTTGAAACATTTTCAAAACATTTATAATATTCCAATAATTATATCTAAAAAGTTACAAGTGGTCCAAATAATGATGTCATTTGATAATTAAGCAAAAGTTGTCACTATTCATAGTGATAAATTATGTCTCTTGTCATCAAAAGTTATATCATTTAATTAATAACAAAGGGCCATAATTATTCAAGACTATTCATTTGGGTAGTTATGTCCCTATGAAGAGATATAAGACCTCTTATAAATAGGAGAAAATTTTCATTTGTTGGACACACCTAGAAACATAGAAAAAGTTTCTATTCGATCTCCCACCATCTTTATATTATTAGATTGTTCTATAAAAAATTACTACATAAATTCTTTATAGAAATTGCTATCTTTGTTATGCTCCGCTCAGTGCTCAGTGGGCTATTTCCGTCAGTGCAAAACGTAGATAGTCATTAGGCTTCATTATATCCTCAAGGTTTATTTTCCAGTAACTCTTTTGCACACCATATATAAGTGGGGGCGAATAAAACCTTAAAGAAAGTGACATTGATACACGCCTTGAAACCTTCGTTAATTTCTTATAAGTTTATTTTATCCCCACTCTCTAAAAATTTTAAGGTTCTAATTTCGCAATTTATGAGAAATTAAAGAAGGCTTGTATATTTACTACGTGTTCGCATGCTACTACATGCATGGTACTGTGAGGATGGGTGTCGACAATTGTGAGGGTGGGTATTGACAATTGTGGTTACATAAAATTCAAGGATCTTGTCAAATTTTAATTTAGAAGAAATCTTTCTCGCAAGAAAAGGTATGCCAAACTTTGTGTTTTGCTCAAATTTTAATTTTGAGTACATGTGAGATTAATCAAGATATATCTCTTTATGGGAAAGAAGATTTGATAATTTAATTATTACATATCAACTAGTACATTCTTATAGTAATGCATCAATAATCTAATGGTAGCTCGTCCAAACGAGAGCATGATAAAAGATAAGGTTTTCATGATTATCCCACAAAATGAAGAGTTAAGAAATATTTAGTAATTATTTCTTCTAATGAAAAAGAAAAGAAAGAGAAATAGACTTAATAAGACCAAATAATGTTTGAGAGTCGTTTGATTTATATAAAGGGCACAAAGGAATTGGGAACAAATGGATTCTCAAGATTAAGTGTAAGTCTAATAGGACTATTGAAAGGATAAGGCACGCTTTATAGTTAAAATGTGTACTCAACAAGAAAGAACTAGTGGTAAAAAGACTATCTCTCTTGTTGTGAAGTAATAGTGTACCATAAGAGAATGTTTGGACTTTGGCTTAAAAATTCTTAAATTATTTAGGATTTAATAAAATATACATCAATTATGATGATGTTAAAATATGATTTCAAGATGCAACTGCATTCATAAAAGATCCAAATACTATTCAAGGACCAAACACAAATACCAAACATAATTTTGCAAGAAACATGGTTTCACATAAGAAGGTCAACATATTCAATTCTTGTAGAACACCCAAATGGAAAATTTAAATTATATAAGAACTGTGTTTTATTCAAGTGACTGACACTATAAAGAAAGGGTATCTCCAAGCCATTCAACACATTCACAAGTTCAAAAAGTCTAGAAATTCTTTGTAAAAACTGAAGAACTTGAAATTTTTTTATGAACACCATATATGTTCTAAAGAATAGCCACCTTCTGATCTAGTTCAACTGAGGAGAAGAAATTAAAAGTCGTTTCTAAAGAAAGATGCTCTTCATCTTGTTCAATCTATAGAAAGGAGGCTAAAATCATTTTCAAGATCAAGTCTCAATGACCCTTGAACTAAACATCGCTGATTCAAAGATCAAGTCTCAAAAATCCTTAAATCCAAGAAAATCAAATTCTCAAGCAAGCATCTCACCAAACCTAGTTTCAAGATCAAGTCTCGACGACCTTAGAAGTAAATTACAACCTTCCAATATTAAGTCTAAACGAACCTCGCATCAAACCTCTATCAAAGAAAAGAATCAAATGAGTATTCTTAGAAATAATAAAAAAAATCGAAACTTATTTTCAAAGTTTAAAAATAAAAAATTTGACTCAAAATTTTCTTATTCAATATTTGACTCGAAGTTTGTGTGTATAGTTTTAATGAGATTTTGAACTTTAAAAAAAAAGTGTCTTGATAATAGATAAAGATGAGGTTATATAGTGATGCAATTATGACTAAAAGTGAATAAAAGATTCCGCAATTCTTTTATCTATCTTTTATCCTAGGCAATCTTGTACAATATTGATTTTTTGATAAAGACATACACTTCAAGAAAAAGGGAAAGTAATATCATAGCATGTGTCCATACCACATGTTCATTATATGACCACTATAGATAACTGAATAATTAATCTTTGCTTCAATGTTGTGTGAGACCCATGAGATCAAATAGGATCTCTATTTAGCAACTTATGGCATTTGATTATTTCTTGAAATTTAAGTTCATTGTTAATTATCTCATAATGTTACCACTTTTCATGAATGGTTCAATCTAAAGAGACATATTTATAGAGTGATTGAATTGTAATGGAGAAATTCAAGAAAAATGGAAGATCATTTAAGTGTCTCATTCATTAGAATCCACTAATGGACCAATCGTGTTTTATATTGTAGACACAACTTTGAGTATAAAAGTTTGTCGTGTTATTGATAAAAGAGAGGTCATGAGAAACTTGAAATATCACTAAATGAATCTAGGATATTGCATGCTTACTCTATCTGTTATATATATCTAACAAATGTATAACAAGCAACACTTGACTGTGAAATATGTTGGTCGCATCGTCTTTTTTTCTTATGTGAAATTTGAAATTAATTATAAGAGCATGGTGTCCATTATGCATGAATGAGAGATATGGAAACAAGTTCACAATAATGAATAATACCCAACCTAAGACAATAATAACTAATTATCACCTTGGGTGGTTATTTTATCAAAAGCCAACAGTTACAAGGAATAAAACTTCCTTATTTTCTAATAAGGCTAATGAAATTTAGAATTAAAAAAAAAAAGAATGATTTCTTCCTTACGAAAACTAGGAGAGCGATTATAAAAAGGAAAAGAATTGCGAAAAGCCATGTAGATTTCGCAATTCTTTTCCTTTTTATAATCGAAGTTATAATAGGTTATTAAAATGATTGCGTTTTAGTTTACAGATTTAGCCTAATTATTATTATTAAAACAATGACTTTTGTGCTTAAGTGAGACAGTGGTTTTAGTGTGGGATAATTGGAACCATTTTTCTGTTACAACGATTATCCTTTTTTTCCCTTTATTTCTGTTGATTTGTAAAAGGGTACAACTATGATGAATTTGATCTAAATATTTTCTCTTCACTTTTCTCATGCTCTCCTCTCTCTTTTTCTCCTTCCTTTCCCTTCTTCCTAAGCTTCAATTAATCTTCTATAACAAAGGTATCAGAGCCTCTCAATCCTCATGGTGAGTGATGGTGTTACTACCAAAGCTTAGAAAGAAACATCCTAGATGTAGTAGGAGCTGACTAAACTTCAGCCAGAAGTATCTCAGTGGGACAGTAAGATGGATGCTCGTATGAATGACTTAAAAGAGGAACTCCGAGTTGAGCTAAAGGGATTCTTTGATCAGTATTTGGCCCACTCCCCTAAACTATAATGACTGCTTCTTCTCTCGACAAGGCAAGTGTTGTGTTAGGGGGACCACTCCTAAGATTTTCTTCCAAGAGCATTTGCTTCTCACTCCTATGGTTGGTTTCAATGGTATAGGGACTCCAACCAGACCTAGCAATTTGGATTATATTGAAAAATACATCAAATGCATCTTCTTACTTTAAACCTTGAGTTATAATATCATGAGGAGAATAAATTTACATAAAATTAACAATATTATTTTTTTCCTTATCACGTACCATGTCTGTTGGGATGAAATTATGAAATAAATCACGAAATTTTACTATGCCTTTTTTTTATGCTCATAGTTAAGTATTAAATTGTGCAAAATAAGGATTACTGACCTTTCTTACCTTTGTGGTTGCACATTATATGTGTTAATAACAAAGTTGATGGTTCAAGGTTGGTAGACAATGATGATGATCATTTACGAAAATTTTAAGGTTTTCTAAAATAGCTCTTTTTTCTTTATAATAAGATATTTTTTTAAAAAAATTCATAGACAATATTAATATTGGTTTTTTAAGAAAAAGAGAGAAAATACTACATGGTAAATAAAACTGATGATGGTAAAAGTATCATAGAGACCTTTATACATGGAGTTAAATTTCATTTTACCTCTCTATTAATAAATGGGCAAATTAGTCCCTACATATAAGTCAACGAGTGAATTGGTCCTTTTTGTTAAAATTTCATCCAATTATACTATTAAAAATTGTCGTGCTTAATAGAATAACTAACAACAAGTGATGTACCACATGTACCTCATGTTGATGTACATTGATCAATTTTTAACAAAAAAATTAGAGGAGATTTTAACAAAAAAAAATTGCTCTTTGATCTTATGAATAGGGACTAATTTGCTCATTTTTTAATAAAAATAAAAAAATATAATTTGACTCCTAATATAAGGGTTTCCATGGTAATTTTGCCAACTTATGATTGTCTAGTTCAGGAAATTATAGAAAGCAACTCTTAAGTACACACCATAGCAATGGCCTTAAGAGCAGGCACTAGCAAAAAGCAATCACCTTGAAATTTAGACAGTCTTCAAAAAGGCAGGAGTTAAACCATCATGTGAGAATTCAGCTACCAAAAAAAGGCTTGGTGCGTTGACAGTCTCTTCTCTTCCCATTTGGCGACAAATCAAGGTAGCAGATAGGGCTTAGGAAACACTAAAACCATGTGGCCCTAGGGGCAAATCTAGGGGGTTAGCACGGGCCTAGCCCCCCCAAAATGGAAAACTTTGCATTTTGGCTCTTTAAATTTTTTAAAATTTTAAATTAATAAAGGTAAAATTTTACTTTGGCCTCCCTAAAAATGATAAAATTTTGATTCAATCCTTTAAAATTTGCATTTTTACTATCGTAAAAATTACAATTTAATTTTAACCCTTTAAACAAATTTTCTGGCTTCGCCCCTGTGTGGCCCCACTAGAAATCATCAGAAAATGCCTGCACATAAGCCCTGGGCATGAAAAGGAAATAAAGTTCCATCAAACATGGGAAGCTCCCATGAGAAACCGACAAGAGAGGACTCCTGCCTGGCTCTTGTCTAAAAGGAAAGACTAAAGAGACAACCACCCCCTTCGAACGACTGAGGTTAGAGTCTCATTTGGGCAAAGGGAAGAGAAAGATAAAAATCAAAAGGATAGAAGACAAGAAAGTTACAAATTTAAACTCTTCAACTTTACCATTACAATCAAAACGATTAGTCATATGTAAATTAAAGACTAAAATGATATAACCACTACTGCTGACTACCATGATACAAATACTCTAATTCTTAACACATCCACCTTAGCATTCGAGTTAAAACACAAAATGCAATAATCAATTTACTTTGTAATAAAATATAAAAAAGAATTATTATTATTGTTATTGCTGTTGCCATTTTGACTTGGACCCAGATTGAATTTTACTGCGGGCTTTTGGATTCTTTTTTTATAGCGGAATCTAAATGTGAAGGAAATAATAATAAAACTGTAAAGTGGGGAAATTGGGTTACTGGCTCTTCGCTTGTCCTCAATGGTTAGGTGCTTCTCACTTATCCTTGACAAGGATCGAGAGCCGGTAAGCATAGGAAATCAAAAAAAACCAAAACCAAAATTAATATACGAAATGAGGTATTCTAAAATACCTTTTTTATTTTCTTTAAAAAATAAAGGAAAATGGAAAAAATCATTTATATGAACTGAAGTAAAAAATCCATTTTGTTTTCTTTAAAAAGTAAAAAAAGAAAAAGAAAAAGAAATCATTAATGAGAACTTAAGGAAAAATCCATTTTGATTGGAGTAAATGTGTCAAAGTTTAGTGTTAATCTGATGGCTCTAAAATTGTTGCCATAGGCTCATGCCCAACCTAATGTATTTTGGGCCATGGCCTGTAGTATTTTCAGGGGTGAGTGGATAATTGATTCCATCGATTCCTTTGTTCTTTTATATTTAACCCGCCATCATTCTATTATAATCCATTCAATCATAATTTAGGGTAAACAAATTTAATTTTGGTTGATTTTATCCGTGAAGTTGGTTAATCGATTTATTTAAAATAATTAAAAAAATAATTTCTTATAAATATAAAAAGTTTATAAAAAAATTTAAAAAAATTTTTAAGCTACTCAATTCACATCCAATTAACCCCTTATGGTTAACTCAAAAAATTAATTAAATCCTCTACTAATAATTTTTGTCTTTGTCCTTGTTGACCATTAAAATCAGCTAATGGGCCTATTAGATAACGACACATAGAAACTCTAGATTTAATCTTTCATTTTTCTAATATAAAAATTATAAAAATATGCTAAACTTGCAAAGCTTATAAAAATTATTTAAAACTTATATTGTACAGCCCAATTTATGCCCGGGCCCAATACAAAACCAGACCAAATTAACTAAAACTAAGACCCACTAAAACCAACCCAATTACAAAACAACCAAACCTCAAACCCAATACTAAACCTAAAGACCCAAGCCCAAAACCTAGCCCAACTACCCAAACCCCAAACACAACAAAACAAAAACCCTAATGCTAAGGTTTTGGCCGCCATTCCCACAAGCACACCTTCCGCGCCGTACGCCACGCTTCACTATGCCACATCAGTGCCCACATTCAGCACGCCTCCAGGGAGAGTCCCTCTCCATCACGTTCGTACCTGCAAACAAGCAGGAATCTGTTGTAAAAAAAGGGCTATATAACGCCTTCGAAAACAAATGTAAGAGGATCGGCTTCTTATTTTTTTGAAAAGAGAATACAAAAACTATCATTTGAATACCAAAACAAAACCAAAAACACCCAACATCCGCAAGCAGTAGGCAAAAAAACTAAACCTTTAAAGTCGAAGGTTATTTCTTTTTTATCCTTTTTATTTTTTTATTTTTTTTTATTTTTGCGAATTTATAATACACATATACATACTTGTTTTTTTAAAAAATTTAAAAAAAATAAACTTTTTTTTTTACCTTCGGACGGCGGCACCGGCGATGGAGATCGGCGGCGAATGGTGGCTATCGGTGCCAGAGTTTGGCCAGCCTTCGGGTCTGCAGAGAGCAAAAGGGGGGGTGAAGAATGGTTTTCTGAAAATGTGAGAAAAATGAAGTTTTTGACAAATTTTTTTGCTTTTATACTCTCAATAAAATGACGCCGTTTAATGGCCTTCAAAACGGCCCCAAAACGACGTCGTTTTGGGGCCGACCCGAGTTCGACTCGACCCAGGGCCTAGGATCCTCGTGTTTTTGGACTGAGGGTCTATTTGCGCCCTCAGTCCTTCCGCTTTTGAGGCTGTCTTCAATTGGGTCCCTTTTGGTTTTTTATTATTTATAATTCGGCTCGAAAAATTTAATTTTATCACGTTTTGGTCTTGCGTCAAACGCCGCGCATTGATGGAGGGGGAATTTGCCTTTCTGGTCCTTCTACTTTACTTGCGCGTACAAATTGGTCCTTATATCTCCTGTTTATTTCGATTTCACCCTAAAATTTCTGTTTTTGATTCGATTTAGCCCCACTTCGATTATTTTTGACATTTTACCATTAAATTAATTCTTTTTAGTATTATTTTTAAATGTTATTATTATTTTTTTATATTTTACTATTAATGGTTAGTGTTATTATTTATTATTATTACTATTATTATTTTAAATAAACAGTTTCTTTTAAATTTGTTTATATATATATATATATATTTTAAAAATCTAATTATAACTATACAATTTATTTTTCTTAAAAATCTCGATGTAACTTATATTTTGCTTATTTTAAATATTTTTCTTTATATATATATTTATATTATCTATTAGTTCTTTATCCATATTTTAGACAAATATACTCAATTTTAAACTATTTTGCATATTATCTCATCACACATAATATTTATTTCATAAACCCATTTTTAAATTATTCTTGTTATTATTATTATTTTTCATATTTATTATCTTTTATTTTAATTATTATTTCTTTTATTTTTTCCCCCTCATTTTATTTCTTATCTTTCAATTTTTCTCTTTTTTTCTCTTATTTAAATTTCATTAATTCCTACTTATTTATCATATTGTTGCTCGTGTTATTTATTTCACTGTGATAATTTTGTTCTTATTGCTATTATATACGTCTGCATGCTTATTGTATTTCGACTACACATATCTTTTTACAACGTTAAATCTTTACTCAAATGCATAAAAATGATTTTTTTTAATAAGGCAATGCTTGATATTTGGGAGCTTCGAGAGAATCGTGCCCTAACTTACTGAGTTTCGATTTTTCTCGTCGATCCTAAGTAATCGAGTATCCTTTTGAAAATAAGATACGTGGGTTCCAAATAAAAGCTTATCCTCGGGAACTCGAGATGTTACACCCTAACTCACTGGATGTGACATTTCAGTATCCCGAAGTAAGGATTTTTAAAACAAAGGCAATGTTCTATATTTGAGAATTTTGAGAAATGGAGCCCTAACTTACCGGGTTCCACTTTTTTTTAGGCCCAAATAGCCAAATACCTTTCTTTTGGCTTTGGAACACGAGTTTTTTTGAAAAAATCAAAGGAGAACCTTAGCCTCGAAGATTTGAAGTGTTACATCCTAACTTACTAGGTGTGACATTTTATTCCTTCGAGATAAGAGGGTCTTAATTTTCAATTCGATTCACTCAAGCTCTCTTTTAAATAGAAGGATCGTATTTTAAATCTTTTCAAATTTTTGACTCAAAGACATTATTTAATCAATAGGTAACAATTTTGGGCGTTACGAGGGTGTTAATCCTTCCTCGTACGTAACCGACTCCCGAACCTGTTTTCTCAAATTTTGTAGACCAAAATCATTGTTTTAGTGAATCAAAACGTTTTATTAAAGCGATCAATTTTAAGGTGGCCCAATCACACCTCGAAAAAGGGTTGGTGGCGACTCCATATTTTTTAAAGTCGATCCCCGTCTTTCAAACTTAAAAATGGTTTCGACATATATAATTATAGAAAATTACAAAAGAAACTTGTAAAAATTATAAATATACATTAAGATTATAAAAATTATTGAAAAAATATTAAAGTTTTAAGAAATTATAAATTTATTATAAAAAAATTATAAAAACTTTTGATTTTTAAACTATTAGGGTAATGACTAAGAGGGTGGTCGGAGATGCAGACTTGATCTTGCTACGATGTGGCTGGCTTTGGTTGTGGCAGTGGGCCGAAACGATAGCCTAGGTTGCTCTATGGTGATTGCTGATACTTTGAGAAGCAAGGGTGAAGCAGCTGGTGTTAGTGTGTGTAACATAATGGCAGCATTAGACTCAAGCAGGACCAAAGGTGGACAAGGAAGGGTAGGGGGGAGAGTGCAGTGGTATGTTTGGTCGGGACTGAGTTAGTGGTGTCTGGTAACACCCTGGAGTGTCGCGACAACAACCAGTACCAACGCCCTAAAGAGATGGTTGTGTAGGGGCCGGGCCCTGGGATTGTGTGAAAGAAAGGTAGCTTATGGGGTTGAAGATGGTGCAAGGTGTTGAAGCCAATAGTGATGGAGATGAGGGTGTTGGTGTGAGGTAGTAAAAATTTATTTCCTGTGAATTCAAAAAAAAAATTTAAAACTAGTGCTTATATATATATATATATATTATAGATAATCAAATCTACTTATGGATTGGGCCATCCGTCTAAGCCTGAAAGCCTGTTCGAAAAATGGGGGGTTTGGATAAAATATGCAATTTGAAAAATGAGTTTAGGTAAAATTTAAGAGTTATTTTCTATATAAGTTGAGCCTTCGACAAGATTTTTTTACCCGAGTCCGGCCCAAATATTATGATATAAAAGAATATTATATTAATTATATATGTTGAATAATAATTATATATATTTATATTTAAATTAAATCACTAATTTAAAAACAATTAAATTTATTATCCAAAACCTAATGTAAAACTCCAAACCCGACCTAATTAATTAACTTATCATTAAAAATAATTTATGTAAATTCAACCCATTTTAAAATGAAATTAATAAACTAAACAAAAAACTTAATTCTAACTTTGCCAACCAGCTTACCATTTCAGTCACAGAATGCATAACAAAATTTTCTTTGTAATAAAAATATAATTGTTGCCATTTACCCATTTTGCGTTATAATATAAAATATATAAGACATATCACTGGCTCAACCCTTGTTCTCAATGGTTAGGTGTTAGTATTTATCACTTAACCATGGGCAAGGTTCGAGAGTTGGTAAACTCAGGGACTAAATGGAAGCAAAACAATTAACCTTTATTTCATAAGAGGTATTCTAAAATACCTTTTCTTTTCCTTCCTTCATTTATTTATTCATGAGAACTCAGGGAAAAGTCATTTTGATACAAGTGTGTATGAAGGCTCTTCTCAAATCTCGCCATAGGCTCATGCCCAACGACATGTGTTTTGGGCAATACTTGCAAATGGTTATTTTGAAGGAATTAAGGAGATTCGTATTTATGTAGGGTAAATTATATTTAATGTCATCAAATTATTAGTAAATTTTATTGTAATAAAAATGACTTTAAGCAATGTTCTTAAATTGTTTTGAAGGAATTAAGGAGATTCATATTTTATTTACGTTTTGATCATTTAATTTCAAAAAATTAAAAAAATGGTCGTTAAATTATTCAAAAATTTGCATTCAAGCTATTGGTTGTTAAAATCATTGCTATACAACCCTTTATGCTCGAACCGTCTACACCAATCAAAAGCTCTCTTTCCCTTCTCTTCTATAATTTAGTTTTTTTTTTTCATGAAACAACTTTAAATGTCATAAATTTGTGGATCAAAATCCAAACAACTTTTCTTTTCAATCTCCAACATTGGTCATCAGATCGACTTGGATGTAAAGTATATTTTTTTTACTGGTCGATGGGAACTAATCTGCCAATCGTTGAAATGTCGTTTGTAGCTCACTAGCCAGACTTTTGAAAGACAAAAACTTAATAGTGTAGTGACTTAAATGAAAACTTTTGTATAGTTCAGTGATCATTTTGTAACTTTTTAAAGTTAAGCGACTAAAATGTAAACTTACTAATAGTTTAAGGACATTGTTGCAGTTTACCCTTTTATTTAATAATAGTGTTGAGAATGTAAGTATGAATATTATAAGAATTGGTTGGTTGAAATTGCGTAAAAAAAGGAAACAAAAACTTAAGTTTATTGTGGATGAGATGTCTAATAGAATTTGTCGAAGCAGTGAGTTGTGGACATAATGTTGAGACAGAAGATTTGCTTGTTTTACTGCAGCGTGGATAAGAATTGGAAGTCGCAATATGTGATTTTAAATTTTGATCATGTTTTACTTTCCACACAATGGAAAAATCTCCTATGTATTATTCTTTATTCTTCCATTTTTAGAATTATGTAGGATAAATTGGATATCATGCAACAAACAAATTTATACAACAACATGGTTTTTTTTGTATACTCAGGACGGAGCCAAAAAAAATTTTAAAGGAGGCCGGAGTAAAATTATTCTTTTTGAGTGACTGAGGTTTCAATTGATTTTTTTTTTAATTTTTTAGTGAGAGCTTTTTTGACCTTTAAGCCTTTTTTATATAGACAAAATAATAAATATATCTTTATATGATGAAAATATATTTCTTCAATAGATATCATTATGTTAAATATATGTTATTTAAAAAAAAAACTAATCATTTTGATTTTTTTTAACATTAATCTTATTATAGGTTCTTATCATATCTGCTCTTTTTGATATAATGTCTAAAATGACCCATAGCCTTTCCCCAACCCTTAAATAGGAAGATAATATACTTCAACGCAATCAAACTCACATTCTCCCACATTGGCAACAATGTTGATACTGTCGAAACTATTTTTTTGAAAGGGTCGACTTTTTATTTAAAGAAAAACGAAAATGGGAGTCCCCACCAATCTTTTTTATCACGAGTGATCGGATCACCTCGTAACTCAATCATTTTAATAAAAATTTAAATTTACTAAAACGATGATTTTTGGTCTACAAAATTCAGAAAATAGGTTCGTGAGTCGGTTACATACGAGGAAAGATTAACACCCTTGTAACGCCCAGAATTGGTACCTAGTTGATTAATTAATGTCTTAGTGTCGAAAATTGAAAACTTAAAAAGAGTTTAAAAATACGATTCCTCTTTCATTAATGTTAAATTTACAAAAAAATGCTTAAATAAATCGAAACGAATGTTAAAAACCCTCTCGTCTCGAAGTAATAAAATGTCACATCCAGTAAGTTAGGACACAATATATTGAACCTTTGAGAATGAGTTTGCCTTTTATTTAAAACTCATGTATTTTAACTTTAAAAAGATATTCGGTTATTTAGGTTGAACGAGAAAAATTAAAACCCAGTAAATTAGGGCAGGACTTCTCAAATTTCCTAATATGGAATATTGTCTTTATTTTCAAAATTTTCTTTTTCATATAATAACAAGTGTAATGTTTAAAACGATGGATATTTATCTTATCTGAAGTATAGCACAAAAACAACCAATTACATCTAAGCCTAATACATGCTGTAATGATGATTAAAAAAAAGAGACAAAATAAAAACGAGATAAAAAAGTAATATAAAAAGTAAAATCTACAAATCAAGAAATGTAATAATCTCATTTTAAATATATAAGAAAATATAATATAAATGAATAGATAAATAATAGTAGTAAGGATAAAACAATACGAACAATAAGTATTTAAAAAGGGATATAAGAGAAATAATAAATAGATAAAAATGAATATACATGATATAAAATTTAAGTACTTTAGAATTAAGAATGATATATAAATAAACAAATAAAAAACAATGAAACCAATATAAACAATACTACATTTAAGTATTTGGGAAGCAAATGAATAATAAACAAGTAAATAAATAAAACAAGTAAAAATATTGAGTTTAAGTATTTTTTTTAAAAGAAAAAAATAAAAAAAAATGAATATATGAAACAATTATAGATAATATGAATTTAAACAATAAAAAAAACAATACTGATAACAAAATAAATAAACAGATAATAAAAGTAATAAAAGTACAAAGCTAAATTAAATGAATAAAGGATTTAATTGAAATTTAGGTGAAATTAAAGGGTATAAATTGTCAAAAATAAAAATAGGCCAACGAGGATCAAAATAAAATGCTATAAAAATAATGGGGACTGAAAGGGAGAATGTCCCTAGTCCCTATGCGCGCAGTTTTGCGATGGACTGAAATGAAACAAAACTAAACTTGCGGGGTAAAATTTAAAAAAAGAAAAAGGATAAAAATTAGGACTAGATTAAAACAACACAAATAGGTGGAAGGACCTAATGTGGAAATAAACCAAAAGTTACAAACACGCGAATTCTGAGGCTTTGGTTCGAGTCAGTTGGTCAAAACAACGTCGTTTTGGGGCTATTGAAGCCAGCCTTAAAACAGCGTAGTTTTACTTAATCTATATAAGTTAAAAAAGCTAAAAAAATCATTATGTTTCTGTTTAAAAAAATAACCTTTTTCATCTCCTCTTGACCCTCAACCCCGATTTAAAGTTGAAATGCCCAAAAACCCACCAAGATTTCGAAAAAAAAAAGAAAAATAATGAGAAAACGAAGGGACATTTCGTTTCCCAGTCGCCGCCGATGGGGTTTTCGGCGAGCCCACTGACTTGGCCACCCTCAAGACTGGAGAAACCTCCGACTACGGAGGTTAAGGTAACAGATTTTGCTCCTTTTTATTTATTTACTATTGTTTATTTATTTATTTCGAACTAAAAAATAAAAATGAAAATGAAAAACACCATCTTTTTTTTTTATATCTCAAAATCTCTGCTTTTGTGTATTTTTTTTTTGCTTCTTGTATTCGATTTTGTCCATTACATTGATTTGGGAATGGCTTTTATAGTCGATAAATATTACAATATATTAGTTTTTCTTTTGCTGTTGTTTCTCTGCTATTTTTTTGCTTTCTCTGTCTTTCTGCTTTTGCTTTGTTTGCAGGTTTGGAGGAGTCAACAGGGTAGAAGTTGCCACTTTGGTGCAAAGAGGACCACGTCGGGCGGTGGTGCAATGCGGTAGCACGTAGATGGCAGCATATAGGCGCGGTGCAAGGGTTAGCTAGGGTTTCTGAAAATATTTGAATATTTTGGGCCACTGGGCCTTTAATTTATTTTAATTGGTTTTGGGCTTGTAATTTTAAACTGGACAGTTTAATTTTGGTTTTTTTGTTTTGTTTATTGTTTGTCTGATTTGGCTTGTTGGGCCCGGGCGAAAATAGGCCACTACAGATACCAATTGAGCTAAGACTCAATCTAATATTTTTTTTCTTATATATATTTTTCATATATAAATTTTTTTCATTGGCATTGTGATTATAGTAAATTCTAATATTATATAATTATATAATTATATAATTATTTTAAATATAATTATTTCAAAAATAATTATTTTTATTAGATATAATTTTTATATGTGATATTTATTTATCCATTTCACATGAATTAAAATAATATAATTAATTTTTTTTAAATTTACCAATCAATTAAAATAAAGTTTTGATCGTGTGATAAATTTAAGGTTTTATTAATGCAATTAGGTGTGAAAAAAATAGCAACATGAATTAAAATTGTACAGGGCAATTTTGGCCCGGGTACAATACCCATACCCATTACCAGCTAACTACCCAGACCCGTTTACAAACCCTAACCCAAACCCGTTACAGAAGCAGACCCCAACCAAAACCCAACAGACCCACTAAGCCCAAAACCTATTTGCACAGACCCACTACCTAAAACCCAAACCTAGCCCAACACCAGCCGAAACCCTAATTCCCTAAACTTAACCCGGATACCCCCACTTGCGCAGCCACTTGCAC
This sequence comes from Gossypium stocksii, assembly GCA_020496765.1. Taxonomy (NCBI): domain Eukaryota; kingdom Viridiplantae; phylum Streptophyta; class Magnoliopsida; order Malvales; family Malvaceae; genus Gossypium; species Gossypium stocksii. The sequence goes on from CM035630.1 coordinate 12,201,294, forward strand.
CTGCCCTCTGCCAGCAGTCCCATCCACCGTCCAGCACCGCCTCTGGCTCCTCTCAGCAGCTCTTTTGTACCTGCAAAAAACATTAAAAGAGACGAGACAGAAATAATATAGAAAGAAAGATGAATCGGCTATAAAAGCCATTTGTAAACGATTGTTAGAAAAAAAGAAATTTTTGGGGGAGAAAAATCAATACAAACAATAGACTTTTAAAACACCAAAAGCAGTGTTGGAATAATATCAAAAACGCAAGAATAGTACCAAATCAGTGAACACAAACATCAAAGACCAAAATCAGAACTCTAAGGTAATCGATTTTCTCTTTTTTGCTTCGAATCCCTTTTTTCTCTCATATTCTCCTCTCTTCTTTCATTTCAAATACATATTATAAAGATAACAAGAAATAAAAAAAAGGGAAAAAAATAAATTTTTTACCTTTTCCGGCCACCGCGTGCGGTGGCCGGCACCGGCGACGGACGGCGGTCCGGTGGCCGGACGATGGTCGGACCGACCACCGGAAATCGCTCCGGGCTCTCCTCTCTCCCCTCTCTCCCTTCTTTTTTTTCTTTCACCCGGTCAAAATGAATTTTTTTTTCACAAAATAGGCCTATTTATAGCCCCCTAAAACGACGTCGTTTTGGGGGCTGCATTTTAACCCCAAAACGACGTCGTTTTGAGAGCCCGACCCGAATTCCGACCCGCTCCAGCAAGGATCCGCGTGTTTTTATAGCGGAAGGGCTATTTGCGCGGTTAGCCCTTCCGCTTTTGAAAAGCTGTACAATCAGGTTTTTAGGGCTTTTAAATTGGCCCAGTAATTTATCCCATTTCTCAATTTGGTCCTTTCTGCCACGGCACCGTTTCAAGTGTGCGGTAAAATTGCTCTTTTGGTCCCTTTATATTTCCCCCGTGTTCATTTAAGCCCTTTTCCTCTATTTTGCATTTTAAATTTACCCGAAACTTTTCCTTTCAATCTGATTCCGTCCCTCCTTTCATTATTTTGTTTTAATATTAATGTTAATCGTACTATTACATTTTATTACTATTAATATTATATTTTATTACTATTAATATTATATTTCATTACTAGTAATGTTATTATATTAGCATTTCACTATCATTATTTTTACTTATACTTATATATATATATGTGTTACATAGTGTTGCTATTAGCTTTTAATACTATTACTAATATGTTCGTATGATATATATATAAATATTCTTTTAACATGTGCATAGACATATTAATATTACGTATGTTATTTTTTATGCTATGTGTTTCTTACTATTATATACATATACACATATATATGATTATATGTATTACGCATATATATCTTTTATATATATAAATATACATATACATTTTTATAGTTCGTACATATTTATATATTCTTTTTATATTTCTATTTTAGGTATATATGTATAAATTTTTTATATATACATCATTATGCGTATATTTCAATATTCTATTATACACGTACCTCTTTTAATATTTCTAATACATATCGTATATATTTTAAAACCTATGTGTATTTTGTATATATTCTTATGTTCGTATATATATATATCTAATTCTATATATTATACATGTGTTTCTAATATCATATTATGTTTTCATATATTTTATTACAAATTTTACACCATCTTAGATGTATACTTCCAACCCCACATTACATACATATCGTATATTTTTACGCATTATGCGTACATCTTTGTACATACCCTTTTAACACTATATCTATTCATATATCACGTATATATATCCTCAACACGTTTTACATATATCATAATTATATATATATTCTTTAAATGTCATGAGTTTTATAATATTATCTATATACGCTTTTACCATGTTACGTGTTTTGTCATCGTATTATTCATATTATCTCACGTGTACACTATGTTATAACTACGTCATACTCGCTATTTTTATTGTCTTTTACCGTGAATACCTTTGCTATTATCCCTCTCTAAATATCACACTTTAATATTAATTGCATCATTATTCCAAAAGGTGTACATTTCATTCAATCTAAAAATGTTTTAAAAACGAGGCAATGTATTTAGTGTTTAGAGATACGGGATATAGTGCCCTAACGTGCTGGGTTGCGATTTCTCGCTCATCTAAATACCTAAAATACCCTCCTAAGCAAATCTTACAACTCGCGAGATAACTTTAGTTTCGTGGAATTTGAGAGCTTCGTATCCAATCGTGCTGGATGTGATGTTCGTATCCTTCCGAAGCGAAGGAATCTCGATTTTTCAAATCATCTCATTTTAGTTCAAAAATGTCTAAAAAACGAGGCAATGTTTTCGTTTTTAGAGAATCGAGAAATAGTGCCCTAACGTGCTGGGTTGCGATTTCTCATTCGTCTAAATACCTAAAATACCCTCCTAAATTTGCAACTCGCGAGATATCTCCAGTTTCAAAGAATTCTCGAATCTCGTGTCCAATCGTGCTGGATGTGATGTTCGTATTCTTCTGAGGCGAAAGAATCTCGACTTTTCTACTCAAATTATCCCTGTTTCAAAAAGAGTCCTATTTTAAATCTGTCCAAATTTCGACTTAAGACAGACTATTGCTCAATTTGGTACCAATTTTGGGCGTTGCGGGGGTGCTAATCCTTCCCCGTGCGTAACCGACTCCCGAACCTGTTTTCTCTAATTTTTCGTAGACCAAAGAGTTTTATAAGGTGATCCAATCACACCTAAAAAGATTGGTGGCGACTCCTCTTTTTCATTTTTTAAGTCGACCTCTGACCCTTTTCAAAAAAATGGTCTCGACAAAAATAATATATAAAAAAATTTTAAATTTACCACTCAATTAAAGTACAACTTTGGTCTGAGTTGTAAATTTAAGGTTTTACTAATTCAATTAGTATAAATTCAAGTCTCAGTATATGTATATTTTTATTGATTTTGTTTAAAATAAAAAGACTAAGATACCCTCAAATAATATATCTTATTTTAATTACAAAAAGACATTTCCATTTTTCTTAATCAAGTTGATTTTCGATTGACTAATGACACCACTCACTCAGGAACTTAAATAATGTATAAATATATAAATTTTATATAACAAAAATATATTTATATAATAAAATTTCATATAAAAACTAAAAAATACTTTAATTCAAATGGTAAAAAAAAAAAAAAAAAAACTTTATATACATGGTAGTCTCATTATAGGTAAAATTTTATTAATTTATAAAAATGTAACTTATTTTGTAAATATTATAGATTTGATAGCAGCCCATCCTTAATTTTATTTCACCGTCACAAATTTATATTTTCACAACTAACTTTTGGGGGTTCAAAGAAGTGTTTGTATGACTAGGAGGTTTGTATGGTAAAAATAATTGTTTGCTTAATTAGATTTGAAATATTCATTTTGTTATATAGAATATATAAAAGCATTTTTTAAAAATACTAAAAATTTAATTTTTATTAATTTAGTAATTGGCTTGGATTTGAAATATTTTTTTAAATTCAACTTATTTCTCTTTTTTTTTTTTGGTGTTCTCTATATCCATTTTATGGTTTATGTTCGAGTTTGTAAATAACTTTATTCTTAAAACACACCCACTTGTAAAAAAAATTTTAAGTTAAGTGAATTAAGTTATTTAAATTATTCGATTTTTTTTTCAAATTAATTTGAATAAGTAATACAATTTTTCAAGTTCAAGTTCAGTTATATTTTATAACTCGAATAACTCAAATAATTTGAATAACTCTAATTGAAAATTAATATAAATACATTTAGATCCCTAACAATTTAAAAATATAGAAAATTAGTCACTCTCTCAAAATAATTTTCAAAAACTCAAAATATTTATATTTTTTTTCCAAACTTCTATAAAAAAAATTTAAAAATAAGAATAAAAATAATATAATATTCTTTAAAAATCTTAAAAATTATATAAAATGCTTATTATATAAAAAAATTCCTTGAAAATAATTTAATAATCAATTAAGCCCTCAATTGAGTTTAAGCACTCAATTAAGCCCTCATTCTTTGACATCATTAACTTGCCATTAATTTTGTCAAGTCGCATGCTAAGATTGTGTCATGTGGTGAAATATGATACTTCATCTTAATTTTTAAAAAGAAAACATTAAAAATTATAAATTGTTGTAAATTAATAGATGTCTAACCCCCTTAAGCATATTAAAGTAATGAGATAAAACTCATTACTTCATTTATAATCAAGAGATTATTAAATGGAGTAATTAATAAAATTTAGTTTATTAAACGTAATACATTTATTAATTAAATGTAAATGAGCTTATAAATAGTACATTGTAAGTGAAGATAACACAATGAAAATTCTCCCGTATTTTCATCCATTTTATTTATTGTTTTATTAATTTTCTATAACATAAATATCATCTTAAAAAACTATAACTTTTTTAAAATTTTTGAAAATTAAAAAATAGAAATTATAAAAAGGTTTTTTACTTGAATAATATAAAAAATAAATAAATACGAAAATAGTATAACATGAATAATATTTACGGGAATAGGCAAAACCAATAGTGAAATACTAGTCCACTTTGACTAATCGGTGGCACCACTTTATTTTTAAAAAAAATTATTTTTTTCGGGTGCAGCCTGATCAATTGGCAGCACTTGTATTTTATATCAAAAAATATAATTTTTTTAAACAGTGTATGAAAAACTATTAATATTTTTTATTGGTGTCGCCGATGTGTTAGGTGGCACCTAAAAAGTTTTAAATTGTTAAAAGATGAGCCCATGATCGATGGGTCAGGCGACACCGGCCTGATGACTGACGCGGATTTTAAAACACCAAATTTTTTTCCTTTTCAATTTAAAAAAATTTAAAAAAAAAATTATAAAGGGATTGGTTCAGTCCCCAACCCTCACACAGAAAACAAAAACATTGAAGGTCCCTCACCCTAGCACAACAAAGGTATGTTCCCTTCCTTCCCTTCCTTTGTTTTTTTAATTAATTTTGTTAATGGTAGTTTAATATTGTTAAAGTATGTCATATTTTTTGCGACGTCCCGAAAATTCAAGTGTTTGGTTTGTTAGAATTTGTCATAAATCGATATTTGTTTTAGTGGTTAGGGGTCTTTAAACTGTGTTTGAGATATTAAGTTCAAATCTTGGCCTTGGTGTGAACAAAAGGGGTTTTATTTTTGCAATTTTCGGTCAAGGGTGCATAGGGTGAAGTTGGTTTGAAAATCAAATGCTGGGTAATTATCAAGTTGTGGGATAAGGTTGTTAGGGGATTTTATTTTATTTTATCTAATTTTCTTCTTTTCCTTTTTCCCAACAATCCCGCGTTTGATTTTTCCCAAAAACCCATTATTCACACTACCAAATTCTTTTTGATAATCTGTTCGTGTTCAATTGTTCTGCTTTGTTCTTTCTTCAATCTCTACCTTTGTTTTTAATGTTTTCATCCTTGATTTGAGTTCTTGGAATATTTGGCCATTCCTTCGGCTTTTAAATTCTATTCATGTTTTTGGGTGGTGATTATTGCAAGTGTTCGTCAGGTAATGTCGCATTTACAGTTATGTTAGGCTTTAAGGGTAATTTTGAGGTTCGTTTTGGAATCGGTATTATTATCATTTTTGTTGATTATATTATTGGGTTTGTTCACAGCAGAGAATTATAAGGATCGGAACTCCCCCTTTGTGGATTGGTGGTGTTAGGAATTGTTCTGAAAGTTTGAGTAAGTGTTTGAACGCTTGGGTTTTCGAGTTTCAACTTAGTAAAGTATTAATTTTTATTTTAACTAAGTGGATTATTTGGGTTAAATTGAGGAATCATGGCTGATTTAAGCATTAATTGTGGATTTTAGGTATTGGAGGTCTCGTAGTTGTTTCCGTATCAAAATTGAATCAAGTGTGTAACGAGGAACCTACAAAACAGTGAACGATAAAAGCCAAAAGTGGGCACTGTTGACGCTACACGGCCATGCGTGACACATGGTGTAAGAGGCCCATTTTGTCCAGCCCATTAGAAAACTAAAACCAAAAACCAAAATAAATTAGAACAGTCCATAAACCCAAAGCCCAAATTACACCCTTGCCCTAATTTTCATAAAAAAAATATGGTTTTGACACGGTTTAGGCCATTTTGACACACCTCATAAAAAAAAGATTGGTGGCGACTCCTAATTTTCATTTTCGTTTTCAAAATAAAAGTCGACCTCTGTTTTTTTTCAAAAAAATAGTTTTGACACTCGGTTTAGGCCATTTTGGGTCGTGTGAACCACACGGTCTAGACATTTTGGGCCATGTGGACCACACGATCGTGTGGGCTCGAAATTCAAAATTTTTCCCTAGGGCCGTACACGTCGTCCCGATCGATTGTGGGCTTCCTGTGGGGTCAGTATGTTATTATATACGCCACAAAACATGAACTCTGTTAATCTGTTAGTATAAAACTCGACGTAAATAAGTGTGTAATATGTATAATGTTCATGTGGTGTGATACGATATATATGATCTATTATATATAAAACATATTTTACAGTTGTTATGCGAGCATGTATGATATGTAAATTATGGCATCTGTTATTTCTGTTTATATCTGATTATGGGGTAGGACGTATATTATGTAGAGGAAGTGTTTTATGAGAGGTGATATCTTGCCCATTATACTAGCAGCACAACTACAAATATTCTGAAATGTGTCATGTCGGCATTCAGTGGTGTGTAGGGCTGGATGAGTCTTTAATACCTTATATGGTGTGTTGAGATGGTCGGAGATGGTGTGTAGTAGATGGGGGTAGGGTTGTAAATTTGCATATGATTCTGATTTTGTAAGAGACATTCATCTGTATCTGTTCTGCTATGTAGTTAACTTAAAATTAAATATGTGACTCTGTTTCTTTTAGTTACACACTGAGTTATAAAAACTCACTTTATGTTTGTCTGTCACTTTCAAGTAACCCTCAGACTTAGGCGGGTCGGTGTGACGGGAGCTCAGTTATGTCCACATTTTTGTAAACTCAATTTATTTTAAATTTGGACTTGTTTTAAAATTCTAGTTTGAGAGTTTTGTAAATTTTATACTTTTTAGACATTCGAGATTATTTTTTATTTGGACTTTGATTTTGGATCTTTGGCGTAACATTCGATAAAACGACTTTTTGAAAATGACTATTTTTCTGCAATCAATTATTTTCGAGAAAATAAACTCGATTTTTAAAAATATAACGTTCTAAGAATTTCCGCTGCAGAATATTCAATTTATTTAGTAAATGTAAACAAACAATGTTTTCAATTAAATAAATATGACAAACACGTTTTCTAATAAAACGAGTTTTAAAGTAACATAAGTTTATGATGCTTTCCAAAATAGTCGGGAACTAGATTTATAACTTGTTTTTTACGTAACATCTCCAAATATAGCCATAACGTTTAGGCCGAGTTTAGGGTGTTACATTTTTTATTAAGAAATTAGTATTTAATTTATTATCCCCAAAAATTAAATTAAAATATGATTAATTTTTTATATATAATTAGTTATATTAGTAGATTTTTGTACTAATTAATTTTTATATTATATTACAAATATTTAGAATTGTGTTACAAACATTTAGAATTAAAAAAGGAGGTTGGTTTGGTCCACAACCCCCACACAAAAAATTTAAGTTGAAGCTTCCCTCACCCCACCACAATCAAGGTATGTTTCTTTCATTCCTCTCCTTTGTTTTTTTTATTTTTTTATTTTTTTATTTATATTGTTAATAGTAGTTTAATATTGTTAAAATATGTTATATTTTTTATTAAGAAATTACTATTTAATTTATTATCCTCGAAAATTAAATAAAAATTATGGTTAATTAATTTTTTTAGTATAATTAGTTATATTAGTATGTTTTTGTACTAATTAATTTATATATTTAATTTTTTTATATTACAAACATTTAAAATTGTGTTAAAAGTTTTTTTTTTTTTTAGATATGTAGTTATATTATATTTCACATTTTTATTGGTTGATATTATTTTTAAGGTAAATTTAGATAAAATTAATAGTTTAAAGTATTAGTACAAAGCATTATTTTTATATTGTTATTTGTTAAGTTGAATAAGAAAATTTCCCATAGTTTTTTGCAGATAATGATATGAGTTCTTTAATTATTGCAGAAGATCACACAGTTAGGACGATCCATTTACCGGTAAGAGAATGTTCTAATGTTGTACGTATTTTTTAGCATAGTTGCACGTGATTTTTTTTATTTAATTTCACAGTCTTAACCAATTTTGTAATATGATTAGGGTCTGTACTGCGTGTTAAGGCCATGTGACCATAGTCCAAGCTACTATCTGGATGCAGAGATTATGCCCTAGATGCTGCAAGATTTGGATCAGTGGCATTAATCTGTATCTTTGAGCTGAGGGTTGACTTAATATCAACACTAGTTGAGCGGTGGCGTCTAGAGACGTACACCTTTCATTACCATGTGGGGAATGCACCATCACATTGGAGGATGTCGCAATGCAATTAGGGTTCCCCATGGATGGTGATGCGGTAACCAGTACAAGCAGCATAGCAGATCCTGCGGTTCTCTATTATCACTTCCTTGGACGCTCTCTCGGTGATGGCACGTCAAAATTTACAAGTTTGAAATTTCCACAGCTGAGGGAAAATTTTGAAACATTACCGGGTTATGCGGCCGAGATGGAAAAGATACATGCTGCTCGGGCCTATATACTACGACTTATAGGGGGTACTTATGTCGGATTCCAATAATAATAGAGTCCACTGGATGTACCTGCTCTTACTTAGTTCATTGTAAGGTGCTCGTTCATACAGTTAGGGTTTGATAGTACTAGTTATGCTATATTGTGAGCTTTGTCGGGCGACAAAGCACAAAACTGTCGATATAGGTGGCTGCCTGATACTGCTACAATCTTGGGCGCTGTATAGGATACCATTTCTGGCATCAGTGAGTCACTAAGTACATATGTTCCCACTTGTGAATAGGTAAAAAAAATTAAACTTGGGTTAAGATTTTTTTTTCATGAAATTATTTTCTAACGAGTTTGGTTAATATTTTTAGATGGTATAGTTGTCTGAACATCGGGAAGTCGAAAACACTCATTATATACCAACATGTGATCGAGGGATATGTCAACGGTGGGGTAATTTATTTTCAAAAAATTAAATTATATTAATGTCATGTAATTAGTTTAATTATTAAATTACACTGTAATTAGTATTCTAATCATGTGTTTATTTGTGCAGTTCGTGTGAATTTCATATATCGCGTCGGAAGTTGCTTTCGTCATTTCTCCTTTGGCTAGAACAGACGCAATCATATGGTGTGTCAACACAACAGTTATAAATTTTCAAATGGTAAAGTGGTATGCCGGAGATCGGGTGTTTCATCAATTTGGGCATAGTCAACATATCCCAGACGTTCCTATATAATTGAGACAAGATATCCACTGAAATGATAGAAGGGGAAACATGCAAAGATTTGGCGTTTGGTCATCAACCATATATTGTGTTGTGGAATGCCCGGTTGGAGAGAAGACCTAATTTAGCCTCATGTTATCTTAATTTTAGTCCCTTGAGGGGCTATCAGGAGTGGTACGTAAAGAATGGGTTACCCTACTTATACGATGGTTGATTGATGTTAGTCCCTCCACATACAGAACGACGAGGTCCTCTACAACCCCGTCCTTGTTAGCAATCTCCTCCACCACCAGAGCCCGAGCCTGAGCCCAGTTTGACACCTTCGCTATCATACACAGACTCGACTGGCAGTTCCTATCACCTGGAGATAGGGGTTGGCCCCAATTCGAGCCAACACCTTCATTATCATACACACACTCGACCAACAGTTCCTATCATGTGAAGATGTGGAGTTATAGATTTTCCCCAAAGATGAACGGTTGCAATTCTTATCAGTAGTTGATCTTACCAGCAATGTTTGACATGTTTAACTCATCTCCACCCCAGTACTACACCCCTCACAAGCAAACATTTGTGACTAACAATTTTTCAAGTTTACTCAATACACCCTGGGGATCGCCTATGGGTGATGACATTGTAGTTTCGAGTGGGACGGAAATTGACTGTTAGGAGCATCCGCAACATGAAAAAAGGCTATTGTAGTGATACACTCCATGTACACCCCCATCAAGTCATAGATTTTGATGGTTTTAATTCAAATAACTTGACTTATTGTAATATTCCATTTATTTAAAATTTGACATATTTTATTCCAAGCTCAAATTTGTCTCATGTTAATGAAATTTTTTAAACAAGTTCATGCAAATATACATGGCCATCAGGTAGCTAAATTTCATTCAAATATCTTACAAGCTCATCTAAATAATTAAAGTTGATATAAGAATGAAAATTCAATAAAAAAACAAAAACATAATGCAAATATATGTAAATAATTTAGGTTGATACAATAATGAAAGTTCAATAAAAAAAAAAAAACAGAAACATAATGCAAATGTCGAAACCATTTTTGTTGAAAAAATGGGATCGGTTTTTGTTTGAAAATGAAAAATGGGAGTCACCACCGATTCTTTTTATGAGGTGTGATCGGATCACCTCATAATTTGATCATTTTAATAAGAGATTAAAACGATGTTTTTTTGGTCTACGAAAATCTAAAAAATAGGTTTGGGAATCGGTTATGTTCGAGGAAGGATTAGCACCTTTATCACGCTCAAAATTGGTACCTAATTGATTAATTAATATCTTAATGTCGAAAGTTGAAATTCTGAAAAGATTTTAAAGTACGATCCCTTTTTGTATTAACGTAAATTTGTGAAAATCGTTTGAATAAATCGAATTATAAAGTAAAGGCCTTTTTATCTCGAGGTAACAAAAGAAGTCGTATCCCGTAAGTTAAGACACGGCATTTTGAATTCTCGAAAATAAGTTGACCCTTTATTTCATTGAAGCTCACGCGTTTTAATTTAGAAGGATATTTGGTTATTTAGATTCAACGAGAAAAAATAAAACCTCGTAAGTTAGGGCACGGCTTTCTCGAGTACTTAAATACAAAACATTGCCTTATTTTGAAAACATAATATTTAGAACAATATTTTTTTCTTATTCGGGATGTAACATAAATAGGCCTATTATGGAAAAATACATTTAAACACTATTTTTTCGTGATCTTGGTGAGATAAAATAGTGATGAAAAAAAAAGGAATGATGATATAGACGAAATGTCATGACATATACTAACAAAGCAATTTACGAGCATCGCCTAATATACACTATTTTAATAATAACATGAACAACCAAAGACAAATGAAATAGGTAATAACAATGGTAATAATACCAAAGTATGCACACAAAAAGGCAATATCAACTTAAAAACAAAGACAAAGAAATAAATAGAATAAATACATAAATTATGTAAGAGAAAATAGTTTATAAAACTGTTGAAAAAAAATAAAAAAATTAGAATGTAAATGAAATTAAGGGTTTAATTTGTGATAAAATATATAAATAATAATGATAATACATGTACGAGTAAAAAAAAAATTTAAAGGTATAAGAAAGGGTAATAAACAAATCGATGAATAGATAATGATGAAATAATAATGGATAGCAAAATGCCAATAATAATGAAGGCATAAATAGAATGAATAACCAATGAAGGAAAAAAATGGAAGAATAATAAGTGAATACAAGAATAAAATAAATAAATGAGTGAAAGAATGCAAAAATAAATAAAATAAAGCAAGAACAGTGTGCATATAAAAGAACAAAAGCTTGAAATTAAGCACATAAAGGACTAAATTGGAATTAAAACAAAATTTAGGGCTTAAATAATAATAAAATAAATGAATAGACATAAAAAGACTAGATTGAAACTCGAATGGAAATTAAGGGGCATAAATCAGAATAAAAAATGAGGTAAAGGACCACATTGAAAGGCATGAATAACATAGAGGGACCAAAAGTGAAAATATCCCCATTCTCCAAAACACAGCACCTTACACGGGCTAAAATGTAATAAAAACAAAATTCTAGGGCAAAATCAAAAGAAAAAAAGAATAAAAAGGATCTAATTGAAGCGGGCCGAAGAAGCGGAAGGACTGAACAAGCAAATATCCATTTCGCTAAAAAAAACACGCAGATCCCTAACCTAGAGCGGGTCGGGTCAACCCATTTTGGATCAAAATGACACCGTTTGCGTATGGTATCATTAAATCAAAACGACGCCGTTTTGATAAGTTATAAAAACTAATTTTTTTTTACCAAAAATTTCATTTAGCCAATTACTTAAAAAAAATTTCAAAAAACTTTCAAAAACTCTCTCAAGCCTCTCCAAGTCCGGCCATAGCTCCAGCCAGTAGCCACTGCACCAACCGTCGACCGTTGGCAATGGAGCCGCAGTCCATGGTGGCCGGAAAAAATAAAAAAAAACCTCGTTTTTGCAAATTTGACCCTCCTAAGACTAGATCCGGGCCTAAAACTTTCAAAATCCTCACGAAAAAAGCCCAAAAGTCAGAAACCCTTCAATTTCCGGCCACTTTTCATCAGAAGTGGTTACCTCGACTTTCCCCGGGGACGGAGCACGAAGGTTTATTTCTCTAAGCCTTTCATTTTTGTTACCTTTTTTCGTTTTCGCTTTATAAAAATAACACTATTTGAAGATAAAATAAAAAGAAAAAAAGATCACCTTTAGAATACTCTATTCTCTTTTTTTTTTATTGATATTCTTGTGTAAAAAATATACAATGATATGTCTATGGCTTTTATAGTCGAACAATTACAGATTTCTTTTTGTTTTTTATTTGTTTTTTGTTTTTGTTGTTGTTGTTGTTGTCCATTTTTGCAGGTACAGAGGAGACCAGCTATGGAGGTGACGTGGAGGAGTAGCAACCTAGGGTTACTGTGTTATTTTTCTTTTTTCTGAAATGTTAAGAAAATGGGCTTGTTTTTCTTTTTTTTTGAATTGGGCTGGTAATTGGATTTGTAATATGGGTTTGGGTGTAATTTGGGTAGTGGGCTTGTTGGGTTTTAATGGGTTAGGCATTTTTTTTATTTGGACCGTTGGACTTGGGCCTCGAGTTTTTTTTTTATTTTGGCCGTTTGGGTGTAAATAATTTAAGTCGATACAATAATAAAAGTTCAATAAAAAATAGAAACATAATGCAAATATATGTAAATAATTAAAGTTGATAAAATAATGAAAATTTAATACATAAATCACATTCTATTTGGCTGAGATGACTCTCCTGGGTGGTACCCTTGATGTTGGCATTTGCTTCGATTATGAACCGTTGATCTACACACGCCACAATGTTTAGTGTTGACCTTTTCCCTTATGTCAATGTCATTTCTTATCTGAGTCACATGCGTACAACCTTTAGGCTTTCTACAGAGACTACGATCTGGAACCATCTCAAAACTTGGTGGGGAACTTCCTACGTTGACACATCCCGCATTATTGGGAACTCATTTCCCAAAATACGTAACGTGCATTCTAGTGTGTATACCTCATGAATATATTATTTGACATTGATAAAGTGTTTAGCGCATGCCGCAACGATGTGCGCACATAGGTAATGAAGTGTCTGGAATTTGTCACAGTCGTAAAGCCTATTTTGGAGATCAACTCAGTGTAACTTAGGTAGGATACTCGGTCTACAATCGACAGTCTCTATCAGTCGAAATGTTTGATAATGTCAAGAATATAATGGAACATTCATGGTTATCGTTTTTCAACTGTTGTCTGCCATTCCCTTCCTAACATGCTCGACGTGCATGAACTCCGCATTTATTTGATTTATTTGTTTGAGCATCATTTTTGGAATCAATGTGGCCAACTGATAGAAAGTAACTGAGAATACAGATGCAATTGGGAGATATCATGTACGCCTAAATACTGCGTTAATGGCCTCCGCTAGATTGGTGGTCATATGACCGTATCTCAAACCGTTATCAAAACTTTGAGCCCATTGCTAGGGCTCCATACTCCCAAATCACTGTTGTAGTGCAGTAGTAGTTTTGTAACACCCCAAACCCGACCCAAACATTATGGCCAAATTCAAAGATGTCACAGAGAATGGGTTTAGAAAACGAAGTTGTACGTAAAATCATCTCAGTTTATTAACTCATGCGGTTTATAACCATTTTTGAAAACGTTAATCAGTTGGTTTATTTGTCAAAATTTATTCTACAGTGGAAGCTTACAAAAATCGTGTTTTTTAGGACAAAAAACAATTCGAATTCTAGAAAACCTTAGTTTTAGTAAAAACAGTGTTTTAAGCGAGTTGTCCAAACAAAATATTAAACAAAAATCCAAATTCCAAAATCAACCAAAAAGTCCGAAGAGTCCAGATATTACAAAACTCCAGATATAAACTTAAATTAAAAATAAAATCCATAAACCTAATCAGTTTATGAACTTGTGGTCACCGAAAGGCTCCGTCGCATCGATCCGCCTAAGTCTGTAGATTACCTGAATAGAACAGACATATAGAGGTGAGTTTACATAAACTCAGTGTGTAACCCAACAAAAATAGACATGCAAACATGCAGAAAATTTCACATACAATCAGATACAGTTTCGGACTCATACCCATTTCAGTTGCAGATAAACAGAGTCAGATATACAGAGCACATAATCAGGATCCTACCACCATCCTCTACACACTAACTCTGACCATCCCATGACACCATGTGGGGTTAAAAACACCCATCTAACCCTACACACCACATCATGTCATTATGGAACATAATAGATAAAGTGTAGCCAAGCTGCTAGAGTATAGGCTATTATCGCCGTACAGAACACTTCCTCCACATATATCCAAACCCACCCCAAGTTAGATACAGTAAACAAATATTGAATTAACATATAACACATGCTCAACATGCTACAGATATCAGATATACGGATAACAGAATAGGCATTCATGTATAGTAATGTCCTACTCAGAGCATACTAACAGAATATCAGACCATATAAAACTATGATTTGGTTAGTCTTTACCAACCCTACGGCAGACCCACAGTCAATTGGAACGATCCGTGCGACCCTAGGGAAAATTTCAAAACAATTGGCCCACATGGCCGTGTGGGCCCACGCGCCTAAATTGGCCTTGCCCATTTGGCCCACACGGTTTTGCACAAAAACTCACACGCCCGTGTGGTATGCTGGTGTGGGCCCACTCACCTAACTTGGTCTAGCCTATGTGGCTCACACGGCTATACTTAAGCCACCACACGGCCATGTGTTGCGTACGACCATGCCTTCGATAACCACACAGATGTGTATCGCACATAGCCATCCACACAGCCGGCTATACACTTGTGTGGCGTCGACAATGGCCTTTTTCAACTTTTGTCGAAACTTAGTTTTTTGTGTTTTGGATACACACATGATACGGTTTAGTGCTAAAGTAATCCTGAGCCTTCTGAAACATCAAACAGAGCACCCAACATTTATTTAGCAGGTAAAAAATGAAATTGACAACTAGAATCAACACGAACCCGACTTACCGAAACACCTCAAAGGTACACTAAATTGTTAGAGTGCAAAACTCTGCACCACAGTCTAATCCTAAACACGAAGTTTCACCGATTAATCACTAAAATCCCTAAACCAACAGTTAAGTGGGGTGTAAAGTTTTGCTTACCAGTCAAAAAGAACCAGAAACGCGGTAGTGAAGGTTGAATGAGAAATTTCAACTGAAATCAAAAGAAGGCAACAAAAACTAGAGGTAAAAGACAGAGAAGAGAAGAAAAACGTCAGAGAAATGAATTTTGGGGAAAACAATAGAAACCAAACATCAATTTTCTTGGAAGAGAGAGATATTTTAGCAAAAAGAAATAAAAATAAAAGATATCACACATATCCCTTATTTTACTTCTACTCACCCACTAACTCACAACCTCCTCAGACTTTTAGCTCCACCGAAACTCTTAACAGAAATTCGAGCAAAAATAACTCTTTTGCTAACATAGGGATTCGAACACAATCTCTCTAACACACTAACCCCTTACCACTCAAATTAGCAGGCTCATTCTAATTTGTATTTACAGACAATTATATATAAGCTCACACCATAAGGGTAAGGCTTGGATTCAAAAAAGAACAAAATTTGCTGAAGGTGAAACTTGAACCCAAAACCTTACATACACACACTCAAAACCCTTAACCACAGAAGCAGAACTAAATTATTCAGGGCGTTACAACTCTACTCCCTAAAAGAAATTTCCACATCGAAATTTACTTGATTAAAATAGATGAGGTTACTGCTGACACATTGAGTCCTCAAGTTCCTACATGGCTTCCTTAGTGCTATGATCCTGCCACTGAACCTTTACTAACGGTATAGACTTCCTCCTCAAAACTTTAACATCTCAACTAAGAATCTAAACCAAATCCTCCTCAAAAGTCAAGTCTGATCTAACCTCGATCTCCTCAACAGAGGTTACGTGAGATGGATCAGATCGGTACTCCTCAACATTGAGACGTGAAACATATCATGGATACGGTCTAACTCTAGAAGTAGCTATAACTGATAAGCGACTGGTCTCACACGCTTCAGAATCCGATATGGCCCAAAAAACCTAGGGCTCAGCTTGCCTTTACGACCGAATCTTAGAACATTCTTCCACGGAGAAACCTTAATAAAAACAAAGTCCCCCATAGAGTACTTAATATCTCTTCTCTTCATATCGGCATAAGATTTCTATCTATCAGGAACTGTCTTCAGATGATCCTAAATCAGTTTGACCTTATCTACGGTCTCAAAAACCAATTCAGGACCCAAAACCCAAAGTTCACCCAACTCGACCGAACATAGTGGAGTAAGACACTTACATCCATACAGAGCCTCGTAAGGTGTCATCTGGATGCTAAACTAGAAACTGTTATTGTAGGAGAACTCAGCTAGCGGCAGATAATCCTACCAACTACTACAGAAATCTATCACACAACTCCAAGCATATCCTCTAGTATCTGAATCACCTTATCAGATTTACCATCAGTCTGATGATCGAACGTAGTACTGAAGTCCAATTTTGAACCCAGAGCCTCATGTAATTTCTTCTAAAATTGATATG
Source organism: Gossypium stocksii (assembly GCA_020496765.1). NCBI lineage: Eukaryota > Viridiplantae > Streptophyta > Magnoliopsida > Malvales > Malvaceae > Gossypium > Gossypium stocksii. The sequence continues at coordinate 12,218,335 of CM035630.1, forward strand.
TAAAATGAGGATCCCTATAAGAAATTATCGAAATAGAACCCCATGCAGTCTTACAATTTGAAAAATATGCAACTTCGCTAACTTTTACAGAGAATAGTCCGTCCGAACTGGAATAAAGTGAGCAGACTTGGTCAATCGATCCACGATAACTCAAACAGAATCTTTCTTAATGGGTGTCAAGGGCAACTCACTAACGAAGTCCATCGTCACTCGCTCTCATTTTCAAAAAGGGATCTTAACTGACTGTAACAAACCTGAAGGCAACTGGTGTTCAACATTAACTTGCTAGCACGTCAAACAACGAACAATGAAATCCGTAACCTCAAGCTTCAAACTCGATCACTAGTACTCCTCACGAAGACCGTTGTACATTTTATTACTGATATCCTCGTTCACGATACTAAGTAATAAAATTTATAAAAAACTTGATCACACCAAAACTAACTAATATCGCGACGCTTTAAGGCAAGCGCACCTATCAAACAGTAGTATAGCTTAGTGGCAAGACCGAGTTATCGTACCCAAGGGAACCAAAAGTACTATTACTTACTTCCTTTTTATTATCTATCCTAAGAATAAAAGAGGGGTTTGTTTAAACTAATTCTAAAACTAAACTAAGAAGACACAAAGAGTAAATTGAGAAAACTTTTAGGGGAAAAGCTGATTGATATGGACAATACTTAAGGGAGAATCCACCTAGACTTCACTTGTACTGGTTCTTGAGCTAGACGATTTATTCACTTGACTTGATCCGTAGCGATCCCTAATTTATGCTAAACCCTCCGTCGAGGTGAAGAGCAACTAGGCCTAAGTTGTTAATTAAAGTTCCTTTATCAATTAACTTCTTAGGTTGCATTAATTCGATCAATGGTTCCCCATATTAGGTTTGACCCTAATCCGGCAGATTTATGTCGCTCTATGTCTAGGGTTGCATGCAACTCCGCTTAATTATGGTAGATCTACTCTTATCACAAGGACTTTTGCTCCTCTGCTCTAAGCACATCTAATTTTTGAAGTAATACCTAGGTTTATTAAATCAAGAATGAAGAACACATAATTAAGAACAACTCAAGTATTTATCATATAACTCAAGAATAAATAATAACAAGATTTGTCTTAGGTTTCATCCCCCTCAAGTATTTGAGGGGTTTAGTTCATAATAAAGAAAGAAAACGTCTCAGAAGAAATAAAATAACAAAACATAAAAGAACCCAAAAACCCCTGAAGGAATTTAGGGAGATCCTCTATATTGCTGCAGAATTCCAGCTTCTGGGATGATTCAATCAGCTTCCCTGCGAGTAATCCCTACTTCCACTCTCTATGTTGGCAGTAAAGAATACTTCCCTTTTGGGGGAAATAAGCACACTCTAAGAGTTGCCTCCTAGGGTCTTTATATAGAGCATTAGGGAGCATTTCTTAGCCTCCAAGTATCCCAATTCGAGTGAAATTCCTCTTCCTCACGACTAGAACACGCCCGTGTGCCACGTCCGTGTGACTTCGACAAAGGCCGTGTGATTTGGCACGACCGTGTGGCCTGCCCGTACTTGTCGAGAGCTGGACCGTGTGATCTTCATGTGGCACGGCCGTGTGGTAATTCCTTGGGCCGTGTGTTATGTCATTTTTGGCCCATTTTCCTCATTTTCAGTCCATTTCCTATTCTTTTCTCTTCCTTATGCTCTCCTGAGTATAAGATATGAAAAATAAGGATTAAGAGCACCAATTCTCACTAAATTGATAACAATTCATCCAAAATATAGGTTAAACATGAGGTAAAAATATGTATAAATTAGCGTTTATCAAATACCCCCACACTTAAACCTTTGCTTGTCCTCAAGCAAAATCTCAATCCCTAAATAAGAATTATTCCTCTCAACCTAAAATCTTTATCAATAATGTTTCAAACTAGTCCACAGGTAATCATACAATGAGTAATTCAATCAGAAGAACATTAAAGACTCAATCACTCTAAGTTGAGAATTTTATCATTGAAAACATAAGTCTCTTCCTTCCTTCTAAGTAGTTATCTCTCCATCTTAATTAACAGGAGTTGACATCCTCACTAAAGGTTCACTCTATCCACTCGAAATGTTTAGGGTTCAAAATTTAAGCACTCCTTAATCAACATGAAAAGTTATTACCATAAGCTTGCAAGAAAATCAAATCTCCACCACTATAGTTTGATATGATACATTGATCAAAAGGTCTTTTAATGGTTGTAACGGGGCTTGGTTAGGGGTGTTGTCACAGGCTGCAAAAAGAAGGTTAGAATCAAGATTGAACTTGAAAAATTATCTAGCTAGAAAAAATCTCTATCAATGGAACATATTTCTCAGCTAATTCTTATGATACTATCATTTCTGCCTTGGTAGCCTTAAAATAGAAATATGCAAAAATTTATCGAACTATTTACAATTTACAATCGAATTTTACTGTATGTACTCTTTTCTTTTCTTTTCTTTTCTTTTTTTAGGAACAATTCAAACTAAATAACTTGAAAATTTAAAAATGGAGAAGAGAGTAAAGCTAGATAAAAAAATCACTTCAAATCTCGACAAAAATAGAGGTCAAAATAATTGAATAAAATTCAAAAAAAATGGGTTATTGGTTAATAATTAGAGGGTAAGTCAAGGAGAAGGTTGTTTAGGCTCAATGGGGTTTACTAGGGGTTAATTCATGGAGGTAGGCTTTTTGTGGAGTAAGTGGGTTAAATCCTAAATGCCTTTATCATTTTGGAAAATCAAAGCAATGATGTGGTCTTGACATGTATAATCGAACAAGTTCTAGAATAACAATTCAGTATTGACTCACTTAAAGCAATAATAAAAGTGAGCACGAAAGAATGTATGCTCAAAAAGGGCTCAAGATCTCACCAAAATTATGGCTTTTGATGTCAATCCTATGAATTTCAAATCTCAAGATAATACTTAGAATTAGGGAAAATAACTTATGCAAAAATTGGGGGTTCTCAAAAATTTCAACTTATCATGCTTGATTCCCTAATGTTTTAAAGTTTGAATGATCAAAGTACAAGTACCTATATCTTAATTCTCAACATATCAATAGAAATCATAAATCAATCAGAATTAATTCCTAATAAGAGACTGAGAATTATTTGAGAACAAAGCATAAGGAAAAAAAAAATTTAAGGATTTTTCAGATAATGTAGAAATTTAAAGTAAGCTTCCCCCCCACACTTAAGATGTACATTGCCCTCAATGTACAAAGATACATAAATAGCAAGAGAAGTATAATATCATAAGATAGGGAGAGAATTGAAACTTCCTAAATTTAGGATGAATTTATGAGGAAGAGTCGGCAATTGTGGCAGGGTGTTTCCATTTCCGTTTAAATATGAGCTGTAGAGCTCCTTTTTGAAACTACGAAAATATTAATTAGTCATGGGAATTTTCGATTGATAGAGATTACTTGTTAGGGCTTGGCCGATATGAAAGATCGAAATTTAAATAATAGAAAAATAATAAACTAAGTTCTAGAAATACTAATACTGTAATGAATTAAAAGGATTAAGTATAATAAAAATAAAATTTGAAATAAAAAAAGAGACTAAAAAAAATGAGAAAAATAGAACCGTATGGGAGAATAGAGGCAGACGCCCGTGTGGCTCGGGGTTAGCCCGTGTTGGCCATATTGCACGGCCGTGGAGAACTTGTTCGCTTTTTCGCACAGTCGTGTAGGTAGTCACACGGCCGTGTCTGATTTGACAGTGTTGGCCACGGCTTAGGGACACGGGCGTGTGGCATTGTGCGAGCCCGTGTTGATACTGCATGGTTGCCACGGCCATGTTGCACGACCGTGGGGATTTGTCGACCTCCCGTGCTTTTGGGAAAAATTTACTTTGTTTGTACACGGTCTGAGTGCACGACTGTGTCTTTGTTTTAAGATGTCACACGGCCTTAGGCACACCCGTGTTCCAGGCCGTGTGGTCCTAATTTCCTGCATCAAAGGTGTTAGTTGCTGTATAAAAAGACTGAAAACAAAATAGAAGAAAAGTTACTATGTTAGTGCTCAGGTTGCCTCCCGAGAAGCGCTTATTTATAGTTTAAGCTCGACTTTGCTCGAGCTTGTACGTTCACGGTGGTTTGAAGAGTTGATACTCTTCTATCCTGCTTACAATTTCATTATCAACATAAGATTTGAGTCGAGTGTGATTTACCTTAAAAGTGCCGAGTGACTTATGTTTTATCTCGACTGTACCATAGGGAAAGATTTTCATTACCGTGAAGTAAGGTGTGTCACTTGTATGCTCTTTTGAATTCAAGATTCGAGGATCGTCTTCCCCTAAGATTACCTTATCCCCTACCTTGAGTTGATTCGTTTGTACCTGGGGGTCGTCTTGGTGATGCTCTGGGTTGGTGTGACCTGTTTTGGGTTTTTCATGATAGTTCAGCCACTCATCTAGTTCCTCGATCTGAAGCGTTCGCTTTTCCGGTGCATCTCCCTTGGATGGACTTGTTTATGATTGGGTTGCCTTTACGTAGAGTGTATCCTTCACAGAAGGTTGGGTGGTGAGATTATTCTTTTTACAAGGACTCGTAACTATATTATTATCAACAATCGTAATCGAGTTTTGAGCTGGTAAGGTAACTTGGTCATCACCCACACGTAGTGTAAGTTTACCTGTTCCTAAATCAATTATTGTTCTTGCAGTTGCTAAAAAGGGTCACCCTAGAATTAAGGGTACATTGCTATCCGCAACAATGTCTAAAACAACAAAGTCAACTGGGAATATAAATTTATCAATTTTGACGAGCACATCTTCAACTATTCCTTTAGGAGACCTAATAGTTTTATCAGCCAGTTGAATGCTCATCTTAGTTTGTTTAGGTTTTCCAAGACCTAGTTGTTTAAACAGTGTATAAGGCATGACATTTATACTAGCCCCTAAATCAGCTAAAGCATTTTTTGTGTCTAGGCTACCAAATAAACAAGGAATAGTAAAACTCCCTGGATATTTCAGTTTGGTTGGTAGTTTATTTTGAAGAATGGCTGAGCAGATTGTATTTAATTCCACCTGAGATTTCTCCTCTAGCTTCCGCTTGTTTGTCAAGAGTTCTTTTAAGAATTTAACCGCGTCTGGCATCTGCAAAATTGCTTCAACAAATGGTAAGTTAATATGTAATTTTTTTAAGAGTTTAAGAAACTTACCGAATTGTTCTCTGTGCGGTCTTTCTGAAGCGCTCTTGGGTATGGGATACGAGGCTTGTGTTCGTTGATGTCTGGTTTGTTCCTGCTTACCTCTACTTTACCTTTATTCACCTCAAGCTTCTTGTTTGAGTTGTCTTTGATTAAAACCTCCTCATCTATTGTGCTCACGGCATGAATTTGTTCTTTTGGATTGGTCTCAGTGTTACTTGGAAATCCACCTTGTGGTCTTTCCGAAATTAGCTTAGCAAGCTGGCTTATTTGAGTTTCAAGTCCTTGAATAGATGCTTGCTGGTTCCTTAGTGCCGTTTCGGTATTTTGGAAACGAGTTTCTGATATGGCAATAAGTTTGGTGAACATCTCTTCCAAGTTCGGCTTTTTCTCTTGTTGTGGTGGTGGCTACTGAAATACCGGAGGCTGTTGTCTTTGATTTCCTTATCCTCCCCATGAAAAATTTGGGTGATTTCTCCAACCTGCATTATAAGTGTTACTATAAGGATTATTTTGAGGTCGAGAATTATTACCCATATAATTGGCATGTTCGGCTTCTATGTTGTGTAGATGGTCTGAATTAAACGTATTTCCTGGAGCTGCATCACATTGCATCACTGGTTGAGCCTGCGTAGAACCAACAAAATTATCAAATTTCTTATTTAAAAGTTCTACTTGGTTAGTGAGCATAGTAACAGCATCAATATTATAAACTCCTGCGGCTTTTGTCGGCTTTGTCCTCATGACTTGCCACTGATAGTTATTCAATGATATCTCCTCAATAAATTCGTAAGCTGCGTCAGGTGTTTTATTATTGATGGTTCCGCCTGCGGCTGTATTGATCATTTGTCTGGTTGACGGATTTAAACCGTTGTGGAAGGTTTGAACTTGTAGCTACAAAGGTAATCCATGATGAGGACACCTTCTCAAAAGATCTTTGTATCTCTCCCATGCATCGTAAAGTGTTTCTAAATCCATCTGCACAAAAGAAGAAATATCGTTTCGTAATTTGGCTGTTTTAGCTGGAGGAAAATATTTGAGTAAAAATTTTTCGGTCATCTGCTCCCATGTGGTAATTGAGCCTCGTGGTAGAGAATTTAACCACTGTTTGGCTTTATTTCTCAAAGAGAATGGAAATAGCCTCAATCGAATGGCATCATCAGAAACGCCATTTATTTTGAAGGTATCACAAAGTTCTAAAAAATTGGCTATGTGTGAGTTTGGATCTTCATCCTGTAAACCATCAAACTGTACCAATTGCTGTATCATCTGAATGGTGTTAGGTTTTAACTCAAAATTATTAGCAGCAATAGTTGGTCTAAGAATGCTAGTTTGGGTACCAGCCAAACTAGGTTTAGCATAATCATACATAGTGCGCGGAGCTTCTTCTTGAATTGCTGGTGGCGCGACTATTGCGGGAGGTGGTAGAACATCTTGATTTGCTTCCATCTCTTCTGTAGGTTCTGGCTCTAGATCAGGTTCTTGTTCAGGATATTGTAGACTGCGTCTAATTTCTCTGCGATTTCTGCGAACTGTTGCTTCTAGATCTTCGTCGAAAAGTAGTGGTCCTGTTGGATTGTTTCTAGTCATAAACTAAAAATACCTAAAAAGAAAAAGCAAAGAAAACTCAAAAATTTAAAAGAAAATAAAATAAAAATAAAAATAAATTAAATTGAAAATAAAAATAAAAGAAAAATAAATAAATATAAATATATGACTAAAGTAATAGAAATCGAGCTTTCGTAATATTTTAGTTCCCCGGCAACGGCGCCAAAAAACTTGATATCCTCGTTCGCGATACTAAGTAATAAAATTTATAAAAAACTTGATCACACCAAAACTAACTAATATCGCGACGCTTTAAGGCAAGCGCACCTATCGAACAGTAGTATAGCTTAGTGGCAAGACCGAGTCATCGTACCCAAGGGAACCAAAAGTACTATTACTTACTTTCTTTCTATTATCTAGCCTAAGAATAAAAGAGGGGTTTGTTTAAACTAATTCTAAAACTAAACTAAGAGGACACAAAGAGTAAATTGAGAAAACTTTTAGGGGAAAAGCTGATTGATATGGACAATACTTAAGGGAGAATCCACCTAGACTTCACTTGTACTGGTTCTTGAGCTAGACGATTTATTCACTTGACTTGATCCGTAGAGATCCCTAATTTATGCTAAACCCTCCGTCGAGGTGAAGAGCAACTAGGCCTAAGTTGTTAATTAAAGTTCCTTTATCAATTAACTTCTTAGGTTGCATTAATTCGATCAATGGTTCCCCATATTAGGTTTGACCCTAATCCGGCAGATTTATGTCGCCCTATGTCTAGGGTTGCATGCAACTCCACTTAATTATGGTAGATCTACTCTTATCACAGGGACTTTTGCTCCTCTGCTCTAAGCACATCTAATTCTTGAAGTAATACCTAGGTTTATTAAATCAAGAATGAAGAACACATAATTAAGAACAACTCAAGTATTTATCATATAACTCAAGAATAAATAGTAACAAGATCTGTCTTAGGTTTCATCCCCCTCAAGTATTTGAGGGGTTTAGTTCATAATAAAGAAAGAAAACATCTCAGAAGAAATAAAATAACAAAACATAAAAGAACCCGAAAACCCCTGAAGGAATTTAGGGAGATCCTCTATATTGCTGCAGAATTCCAGCTTCTGGGATGATTCAATCAGCTTCCCTACGAGTAATCCCTACTTCCACTCTCTATGTTGGCAGCAAAGAATACTTCCCTTTTGGGGGAAATGAGCACACTCTAAGAGTTGCCTCCTAGGGTCTTTATATAGAGCTTTGGGGAGCCTTTCTTAGCCTCCAAGTATCCCAATTCGAGTGAAATTCCTCTTCCTCATGACTAGAACACGCCCGTGTGCCACGCTCGTGTGACTTCGACAAAGGCCGTGTGATTTGGCACGGCCGTGTGGCCTGCCCGTGCTTATCGAGAGCTGGACCGTGTGATCTTCATGTGGCACGGCCGTGTGGCACGGCCGTGTGGTAATTCCTTGGGCCGTGTGTTATGTCATTTTTGGCCCATTTTCCTCATTTTCAGTCCATTTCCTATTCTTTTCTCTTCCCTATACTCTCCTGAGTATAAGATATGAAAAATAAGGATTAAGAGCACCAATTCTCACTGAATTGATAATAATTCATCCAAAATATAGGCTAAACATGAGGTAAAAATATGTATAAAATAGCGTTTATCAATTACCGCCAGGATATATAACATAAGAGCTACTCTACGCCTACCTCAGAATCGACTGTCTCAAATTTGAATCATTCGGCACACAAATCTGACCAGGATAACATAGTATCCCACCATTATTCAACCTAAAATTCGACGCACTGCCACTCTCAACTTGGCGAAATCGCAAACCTAATGACTTACCCCCTAACTGCTTATCTCGAATCTGATCAATCTAAGTTGGCTTGACCTGCAACTCAGCTAACAACCTCCCATCATCAAACAGATTAAAGTGAGTGAACATCGCCCTCAAATCAGTTATCACTCTACGACTCAGAGCATCGACTACCACATTGGCCTTACCATGATAAGGCTCTATCATGCAATTATAATCCTTGAGCAGCTCAATCCACTTACACTGTCTAAGATTCAACTCTTTTCGAGTAAGGAGGTACTACCTCTCACCATATATATAGAGCTTCTAAATTTTCAGCGTAAAAACTACTGTAGCCAACTCGAGATCGTGTGTCGGATAGTTTCCCTCGTGTGACTTAAATGGCATGACGTATAAGCTACAACCTTTCCATCTTGCATCAATACACATCCCAAATTGACTTGTGACGCATCACTATACACCACAAACTCCTTACCAAATTCAAGCTGTATCAAAATAGGAGCCTGAGTCAAAATAGACTTGAGCTTCTCAAAGCTCGATTACTAAGCATATGCCCAAACAAAAGGAACACCTTACACAGAAGCTTAGTCAAAGGAACTGCAGTCAAAGAGAACCCCTCAACAAATCGCTGATAATACCCCACCAGACTCAGAAAACTGCAAATTTAAGATACATTCTTAGGCTGTTTCCAACCAAATACAACCTCTATCTTCCTAAGATCAACTCGAATCCCCTCAACAGAAACCACATGCCCCAGAAATGTTACCTCTCATAACCAAAACTCACACTTGCTTAACTTTACGTAGAATCTAAAGCACTACTTTAAGATGCTCATCATGCTAATCCTCGATCTTAGAATAAACCAAAATATCATCAATGAAGACCACGACGAACTGATCCAAATATGGTTGAAACACTCGTTTCATCATATCCATGAATATAGTCGAAGCATTCTTCAGACCAAAAGGCATAACTAGGAACTCGCAATGTCCATAACGAGTCCTAAATGCAGTCTTATGAACATTAGCTTCTTTAATCCTCAACTGATGGTACCCAGAACAAAGATCTATCTTAGAGAGCACTATAGCCCCTCGCAACTGATCAAACAAGTCATCGATCCTCGAAAGTGGATACTTATTCTTCACAGTCAACTTATTCAACTGCCGATAATTGATGCACATCCTCGTGGTTCCATCATTCTTCTTAACAAACAGAATGGTGCCCCCACAGAGATACACTAGGACAGATAAAGCCACAACCCAGAAGTTCTTGAAGTTATGCCTTAAGCTCTGTAAGCTCCTTCGGTGCTATACGATAGGAAGCGATGGACATCGGAGCTATACCCGATAAAAGTTCAATTCTAAACTCAACCTTTCGATTCGGAGGTAAACTCGGTAACTCCTCAAGAAAGACATCTAAAAAATTTCTCATAGTTCTGATATCCTCGATAGGAGAGTCTCTAAAAGCAGAAAACTGACGTAAGCCAAATACGCCTCACACCCTTTCTGAACTAGTTTCTCATCCACAAGAGCGTAGATCACATGAGATAAATAATCTCGATGCTCACCGATCATAACCACTTCTTTATCACCCTCAGTCCTTAGAACAACCCTTTTAGATGCGCAGTCCAAGCTAACACGGTGTTCAACTAACCAGTTCATTCTCAAAATTAAGTCAAATTACCAAAACAGAAACTCCATCAGATTTTCCCGAAAAATAGTCCCTTGCACCACTGACGGAACATCCCTATAAAGTTTATTAACTTGAATAGACTGCCCCAACAGACTCAATACAGTAACCTCACTAGAAGTGCTCTCAACCGATATCCCCAAGTTCTTAGAAACAGGACTAGCTATATAAGAGTGTGTAGACCCTATGTATATCAAAGCAGTATAAGGTACATCAAAAATTAAAAATGTATAGGTCATAAAACCAAGAGCATCTCTATCCTCTTGGCGTCGAGTAGCATAAACCAATGCAAGTTGCCTCGCCTCAGTTTGATTGCACCTCTGCCAAGTGCCCTCTGCCCACGGCCTATACCATTTCCACCCCTAGCCGGTCTACAGCCCTTAGGTGGCTATTGAATGCCCTCTAGGCTCTACAATACCCGGTCCTAAAGCTTACATCTGATCAGCTCGCTATGGATACTCTTTATTACGGTGCTCCAAAGACCCATACCTTAGGCATGCCCTTATCTTCTTCCAACACTCGCCCAGATGATGCCTACCACAATTACCATGTGACTGTAACCCAGTAGAAGTAGCAAGAGCTCCCACTCTAACTGGCCCATCAGGTCTGGCCTTTTTTTTATGCCTCTGAACAGAACTACAAGATTCCCCATCCCACTTATTCTTACCCCTCTCTTGGTCCTAATTTTGATGCTCCATGTGCTTAAAATCCTCGGTGATCTTCGCCTTTTCAATCAGAATTGCGAACTCGCACTCCCTCTGTGGAGCAATCAGTACACTCAAGTTATCCCTTAAGTCATCCTCAAACCAAACCTACCTCTCATATTTAGACGCCACCATGCCTTAAACGTAGCAGCTCAGTCTCAAAAACTCAGCCATAGACTAATCACCTTGCGTGAGATTCATTACCTCTCGTCTGTGAGCAACCACATAGCTCGCCCCCACGTACTTACTCTGAAAAGTGGTCTTAAAGAAATTCCAGTTCAGATGATCAGGCTGAGTACCCTCATCAACCATCAACAACCACTGATAAGCCTCATCGCGAAGCAAAGAGAATGCACCCTTTAGTTTCTGCTCGGGAGTACAGTCTAGATCATTCATGATCCTCTCGGTGGCCTCCAACTAATACTCGGCCACATTAGAGGTGACTCTAGTAACACCCTAAACAACTCAGCACCATTAGACCGGAGTCATTTGGTTACCGACCCTCAGCCCTCAGCTCTAGAATAGGGTCTAGCAACCTTCTCCAAAATACTTAGCATGGCTTGGGACAGTGCGTCCCCCTAGCTGAACAAATGTAAGACCCAGTCTCAGTAGCAGACGAAACCACTGTCTCACTCGTGTCTAAGTTTGGCATATTGTCTACAGAAGAAGACTCAGCTTGAGCCCTCCTACGGCCTCTACTGTGGCCACGAATACCACGTCCGTGAGTTTCAGGAGTGCTCATTGTATAATTCGAGTTTTATTTACATTATAAAATTTTATGCATCATTTCTAGTATTTATTAATAGATATTGTATGCATAAATTATCAGAAGTTCAGAATTGTTTTAAGATGTTTCAGTCTCTAACTAACTCAATACAGTTTTAGAAGGTACTTATCTATAGTGTTTCAGAGCAGTTCTAGCTAAGTTTCAGAAATACTTATAAGATCAACGCCGAAGACTAGGTGTACCACATGTTTTCTCAATTTATTCATACTTTTTGAAAATCAACTCTTTTAAAACAAAGTTTTGGAACCCAAAATTCATAGCTCGGGTTTTGCAACCTGACTCTGATACCACTGAATATAACATCCTAAACCCGGCCCAAACAATATGGTCGAATTCGAAGATGTCATAGAGAGTGGGTTTAGAAACTGAGTCGCACGTAAAATCATATCAGTTTATTAACTCATGCGATTTATAATCATTTTCGAAAACGTTAATTTGGTTTTTTGTCAAAATTTATTCTACAGCGGAAGCTTACAAAAACCATAGATTTTAGGAAAAACAATTCAATTTTAGAAAGTAAGGAATTACTCGAAAAACGCCGATTCATTCATCTCAGGCGTAGGATCTCCATCAACACTAAAGATCTCCCTTCAATTTCCTTCAGGAGATTTTTGCGTTTTCTTTATGTTTTGTTGTTTTCCCAAATTTAAGATGTTTTCTTTTACAATTATGAACTAAATCCCCTAAATACTTGAGGGGGATGAAACCTAAGACAGATCTTGTTATTATTTTCTGAATTATATGATAAATACTTGATTTTTTCTTAATTGTGTTATTAATTCTTGTGTTAATATTTTAGGATATTAATTCATGTTGAATGTGCTTATTCAGTGGAGTAAAAGTCCCTGCCTAAGAGTAGATCCAACATAATTAAGCGGAGTTGATTGCAATCCTAGAGATAGGACGACGAAAATCTATCGGATTAGAGTCAAATATAATAGGGAAATCCATAGATCGAGTTAATGCAACGCTAGGGGTTTTAACTAGAAAGAAATTTCAATTAATCAACCTAGGGTTAGTTGTTCTTAGTCTTGAAAGAGAGATTAACATAAATTAGGGATTTCTATGGATCAAGTCAAGTGAATAAATTGTCTAGTTTAGAGTCGAATAATTAGTGAAGTCTAGGTGGATTCTTCCTTGGGTATTGTCTTAATCAATCGGTTTTCCAAAAGTATTTTCCCCAATTTATTCTTTGTTGCGTTCTTAGTTAATTAATTAGTTTAATTTATTTAGTTTAAAACAAATCCCCTTTATTTTCAGGGTAGATAATAAAAAGAAAGTTAATACTAGTACTTTTAGTCCCTGTGGGTTCGACATCTCAGTCTTGCCAAAAGCTATATTATTTTTCGGTAGGTGCGCTTGCCTATATCGTGATAATAGTTTAGTTTTACAGGTACGATCATATCACTTATATCACATCAAGTTCTTGGCACCGTTGACGAGGACCTAAGATATTAGAAACACTTAATTTTTATTACTTTAGCCATTTTTACTTTTATTACAATTTACTTTTTGTTTTTATTCTAGTTTTATTTACTAAATATTTCTTTTTATTTTTCTCTGATAGGTATTTCTAGTTTATGACTAGAAGGAACCCGTCAGGACCTTTGCTATTTGACAGTGAGATAGAACCATCAGCTCGTAGAAACTGAAAAGAAATACGACGAAGTTTACAGTACATAGCGGAAGCGCAAGAGGATGTGACTAACACTACCGAAGAGATGGAGGCGAATCAGAATAATCCACTACCTCCTGTGGTAGCTGCAACTCCAGTGAATCAGAATCCTACTCCTTGTACTATGTATGATTATGTGGTAAACGATAAATTATATATATTTTTACCTTATGCTTAGTTTAATCTCTGGATGAATTATCATTGAATTTGTGGAAATTGGTGCTCTTAATACTTCTATTTCATGTTTTATACTTAGGAGAGCACAAGAAAGAGAAAAGAACGAAAAACAGGCCGAAAACGGAGAAAATGGGCCAAAGTGTAAAAACAATACGGCCCAAGGATCCACCACACGACCGTGCCACATAAATTCCAACACGGCCTAGCCTCGACAAGCACGGCCAGACCACACAGCCGTGCCACCATCAACAGGCCCACACACGGCCTCTTGTCCATCCATACGGGCATGGCCCACGGGCATGTACCTGTCGTGAGATAGTTTAATTTCACTTGGAAAAGGATACTTAGGGGCTAAGAAAGGCATTCCAAAACTCTATATAAAGATCCTAGGAGGCAACTTCAAGGGTGTGCTTATTTTTCGCTAAGGGAGTACGCTTTTCTCCCACAAAGGAGTGCCATATTTCTGCCAACACAGAGAGTGAAAGCAAGGAATTACTCCAAGGGAAGCCAATTGATTCATCCCAGAAGCCGGAATTCTACATCAAGACATAGGATCTCCCTAAGTTCTTTCAGGGGTTTTTAGGTTCTTTATGTTTTGTTATCTTATTTCTTCTGAGATGTTTTCTTTATTAATTATGAACTAAATCCCCCAAATACTTGAGGGGGATGAAACTTAAGACAGATCTTGTTATTATTTTATCTTGAGTTATATGATACATACTTGAATTGTTCTTAATTATGTGTTCTTAATTCTTGTTTTAATAATCCTATGTATTAATTCAAAAAATTGATGTACTTATGCAGAGGAGCAAAAGTCCCTGTTTAAGAGTAGATCTAGCATAATTAAGCGGAGTTGCATGCAACACTAGCCATAGGGTGACATAAATTTGCCGGATTAGGGTCAAACCTAATAAGGGGATCCATAGATCGAGTTAATGCAAGACTAGGGGTTTTAACTAGAAAGGGATTTCAGTTAATCAACCTAGGATTAGTTGTTCTTATCATCGACGGAGGTATTAACATAAGTTAGGGATCTCTACGGATCAAGTCAAGTGAATAAATCGTCTAGCTCAAGAATTGATAACAAGTGAAGTCTAGGTGGATTCTCCCTTAAGAATTGCCCATATCAATTAGCTTTTCCCGAGAGTTTTTTCCCCAAATCTACTTTCTTGTGCATTTTAGTTTAGTTTTAGAATTAGTTTCATACAAACCCCTTTTACTTTTAGGTTAGATAATAGAAAGGAAGTAAGCATTAGTACTTTTGGTTCCCTTGGGTACGAAAACTCAGTCTTGCTACTAAACTATACTACTGTTCGATAGGTGCGTTTTCCTTAAAATCATGATATTAGTTAGTTTTTGGTGTGATCAGTTTTTATAAATTTTATTACTACATATCACGTGATATCAAGTTTTTGGTGCCGTTGCCAGGGAACTAAAATATTATGAAAACTCGATTTCTATTACTTTAGCCATTACTATTATTATTATTATTTATTTTCAGCTTTTATTTTTATTTTATTTTTATTTTTATTTTACTTCATTTACTTTTCCTTTCTAGGTATCTCTAGTTTATGACTAGAAGAAACCCAAGAGGACCATTGCTTTTTAACGAAGACTTGGAAGCGACAGTTCGTAGAACTCATAGAGAGATTAGAAGAAGCCTACATTATCCAGAACAAGGACAAGAACAAGAGCCAGAACCTACAGAAGGGATGGAAGCAAATCAGGACAATCTACCACCTCCCACGATAGCCGCGCAACCAGTGAACCAAGATGATGCTCCTCGTACTATGTATGATTATGCTAAACCTAGTTTGGCTGGTGCTCAATCTAGTATTATTAGACCTACTATTGCTGCAAATAATTTTGAATTAAAACCTAACACTATTCAGATGATACAGTAATTTGTGCAATTTAATGGTTTACAGGATGAAGATCCAAATTCACACATAGCCAACTTTTTGGAACTTTGTGATACTTTTAAAATTAATGGCGTTTCTGATGATGCCATTCGTCTAAGGCTATTCCCATTCTCTTTAAGAAATAAAGTCAAACAGTGGTTAAATTCTTTACTACGAGGATCAATCACTATATGGGAACAGATGACCAAGAAATTCTTACTTAAATATTTTCCTCCAGCTAAAACAGCTAAATTACGAAACGATATCTCTTCTTTTGTGCAGATGGATTTAGAAACACTTTACTATGCCTGGGAGAGATACAAAGATCTTTTGAGAAGGTGCCCTCACCATAGGTTACCTTTGTGGTTACAAGTTCAAACCTTTCACAACAGTTTGAACCCATCAACAAGGCAAATGATTGATACAGCCGCAGGAGGAACAATCAACAATAAAACACCCGAAGCAGCTTATGAGTTTATAGAAGAGATGTCATTGAATAATTATCAGTGGCAAGTCATGAGGACAAAACCGATAAAAGCTGCAGGAGTTTTTAATATTGATGCTGTCACTATACTTACTAATTAGGTAGAGCTTTTAAATAAAAAGTTTGATAATTTTGTTGGTTCTATGCAGGCACAACCGGTGATGCAGTGTAACACAACTCAAGGAAACATGTTCAATCTAGACTACTTCTCTTATGGACACAGCATGGAAACTGAGCAAGCCAGCTATATGGGTAACATTTCTAGACCTCAAAATAACCCTTATAGTAATACTTATAATGCAGGTTGGTGGAACCACCCCAATTTTTCATGGGGAGGACAAGGAAATCAAAGACAACCGTCTCCTCCGGGAGTTCAATAGCCACCACCACAAAAGGAGAAAAAGCTGAACCTTGAAGAGATGTTCACAAAATTTATGGCTGTATCAGAAACATGTTTCCAAAACACCGAAACAACACTGAGGAACCAGCAAACATCCATTCAAGGACTTGAAACTCAAATCGGCCAGCTCACTAAGCTAATCTCTAAAAGACCGCAAGGTGGGTTACCAAGCAACACTTAGGCTAACCCTAAGGAGCAACTCAATGTCGTGGATACGATAGATGCTGAGCGGTTAACCAAAACCAACTCAGAGCCATGCAAGGAGCCTGTGGTAAGTAAAAGAAAGAATGAGGTAAGTTACAAAGATAAAATTGTCAAAGAGTGCAAACCTCGTATCCCATACCCAAATGCGCTAAAGAAGGACCGCACAGATGAGCAATTCAGTAAGTTTCTTAAACTCTTAAAGAAATTACATATCAACTTACCGTTTGTTGAAGCAATTTCGCAGATGCCGCAGTACGCAAAATTTTTAGAAGAACTTCTCACAAATAAAAGGAAGTTGGAAGAACTATCCACAATGGAACTCAACGAGGAATACTCAGCTATTCTCCAAAATAAACTGCCAACCAAACTAAAAGATCCAAGGAGTTTTACTATTCCTTGTTTACTTGGTAGCTTAGATGCCAAAAATGCTTTAGCTGATTTAGGGGCTAGTATAAATGTCATGCTTTATAAACTATTTAAACAACTAGGTCTTGAAAAACCTAAGCAAACCGAGATGAGCATTCAATTGGCTGATAAAACTATTAGCTTTTCTAAGGGAATAATTGAAGATGTGCTTGTTAAAATTGATAAATTTATATTCCCAGTTGACTTTGTTGTTTTAGACATTAATGAGGATAGCAATGTACCCTTAATTTTAGGGCGACCCTTTTTAGCAACTGCCAGAACAATAATTGATTTAGGAACAGGTAAACTTACACTACGTGTAGGTGATGACAAAGTTACTTTACAAGCTCGAAACTTGATTAAGACTGTTGATAATAATATAGTCACGAGTCCTTATAAAAACACTGAACTCACCACCCAACCTTCTATGCAGGATACACTCTACATAAAGGCAACCCAATCACAGACAAGTCCATCCAAGGGCGATGCACCTAAAAAGTGAATGCTTTAGATTGAGGAACTAGACGAGTGGCTAAACTATCACGAAAAGCCTAAAATATGCCACACCAACCCAGAGCATCACCAAGACGACCCTCAGGTACAAACGAATCAACTTAAGGTAGGGGATAAGGTAATCTTAGGGGAAGATGATCCTCGAATCTTGAATTCAAAAGAGCATACAAGTGATACACCTTACTTCACGGTAATGAAAATCTTTCCCTATGGTACAGTCGAGATAAAACATAAGTCACTCGGCACTTTCAAGGTAAATCACACTTGACTCAAATCTTACGTTGATAATGAAATTGTAAGCAGGATAGAAGTGTATCAACTCTTCAAACCACCGTGAACGTACAAGTTCGAGCAAAGTCGAGCTTAGACTATAAATAAGTGCTTCTCGGGAGGCAATCCGAGCACTGACTTAGTAAATTATT
This sequence comes from Gossypium stocksii, assembly GCA_020496765.1. Taxonomy (NCBI): domain Eukaryota; kingdom Viridiplantae; phylum Streptophyta; class Magnoliopsida; order Malvales; family Malvaceae; genus Gossypium; species Gossypium stocksii. Next base: position 12,236,215 of record CM035630.1, read on the forward strand.
TTATTTCAGCTTTCTAAATACATAAACTAACCCTTTGAATGCAGGATTTTTCGAGCCACACGGCCATGCCCACGGGCGTGTCTAAGGCCGTGTGGACACTACAAGCAGAGCCACGGTTGTGCAACTTGGCCGTGCACATGCAGGGTAAAATTTTCCCTAAGACACGGGCTACGATAAATAGCCACGGCCATGCGATATGGTCGTGGCCAACATTGTTAATTCCAACACAAGCGTGTGACACGCCTGTGTCCCCAAGCCGTGGTCGAGCCTGTCAAATCAGACACGGGCGTGTGACCCCATACACGACCGTGGGAGAAGCAAACATCGAAGGACGCGACCGTTTGCCTCAACACGCCCTTGCAACACGGGCGTGTGTCTCGATCCAGGCACACCAAAGTCCCTGGGATTTTTATTTTTCCATTTTATTTTATTTTCTCTTTTTCATTATTTGAATTTTAGTATTCTCAGAACTAGTTTATGTTATTTTAGTTTTTTTTATATATCGGTTATTCCCTAACGAGTAATTGTTCTAATCCTGAAATACCTAAAATCCCTTAAGTGCTATCGCATTTCAAAACCATGAACTTCAAGTATTCCTTCCTCCAAGACAACTTTCACAATTCAAGGGTTCCATCCAATATTTAGGGAGTTTTACTTCTCTCCCCAACTCATGATCTTGTGCTTTTTTTGCTATTAATGTTCTATTTGTACATTGAGGGCAATGTACATCTTAAGTGTTGGGGGGGAACTTACTTTCAGTTATAGCATTCTCTTTGAAACCCCTGAAAATTTATCAAACTAACATTTTGCATTGTTCTCAAAATTTCGAATTATCACGTTCACTCTTTGCATTATCTTCAATCTCATATTAGTAATTAATTCTGATTGATTTATGATTCTTATTGATATGTTGAGAATTAAGACATAGGTACTTATACTTTCATTATTCAAACTTGAAAACATTAGGAAATCAAGCATGATAAGTTGAAATTTTTGAGAATTTAAATTTTTCTAGGTTATTTTCCTTAATTTTAAGTGTTATCTTGAGGTTTGAAATTCTCAGGATTGACATCAAAAGCCATAATTCTAGTGAGATTTTTGAGCCTTTTGAGCATACATTCTTTCATGCTCACTTTTATTATTGCTTTGAGTGAGTCAATACTGAACTGTTATTCTAGAACTTGCTTTGATTATACATGTCAAGACCACATCATTGATTTGATATACTGAGATGATAAAGGCACCTAGGATTTAACCCACTTACTCCAAAAAAGCCTACCTCCATAAATTAACCCCTAGTGAACCCCATTGAGCCTAACAACCTATTCTTTGACTTACCTCTAATTTTAACCCATAACCTGTTTTTGTTGAAATCCATTCAATTACTTTGATCCCTATTTTTGTCGAGATTCGAGTTGAATTATCATTTAGCTTTATTCTTTTTTCCAGATTGTAAAGTTGTAAATATTTAATTTATTGTATTACATTTGAATTGTTCTTAAAAAAAGTATGTATATTAAAGAAATTCAGTTGTAATCTCTAATAATTCAATAGTTTTTGCATATTTCTATTTTAAGGATACCAAGGCTAGAATGATGTCATCATAAGGCTTAGCTCGAGGAATATGTTCCAGTGATAGAGATTTTTCTAGCTAGATAATTTTTCAGTTCAATCTCGATTCTAACCCTTTCTTTTCAGCTTGTGACAAAACCCCTAACCAAAGCCCCATTACAACCATTGAAAGACCTTTTGATCAATGTGTCATATCAATATATATTGGTGGAGGTTTGATTTTCTTGCAAGCATATGGTAATAACTTTTCAGGATTGACTAAAGAGTGCTAAATTCTTGAACCCTAAACATTTTGAGTGGATAGAGTGAATCCTTAGTGAGGATGTCAAATCTTTTTGATTTTGATTGAAAGGTGATTACTTAAGAGAAGGGAGAAAACCTATGTTTCCGTGATAAAATTCTCAACTTAGAGTGATTGAATCTTTAATGTTCTTTTGATTGAATTGTCACTATATGATTACCTGTAGATTGGTTTGAAACATTATTGATAAGAATTGTAAGTTCAAAAGAATGATTCTGTAACACCATGTAACCTTCATCCGTCGCTGGAATAGGGTTACAAAGTATTACTCAACTGAATACTACTACCAGACATTATGAGATACACATAAAAAGTAGATCTTATACGCTCTATAAAACCAATATCAAAGAGATTTAAAACCTTTAGGCTTTATATATAATCATTACAAGTAATCTCAAATCATCAACAATTAGCCGAACCTATTCTAAAGCATGATACAACTCATAGTTTAACATTTGGCATTAAATAAACATGCAAGCTTAATTCGTTTGTTACTTCTTGACCTGACTTATAAACTAAAGCATTTAAGCATCTAACTAAGCTATATCGCCATACATTAAATCATTGTATAAATAAACATGTAATACAAAGTTCGTATGGTTGATCTCTAAAGCTTTAACCTGAATACACGTTCACTTAAACATTATTTCTATGTATAATATACTTATAACTAAATATGTCAACCATAGTTGAATCCAAACATCATTAACAAAAGCATGGGACGCTATTTGTCAAATTGAATAAGCCATTTTCGCATGGCTAAAATACATATTCAAAACATAACTGATTATCAAAGGAGTTAAGCCTATACATGCCATTAACAAAATGTAAAACCTTTAAAGGTAACAAAATTTAGTTTAGATAGCTGATGACTTCGACTTGAATCCCCGAGCTTGTAGCTTTCAAACGAGATCTATCAAACAGAGTAACAAAGACACTCGAAGTAAGCTTATTAGCTTAGTAAGTCTTAAGTAAATAAAACAACTTAACTTAGTTAAACACATTGATTAAGTATAAATAATCTAATTATAACATTATTTGGCCGGATAGACCTAACCACAATAGTACACATTTTCATTGACATCTCATTTGTTTAGAATCTGAAATCACATAGGTATCACATATACTTCTATGTATATAAATTCCATAGAAGTCGAATACATAGATATACCACCACTTCTCATATGCATTGCATAAATAACTTTTACATACCTGAACAACTTAATTTAGTGAACAACTTCGGATACCGCGTAGCATGAGCTTCCCCAAATTTACTGCAAGCTGTCTTCCTGAGCAACAGTTACTAATTTATTTATAACTAGAGCTACGAATATCCAAATCAATTGCCGTAAGTTTTTCCTGAAAATTGACTCATAAATCTTCTATAAAATAAATTTTCAGAATTTTTAGTTTGGCCAATCAATACCAAATTTTTTTTAAAGTTTCCCCTGTTTCACAGTTTGACTATCCTAAACACTCTTCTTTGCGAATCAGATTTCTCATTGTACAGAATTCAAAATGTTTTCTCGTTTATTTCATTTGAAACTAGACTCATTAAGGAGTCTAAGCATATAAATTTTATCTTATAACCATTTTTTTACAATTTATAGTGATTTTATAAAGACAAAACAGGGGATCTCGAAGTCATTTTGACTCTGTCCCATGCCACATCAATAATGTTTCAAACTAATCCACAGGTAATCATACAATGAAAAATTCAATCAGAAGAACATTAAAGATTCAATCAATTTAAGTTGAGAATTTTGTCATTGAAAACATAAGTTTCTTCCTTCTTTCTAAGTAGTTATCTTTCCATCTTAATTAACAGGAGTTGACATCCTTACTAAAGGTTCACTCTATCCACTCAAAGTGTTTAGGGTTCAAAATTTAAGCACTCTCTAGTCAACCTGGAAAGTTATTACCATAAGCTTTCAAGAAAATCAAATCTCCACCACTATAGTTTGATATGATACATCGATCAAAAAGGTCTTTTTATGGTTGTAACGGGGCTTGGTTAGGGTGTTGTCACAGGCTGCAAAAAGAGGGTTAGAATCGAGATTGAACTAAAAAATATCTTAGCTAGAAAAATCTCTATTACTAGAACATAATTTCAAAGCTTAATAGCATCAATTTGGTAGCTTTAAGAGAGAAATATGCAAAAACTTAATTTGAACAATTTGTACATTACAACTAAATTTGACTGTATATACACATGTTTTTTTTTTTAAAGAACAATTCAAGTAGTACAATGAATTGTGTAAAGATTTACATACTGGAAAAGAGAATAAAGCTTAGATAATAAATTCAACTCAAATCTCGACAAAAATAAGGATCAAAAGTAATTGAATGGAAAATTTAACAAAAATGGGTAATTGGTTAATAATTAGAGGGCAAATCAAAGAAAAGGTTGTTAGGCTTAATGGGGTTTACTAGGGGTTAGATTATGGAGGTAGGCTTTAATGGAGTGAGTATGTTAAGTCCTAGGTGCCTTTAGCATCTCGATATATCAAATCAATTATGTGGTCTTGACATGTATAATCAAAGCAAGTTCTAGAATAACAATTCAGTGTTGACTCACTCAAAGCAATAATAACAGTGAGCACGAAAGAATGTATGCTCAAAAGGTTCAAAAGTCTCACAAGAATTATGGCTTTTGATGTTAATCCTGTGAATTTTAAATCTCAAGATAATACTTAAAATTAGGGAGGATAACTTATGCAAAAATGGGGTTCTCAAAAATTTCAACTTATCATGCTTGATTCCCTAATGTTTTTAAAGTTTGAATAATCATAGTACAATTGCCTATTTCTTGATTCTCAACATATCAATAAAAATCATAAATCAACCAGAATTAATTCCTAATAGGAAACTGAGGAAAATGCAGAGAACGATGCATGAAGTACAAATTCAGGGGTTTTCATGAAAGGTATACTGAATTAAAGTATGTTTCCCCCCACACTTAAGATGTACATTGCCCTCAATGTACAAAGATATATATCTAGCAATAAAAGCATAATATCAAAAGAGAGGGAGAGAATTGAAAACTCCCTATATTTAGGATGAATTGTGAGATAGGAAGAGCCGGTAGGTGTGGCACTGTGTTCCCATTTTCGTAGAGATTTGAGCTGTGAGGCTCCTTTGAAACTGCGAATGGATTTAGTAGTCGTGGGGAGTTTTGAGTCAATGGATTTTACTTCCGTGGGACTAGCCATAAAATAAAATAAGTAAGTAAAATAAAATACTAAAATGTAAAAAGGAAATGGAATAAACTATACTGGAAAGAAAAATAAAGTTAGAATAAAAAATAAGAGAAAAAAAACTAAATATTAGTGGGTGAGTCTGAAAAGTAAGAAAAAGAAAATAAAGAAAAATAAAAGTAGAAATAAAAATAACATAAAAAGAAGAGGAACTAGTCCTCGAATGGATCACGTGGCGGCGGTGTGATGTTCAGGTGTTGACATATCTTCGTGAGAATGGCGTCGATGTAATCGAAGCGCTGAAAACATTGTTGTTCAAATCGATCCAGGCGCTCGGATATGTCGACACATGAGGCTATCGTCTGAGTGGGTCGTCTGGGTAGGTCGTCTGGGGCATGGTGGCTCGGCAGGCTCATCCTCTGCTGGCGGTGGCAGTGGGACATCATCAGCAACGTCCTCTGGGTCCTCGCCTTCCTGGACAAGGCGAAAGTGAAATTGGCCGCCACCTGGCCGTCGCTCTAACATCCTCATGGAGAGCATGCTCTGGATGCCCTGGGAGGTCATCTAGCCAAGTAGGGTGTACGAGGATGTCTGGGCTGCGGTGTTGAATAAGCTGAAGTAACGGCCTAGTCTCGTGATGTACGGGCCCATGGAAATGACGCCTCTCTGGTGCCTCTCAGTCTGGTGCTGCATGGCCAACGCTATGAAGTAGGCAAGGTCGATGGGGTGGCCATTGGCCATGCACCAGAGGAAATAGATGTCGTGAGTGTTGACGATGCCTGTACTCTCCTGTCTACTTGTTAAGGTGTGAGCAAGAAGGGCGTGAATATACCTGAGAGAAGGAGGGAGGGCGGTCGCCTTGCTGACGCTGGGGTTATAAACTTGCCGTCCTGGGGTGATCTCGTTTCAGCAGTCGAGGGGCCGGATGTGGATGCGGTGAGAGAGGGTGGGGAAGTCTTCTTCTGCCATGAACTACTCGGTATAGAAACCGAGAGCTGTGCCAAACTCTGGGACACTTAGTTGTCGCACAAGACCTCCTAATCAGAATTGGACTGTGCCGGGATCGTCAAATCTGTTCATGACGGTCTGGGGGTAGAATGTAGAGCAGAACTCGAGAGTGAGTTCTAGGTAGGTGGGCTCCACAATCCTAAAAAACTGGTCCCATGGGTCGGTGGCTAACAGGGCTCGGACATTGTCCACCAGGTTGATTTGTGCAAGGGCCTCCCAGTCAATGCATCGGCCCATCGAGATGGTGTGTGCTTGGAGTGACTAGTAGCGTTCCTCTTGGGAGTCCTGCGGAAATGTGAGGAACGGGTGGCGTGTCTTAGAAGTGGGCCTCGATGAAGAACTTCCGGGTCCTTTTTATTTTTTAGAAGCGGGGACAGCAGCTTTTCTGGCACGTGAAGATGACATAGTATCTGAAATAACAAAACACGAGCATTAGTTCTAAAAATAAAAAAATTTAAAATTAATATTTTTCCTAAAATAACAAATGAGAAGGAATCTGAATAGTAAAATCTAATCATATTAAAAACTTATAACAAAGAAAACTAGGAATTATGGGTATATATAGTGATTTTTATGAAAAAATGGCATGCAAATATGTGTCCAAGTGGCAAAATAAAATGGAATCTAAATGGCAAGCAAAAATAAAATTAAGTGGCATGTAATCCTAATTGATTCTATATTATTCTAGAGTATTCATCCTATATTTCCTAATTCCATGCTTAAATCAACAATTAGACTAAAGTAAAAATAAATGAAAACTTAAAGAAGTGAAATAAAACAAAATAAATGAGAAAATGAGATAATAGAACCAATTATGAGTTTGCACGGTCGTGGGGGGCTGTTACATGGGCGTGGGGAGGATGAAATCTGGTATGGTGGCGTTTGGAGGGTTGTGGCGACGTTTGTGGTGGTTTAGGAAGGAGTTTGGGTGAGAATTGTTAGGGTTTGAGTGAAAAGGAGAGTGAAAAATACCTCCTATTTATACATTTTGGGTCACACGGGCATGTCACACGCCCGTGTGAGTCGTATTCAGCCCGTGTTTTTCAAAAATCAGAGGTTTTAGCGCACCATGTCCCGATGAGCACGCCCATGTGGTTGATTCGCACGACCGTGTGTGATCAGGTCTTCGTTACTCACACGGTCGTGTGATGGTATACACGGCCATGTGCGATCATGTTCGTGTATCACACGGTCGTGTGATATGTGCCACGGGCGTGTGAAATTTGGTAGTGTCTTCCACGGGCTACGGATATGGGCGTGGGGATTTGTGCAAGCCCGTGTTGATACTGCATGGTTGCCACGGCCATGTAGCACGGCCGTGGGGGAGGTGTTGATAGCCCGTGTGGAATTCGTAAGGTCTCCACGGCCATATCGCACGACCGTGGGGATTTATCGATGGCCCGTGTTTTGGGGAAATTTTGCTCTGTTTGTACACGGTCTGGGTGCATGACCGTGCTCTTGTTTCAAGTACGCATACGGCCTAAGGCACGCCCGTGTGCTTGGCCGTGTGGTCTTAAATTTCTGCATTCAAAAAGTTAGTTTATGCATGAGAAAATACTAAAAATTTTAAAGAAAAGAAAGTTACTAAGTTAGTGCTCGGGTTGCCTCTCGAGAAGTGCTTATTTAGAGTCTAAGCTCGACTTTACCTGAATGTATCAAGAAGGGGTGTGATGGAGTGGAAGCTCCTCCCTGTTTTCTGCAAAATTCTCACCTCTATAATGTTTAAGCCTAAGGCCATTTACCTTGAACGTATCGTGGTTAGGGTGAGTTACCTCAATGGTTCCGTATGGAAAGACATTTAGAACAGTGAAGGGTCCTGACCATCTTGACTTGAGTTTTCCAGGGAATAGTTTCAGCCTTGAGTTGTAGAGTAAAACTAGATCACATGTTTTGAATTGCTTTGGTTGTTTCAACCTTTTGTCATGGCGTCGCTTCATGGCTTCATTATATAGTTGCGAGTTCTTGTATGCATTGAAGCGCCATTCATCAAACTCATTCAACTGCATTAATCTCTTTTCTCCTGCACTTTTAAAATCAAAGTTTAAAAGCTTTATAGCCCAGAATGCTTTATGTTCGAGTTCAAATGGTAGATGACAGTTTTTTCCATAAACAAGTTTATAGGGAGATGTTCCTATGGGTGTTTTAAAAGCAGTTCTATAAGCCCATAATGCATCATCTAATTTTCTTGACCAGTCTTTCCTATTTGCTTCTATTGTCTTCTCTAGGATACGTTTCAGCTCTCTATTTGTCACTTCGACTTGGCCACTGGTTTGTGGGTGGTAAGGGGTAGTTGTTCTATGGTGTACTCTATACCTTTTCAAAACCTTTTCAAATTGAGTATTGCAAAAATGTGTACCCCTATCACTAATGATTACCCTAGGTGTTCCAAATCGAGAAAAAAGTTTTTTCAAGAAGTGTACTACCACCCTAGCATCATTTGTAGGTAGAGCTTGGGCTTTTACCCATTTTGACATGTAATCTACTGCTACTAGTATGTATTTATTCCCAAATGAATTAGGGAATGGACCCATGAAATCAATACCCCATACGTCAAATATTTCACATGAAAGTATATAGTTCTGAGGCATTTCATTATGCTGAGAGATATTACCTGTTCGTTGGCATTTATCACAAGAGGTCACATACCTATTGGCATATCTGAAAAGTGTAGGCCAGTAAAAACCTGATTCGAGTACCTTATGAGCAGTTCTAGTTCCACTGTGATGTCCTCCTCTGGGTTCTAAGTGGCAGTGATTCAAAATTTGATATGTTTCTGTGTCATCAACGTATCTTCGTATAACCTGATCTGCACAAATTCGGAAAAGAAAATGATCTTCCCAAAAGTAGTTTTTCATATCAACGAAGAATCGCTTCTTTTGCTGATGGTTTAGCCCTTTTGGGGTTATGTTAGCTGTTAAATAATTCACAAAATCAGCAAACCAAGGAGGTGTCGTATCTGCTAAGGCTAAGAGTTGTTCCTCAGGGAACAAATCATTCATCTTGTCTAGATATTTGGGCTGTGCGGTCTCTAGCCTTGAGAGGTGATCTGCTACTAAGTTTTTGGCTCCTTTCTTGTCCTTTATTTCCAAATCAAATTCCTGTAACAATAGAATCCATCTTATCAATTGAGGTTTTGCATCAGTTTTAGTTAAGAGGTAGCGAAGAGTTGAATGATCAGTATAAACAATAACTTTTGACAAAATTAAATAAGATCTAAATTTGTCAAATGCAAAAATAACAGCTAGCAATTCTTTCTCTGTGGTCGTGTAATTTGCTTGAGCAGCTGTCAAGGTCCTGCTAGCATAATAGATCGACTGGAAGTGTTTGTCCCTTCGCTGTCCCAAAACTGCACCTATTGCAAAATCACTTGCATCGCACATTAGTTCAAAAGGTAGATTCCAATCTGGTGAAATCATAATCGGGGCGTTAACTAAGTTTTCCTTGAGGTTGTTGAAAGATTCCAGACATTCTTGGTCAAAGTTGAAGGGTATGTCTTTTTCTAATAATTTAGTTAAAGGCTTAGCTATTTTAGAAAAGTCTTTAATGAATCTTCGATAAAAACCGGCGTGTCCTAAAAAGCTTCTTATAGCCTTAACTGAATTAGGAGGAGGTAGTTTTTCAATAGTTTCAATTTTCACTTTATCTACCTCTATCCCTTTGCTAGAAATTTTATGTCCTAAAACAATACCCTCTTGAACCATAAAATGGCATTTTTCCCAGTTTAGCACTAAATTTGTCTCTTCACATCTGATCAAAACACGTTCTAGATTATTAAGACAAAGTTGGAAAGAATTACCGAAAACTGAGAAATCATCCATAAATACCTCCATGATGTCTTCCACGAATTCATTGAAAATAGCTAGTATGTATCGCTGAAAAGTAGCAGGAGCGTTATATAAACCAAAAGGCATTCTGCGATAACCAAACGTACCGTATGGGCATGTGAATGTAGTTTTCTCCTGATCTTCTGGAGCTATCGGGATTTGGAAGTAACCAGAGAGGCCATCTAGGAAACAATAATACATATGACCTGATAATCTTTCCAACATCTGATCAATAAAAGGCAATGGGAAATGATCTTTTCAAGTGGCATTGTTCAGCTTCCTGTAGTCACTGCAAACTCTCCATCCTGTGACTGTTCTTGTAGGTATTAACTCTTCTTTGTCATTAGACACCACGGTCAAGGAACAACCTACACAGGACTTACCCAAGAACTGTCAGAAATAGGATAGATAATACCTGCATCTAGAAGTTTAATTACCTCGGCTTTTACAACTTCTTTCATATTGGGATTCAATCGTCTCTGTGCTTGCACTGATGGTTTGAATTCGTCCTCCATTAAAATTTTGTGGGTGCAGAAAGAAGGATTTATTCCCTTTATATCTGAAATTTTCCAAGCTATAGCACGTCTGTGTTCTCTTAACACATGGAGTAGTTCCTCTTTCTCTGCAAGGCTTAAATCAGATGCAATAATGACTGGTAAAGTTGATTCTTCCCCTAAAAAGGCATATTCTAAATGATCTGGCAGTTGTTTTAGTTCTAATTTAGGGGGTTCAGTAATGGAAGGTTTCTGTCTCAATTCATCACCCATCTTTAAATTCTCATAACTTATGTGCCTAGCGATGATTTCATTAGAATCTAATTCTTTCCTTACTTCCTCGATTTCAGGGGTGGTTTCATCTTTCCCCCCACCTTGAACGAGACACAGTTCCAAGTGTCTATGAGAGAAAGTTCCGGGAGATTGTCTTGAATAAAATAATCAATAATATCAATAAAATAACACGAATCATCTTGTTCTTTAGAGAATCTCATGGCATCATAAATTTTAAAGACAACTTCTTCCTCGCCAACTCTAAGTACTAATTTGCCATCCCCTACATCAATAACAGCTCTAGCAGTGGCTAAAAATGGTCGTCCCAAAATCAAAGGTACTTCAATATCGTCATCCATGTCAAGCACAACAAAATCAACAGGGAATATAAATTTATCTACCTTTACTAGCACATCTTCAATGATTCCCCTAGGATATTTAACAGATCTATCGGCTAATTGAATACTCATCCTAGTGGGCTTGGGTTCCCCGAGACCTAGTTGTTTGAACATTTTGTAAGGCATGAGATTAATGCTAGCACCTAAATTAGCTAAAGCTTTATTAATAAGTAAACTACCAATCAGACAAGGGATAGTAAAACTCCCTGGATCTTTTAGTTTTACTGGTAATTTATTTTGGAGAATAGCTGAGCATTCCTCGTTGAGTTCTATCGTGGCCAATTCTTCCAATTTCCTTTTATTTGTCAGAAGTTCTTTAAGGAACTTCGCATACTTCGGCATCTGTGAAATTGCTTCAACAAAAGGTAAGTTAATGTGTAATTGTTTGAAAAGTTCAAGAAACTTACCGAATTGAGAGTCTGTATGGTCTTTCTTCAATTTTGCCGGATATGGGATGCGCGGTTTGTATTCCTTGAGTGGCGGTGGAGTGTTATACTCGAGTTTCGCTACCTTTTCTTCTGAAATTTCTGGGATAGTCTTCTTTTCGAGTTCGGTTAGGACCTTTCCATCTCTTAAAGTAATCACCTTGACATGCTCTCTGGGATTTAGCTCAGTATTACTTGGTAATCCTCCCTGTGATCTTTCTGAGATTAATTTTGCAAGTTGACCAATTTGGTTTTCAAGCCCTTGAATTGATGCTTGCTGATTTTTCAGTGCCGTTTCAGTGCTTTGAAAACGTGTCTCTGATGCGGGCATAAATTTGGTAAAATCTCCTCAAGATTCAGCTTTTTCTCATGTTGCGGTGGTGGTTGCTGAAATCCTAGAGGAGGATATTGTCTTTGATTTCCTTGTCCCCCATGAAAAATTTGGGTGATTTCTCCAACCTGCATTATAAGTATTACTATAGGGGTTATTTTGAGGTCTAGAATTGTTACCCATATAGTTGGCTTGTTCAGTTTCCATGCTGTGCCATAAGATGCGAAATTTGGATTAAACATGTTTCCTTGAGTCGTGTCGCATTGCATCACTGATTGTGCCTGCGTAGAACTAACAAAATTATCAAACTTTTTATTGAAAAGTTCTACTTGGTTAGTAAGCATGGCGACAGCATCAACATTATAAACTCCTGCGGCTTTTGTTAGCTTTGTCCTTATGACTTGCCACTGATAATTATTCAATGACTTCTCTTCAATAAATTTATAAGCTGCTTCAGGTGTTTTATTATTGATCGTCCCTCCTGCGGCTGCATCGATCATTTGTCTAGTTGACGGGTTTAAACCGTTATGGAAGGTTTGAACTTGTAGCCACAAAGGTAGACCATGATGAAGGCACCTCCTCAAAAGATCTTTGTATCTCTCCTATGCATCGTATAGTGTTTCTAAATCCATCTGCACAAAAGAAGAAATATCGTTTCGTAATTTGGCTATTTTAGCTGGAGGAAAATATTTGAGTAAAAATATTTCGGTCATCTGCTCCCATGTGGTAATTGAGCCTCATGGTAAAGAATTTAACCACTGTTTGGCTTTATTTCTCAAAGAGAATGGAAATAGCCTCAATCGAATGGCATCATCAGAAACGCCATTTATTTTGAAGGTATCACAAAGTTCCAAAAAATTGGCTATGTGTGAGTTTGGATCTTCATCCTGTAAACCATCAAACTGCACCAATTGCTGTATCATCTGAATAGTGTTAGGCTTTAACTCAAAATTATTAGCAGCAATAGTTGGTCTAAGAATGCTAGTTTGGGTACCAGCCAAACTACGTTTTGCATAATCATACATAGTGCGAGGAGCTTCTTCTTGATTTGCTGGCAGCGCGACTATTGCGGGAGGTGGTGGGACGTTCTGATTTGCTTCCATCTCGTCTGTAGGTTCTGGCTCTTGCTCAGGTCCTTGTTCTGGATAATGTAGACTGCGTCTAATTTCCCTGCGATTTTTGCGAACTGTCGCTTCTAGATCTTCGTCGAAAAGTAGTGGTCCTGTTGGGTTTTTTCTAGTCATAAATTAAAAATACCTAAAAGAAAAAAAAACTCAGAAATTTAAAAGAAAAGAAAAATAAAAATAAAAATAAATAAAAACTGAAAATAAAAATAAAAGAAAAATAAATAAATAAATAAATAAATATATATTAATGGCTAAAGTAATAGAAATCGAGCTTTCGTAATATTTTAGTTCCCCGGCAACGGTGCCAAAAACTTGATATCGCGTGATATGAAGTAATAAAATTTATAAAGACTTGATTTCACCAAAACTAACTAATATCACGACGTTGAGGCAAGCGCACCTGTCGAACAGTAGTATAGTTTAGTGGCAAGACCGAGTTATCATACTCAAGGGAACCAAAAGTACTACTATTTACTTTTTTTTCTATTATCTAGCCTAAGAAATAAAAGAGGGTTGTTTAAACTAATTCTAAATCTAACTAAGAAAGCGTAAAAAGTAAATTGGGAAAACTTTTTGGGAAAAGCTAATTAATATGGACAACACTCAAGGGAGAATCCACCTAGACTTCACTTGTTATTATTTTCTTGAACTATATGATTTCTTTACTTGACTTGATCTGTAGAGATCCCTAATTTATGCTAAACCCTCCGTCGAGGTGAAGAGCAACTAGGCCTAAGTTGTTAATTAAAATTCCCTTATTAATTAACTCCCTAGGTTGCATTAATTTGATCTATGGCTCCCCATATTAGGTTTGACCCTACTTCGGTAGGTTTATGTCGCCCTATGTCTAGGGTTGCATGCAACTTCGCTTAATTATGGTAGATCTACTCTTATCACAAGGACTTTTGCTCCTCTGCTCTAAGCACATCTAATTCTTGAAATAATACCTAGGATTATCAAATCAAGAATGAAGAACACATAATTAAGAACAATTCAAGTATTTATCAAATAAATCAAGAATAATTAACAAGATCTGTCTTAGGTTTCATCCCCCTCAAGTATTTGAGAGGTTTAGTTCATAATAAAGAAGGAAAACATCTCAGAAGATATAAAATAGCAAGACATAAAAGAAACCAAAAACCCCTGCAGGAATTTAGGGAGATCCTCTATGTTGCTACAGAATTTCAGCTTCTGAGATGAATTAATCAGCTTCTCCTTTGGAGTAATCCCTTGCTTCTCCCCTCCGTGTGGCAGAAAAGTGAGAAGAAAAATATATCTCTAGACGTCCTTTTGCCTCTGCCTCATGAGGTCTTTATATAGAGAGTTTGTGGGGAGCCTTTCTTAGCCTCTAAGCATCCTAATTTGAGTGAAATTCCCCTTCTTCACGACTAGAACACTCCCGTGTGCCACGCCCGTGTGACTTCGACAGAGGCCCTGTGGTATTCTGTTTATGGGGCACGGCCGTGTGGCCTGGCCGTGCTTGTCGGGAATGGACCGTGTGATCTTTATGTTACACGGCCGTGTGCCACGACCGTGCGGTAAATCCTTGGCCATGCGTTAAGCTATTTTTGGCCCATTTTCCTCATTTTTGGTCCATTTTTGGTTCTTTTCTCTTCCCCATGCTCTTCTGAGTATAAGATATGAAAAAGAGAGGTTAAAAGCACCAATTCTTACTAAATCATTAATAATTCATCCAAAATATAGGCAAAATATGAGGTAAAAATATGTATAATTTAGCGTTTATCAAGGATCTCCCTAAATTCCTTCAAGGGTTTTTGGGTTCTTTATGTTTTGTTATCTTATTTCTTCTGAGATGTTTTCTTTATTAATTATGAACTAAATCCCCCAAATACTTGAGGGGGATGAAACCTAAGACAGATCTTGTTATTATTTTATCTTGAGTTATATGATAAATACTTGAATTGTTCTTCATTATGTGTTCTTAATTCTTATTTTAATAATCCTAGGTATTAATTTAAAAAACTGATGTGCTTATGCAGAGGAGCAAAAGTCCCTGTTTAAGAGTAGATCTAGCATAATTAAGCGAAGTTGTATGCAACCCTAGACATGGGGTGACATAAATTTACCGGATTAGGGTCAAACCTAATAAGGGGATCCATAGATCGAGTTAATGCAAGACTAGGGGTTTTAACTAGAAAGAGATTTCAGTTAATCAATCTAGGATTAGTTGTTCTTATCATTAGCGGAGGTATTAACATAAGTTAGGGATCTCTACGGATCAAGTCAAGTGAATAAATCGTCTAGCTCAAGAATTGATAACAAATGAAGTCTAGGTGGATTCTCCCTTGAGTATTGCCCATATCAATTAGCTTTTCCCGAGAGTTTTTCCCCAAATCTACTTTCTTGTGCACTTTAGTTTAGTTTTAGAATTAGTTTTATACAAACCCCTTTTACTTTTAGGTTAGATAATGGAAAGGAAGTAAGCATTAGTACTTTTGGTTCCCTTGGGTACGATAACTCGGTCTTGCCGCTAAACTATACTACTGTTTGATAGGTGCGCTTGCCTTAAAATCGTGATATTAGTTAGTTTTAGGTGTGATCAGTTTTTTTAAGTTTTATTACTACATATCATGTGATATCATTATGCTAAGCCTAATTTAGCTGGTACTGAATCAAGTATTATTAGGCCTGCTGTGGCTGCAAATAATTTTGAACTGAACCTAACACTATTCAAATGATATAACAGTTTGTTCAGTTTGATGGTTTGTAGGACGAGGACCCTAATACACATTTAGTGAACTTTCTGGAATTCTGCGATACGTTTAAAATTAATGGCATTTCTGATGATGCCATTCGCCTTTGGTTGTTTCCCTTTTCACTAAGGAATAAGGCTAAACAGTGGTTGAACTCTCTGCCAAGAGGGTCCATTACTACTTGGGAACAAATGATCGAGAAATTTTACTTAAATATTTTCTGCTGGCTAAAACAGAAAAGTTAAGGAATGACATCTCTTCTTTTGTACAGATGGATCTAGAAACACTCTACGATGCATGAGAGAGATACAAAGACCTATTGAGAAGGTGCCCTCATCATGGGTTACCTTTATGGCTATAGGTTCAAACTTTTCATAATGGTTTGAACCCCTTAACGAGGCAAATGATCGATGCAGCTGCCGATGGAACAATAAATAACAAAACACCTGAGGAGGCTTATGAGTTTATAGAGGAGATGTCACTGAACAACTATCAGTGGCAAGTCATGAGGACAAAATTGCAAAAAGCCGCAGGTGTTTTCAATATCGACGTAGTCACCATGCTTTCGAACCAGATAGAACTTTTGAATAAAAAGATTGATGGTTTAGTTAGTTCTACACAGGTATATCCAGTAATGTAGTGTGACGCGATTGGAAGTGGTATGGACAACCTAGAGTATTCCCCTTATGGACATGGCATGGAAAACGAGCAAATGAATTATATGGCTAATAATCCTCGACCTCGAAACAATCTTTACAGTAACACTTACAATGCAGATTGGAGGAATCATCCAATTTTTCATGGGGAGGTCAAGGGAATCAAGGAAATCAAAGGCCACCACCCCTTCCGGGATTTCAGTAGCCCCACTACCGGCAAGAAAAGAAACGAACCTTAAGGAGATGTTGGAAAAATTCATATCGGTGTCAGAAACCTATTTTCAGAATATAGAAACAACACTTAAAAACCAGCAAACTTCAATTCAAGGACTTGAGAACCAAATTGGTCAACTTGCCAAGATGATATCCGATAGACCACAAGGTAGCCTGCCAAGTAATACTGAACCCAATTCTAAAGAGCATGTTAAAGCAGTTACATTAAGGAATGGGAAAGTACTAGCTGAACTTGAAAAGAAGTCGCTCCAAGAGCCTGAAAAGGTGAAAGTCGAAGAGGCCGAACCCAAAGAGAATGCCCCGTTGGTACTTAAAGAATACAAGCCACCCATCCCATACCCAGAAAAGTTAAAGAAAGACCTCATGGATGCACAATCCGGTAAATTTCTTGAACTTTTTAAACAGTTATATATTAACTTACCTTTTGTTGAAGCTATTTCACAGATGCGCATGTATGCAAAATTTTTGAAGGAGCTTCTAACAAACAAAAGGAAGCTCAAAGAGCTGTCCACAATGGAACTCAGTGATAAATGTTCAGCTATCCTCCAGAACAAACTATCAACCAAATTAAAAGATCCAGAGAATTTTACTATTCCTTGTTTTATTGGTAGTTTAAATATCGAAAAGACGTTAGCTGATTTAAGTGCTAGTATTAACATAATACCTTATAAAATGTTCAAACAACTAGGTCTTGGGGAACCAAAACCCACTAGGATGAGTATTCAATTAGCTGATAGATCTATCTACTATCCTAGGGGTATCATTGAAGATGTGCTAGTCAAAGTAGATAAATTCATATTCTCTATTGATTTTGTTGTGCTTGACATGGATGAGGATGTTGAAGTGCCTTTAATCCTAGGACGCCCATTTTTAGCCACTGTCAAAGCTGTTATTGATGTGGGGGATGGAAAACTTATGCTTAGGGTGGGTGATGAAGAAATCGTGTTTAAAATTTATGATGCCATACGATTCTCTAGAGAACAAGATGATTCCTGTTATTTTATTGATTCTATTGAGTATTCTGTTCAAGATTGTTTTTAGGAAGTCGCTTTTGAAGACACGTTGGAACTGTGTCTTCTCCAAGGTAGGAAGGTGGACGATGGCACCACGGAAGGCACCACTGAGATAGAGAAGGTAAGAATTGAATTAAACTCCAACAAACCTTCTCTAAGACAAATGGAGCAAGAGGTATTGAGATAAATGATGAACATAGACAAAAACCCGCTATTGAAGAACCTCCCAAACTGGAAGTGAAGCAATTACCCAATCACTTGGAATATACATTCTTGGGAGATAACTCTACACTGCCGGTGAATATTGCTTTGAACTTGCAACCCAATGAGAAAGAGGAATTACTTCAAGTATTAAAAAGGGCCATAGCTTGGAAAATTTCTAACATTAAAGGGATCAGCCCCTCTTTTTGCACCCACAAGATTTTGATGGAGGATGAATACAAACCATGTGTGCAAGCTCAAAGACGACTGAACCTCAACATGAAGGAAGTTGTCAAGGCTGAGGTAATTAAACTTCTAGATGTTAGAGTTATTTATCCTATTTCTAACAGTGCTTGGGTAAGTCCTGTGCAGGTTGTTCCTAAAAGGGGAGGCATGACTGTTGTTGCCAATGAAAAGAATGAATTGATCCCTACAAGAATAGTCACAGGTTGGAGAGTGTGCATTGACTATAGGAAGTTGAATGATGCTACTAGAAAAGACCACTTTCCTTTACCCTTCATTGATCAAATGTTGGAAAGATTGTCAGGGCATATGTACTACTGCTTCTTAGATGGACTCTCTGGTTATTTCCAAATCCTGATAGCTCTTGAAGATCAAGAGAAGACGATATTTACATGTCTATATAACATGTTTTCTTATCGTAAAATGCCTTTTGGGTTATGTAATGCTCCTGCTACTTTTAAGCTTTGCATGTTAGCAGTCTTTAACGAACTCGTGGAAGATATTATGGAGGTATTTATGGATGATTTGTCGGTATTCGATAACTCTTTTCATCTTTACCTTAAAAATTTAGAACGAGTTTTAATAAAATGTGAAGAAACGAACATTGTTCTTAACTGGGAAAAATGCCATTTTATGGTTCGTGAAGGTATTGTGTTAGGACATAAGATTTCTAGTAAAGGGATAGAGGTTGATAAAGCAAAAATTGCGACCATTGAAAAGCTACCTCCCCCTAATTCAATTGAGGCAATTAGAAGCTTTTTAGGACATGCTGGTTTTTATAGAAGATTTATTAAAGATTTTTCTAAAATAGCTAAGCCTTTAACCAAATTACTAGAGAAAAATATTCCCTTCAACTTTAATCAGGAATGTTTAAAAGCATTTAACACTCTCAAAGAGAAATTAACTAATACTCCAATTATAATTTCACCTGATTGGAATTTACCTTTTGAACTAATGTGTGATGCGAGTGATTTTACAGTGGGTGCAGTTCTTGGACAGCAGAAAGACAGGCATTTTCATCCAATTTATTATGCTAGCAAAACTTTGACAGTCGCACAAGAGAATTATATTACCACGGAAAAGGAATTGCTAGCTGTGATTTTTGCGTTTGACAAATTTAGACCATATCTGATTTTGTCTACAGTCGTCATTTATACTGACCATTCTGTTCTTCGTTATTTTTTGACTACGTCTAATGCAAAATTCGACTAATAAGGTGGATTTTATTATTACAGGAATTCAACTTGGAAATACAAGATAAGAAAGGGGCTGAAAATCTTGCGACTGATCACCTTTCTAGGCTTGAGAATCCACACCTCAAGGAGCTTGAAGAAGCCGAAATAAATGACTCGTTTCCTGAAGAACAAATCTTGTCTCTGATTCTGAGGTACATTGGTTTGCTGACATTGTGAATTATTTAGCTGCTAACATAACCCTAAAAGGGTTGACGCATCAGCAAAAGAAGCAATTCTTTGTTAATGTAAAAAACTATTTTTGGGAAGATCCTTTTCTTTTTCGTATATGTGCAGATCAAGTCATTTGAAGATGCGTTACGAAGTCAGAAGCAAACAAGATCTTAGAACACTACCATTTAGGCCCAACCAGAGGACATTACAGTGGGACTAAGACAACTTATAAAACGCTTGAATTAGGTTAATGTGAAATATTTGATGTATGGGGTATTAATTTCATGGGGCCATTTCCTAGTTCGTTTGGGAGTAAATACATCTTAGTAGCAGTTGACTATATGTCTAAATGGGTAGAAGCCCAAGCTTTACTTACCAATGATGCTAGAATGGTTGTAAGATTTCTTAAGAAGCCTTTCTATTGATTTGGAACACCTAGGGCGATTATTAGTGATATGGGTACTCATTTTTGTAATGCTCAGTTCGATAAAGTTTTAAAGAAATATGGAGTGCACTATAGAACAACTACCCCTTACCATCCATAAACAAGTGGACAAGTCAAAGTAGCCAATAGAGAACTTAAACGTATCTTAGAAAAGACGGTATTGTCAAACAGGAAAGATTGGGCAATGAAAGTAGATGATGCTTTATGCGCCTATAGAATTGCTTTTAAAACTCCCATAGGAACATCCCCTTATAGACTTGTTTATGGGAAAAGTTGTCATCTACCATTTGAGTTAGAACATAAAGCATTTCGGGCTATTAAATTTCTAAATTTGGATCTTAAACTTGCAGGGGAGAAAAGATTAATGCAGTTGAATGAGTTAGATGAGTGGTGCACAAATGCATACGAGAACTCACGTCTATATAAGGAGGAAACAAAGTGGCGCCATGATGCTCGTCTAAGGCAACCTAAGCAATTTGTAGCCGGTAACCTTGTCTTTCTATATAACTCGAGGCTCAAGTTGTTCCCTGGAAAGCTGAAATCAAGATGGTCAGGCCCATTTGTAGTTCAAACCGTCTTTCCATATGGCACAGTAGAGGTAACCCATCCAAACCATGACACTTTCAAGGTAAACGATCATAGACTTAAACTTTATAATGGTGAGGGTTTTAAGAACGATAGAAAGGAGCTTAGGCTCCACGAACCGTCGTAAAGATGCATGCAAGGTAAGTCGAGCTTAGACTCTAAATAAGCACTTCTCGGGAGGTAACTCGAGCTCTAATGTTATTAATCTTCTTAGTTTTAGTCTATAGCAGCTAACAATCACTAATTGAGTTATTAAAACGCAGGTTTCATAAGCACATGGCTTGTCGCACGGGCGTGCCCTCGGTCGTGTGGCCTCCACGTTCTGCACACACAGGCATGTCTGTGGCCGTGTGGAAATAGGACTCAATTTCCTTAAACTCAATATGCCACACAGGAGATGATAGGCTCATACGACCATGCCCACAAACCATGGACAATGCTGACCAATCCACACGAGCATAGCCCAAGGTCGTGCCCATAAACCGTGGATGACACTTACTAAGGTGCACGGATATAGCCCACAACCGTGCCAACAGACCGTGTGAAAACTTGACTAAAACACACGGGCGTATGAATCAACACACAGGCGTGGGAGAAATGAAGGACTGAGCCCACGGTCATGCGAGGCGGCCGTGTGAGATCTTAAAATCATATAAACTTAAATGAGTCAAGAGAGAACCACAGGTATACCCCACGGCTGTGCCTGAGATTGCGGGAGCCTCTGATTAAAGCCCACGGGCATGTCTACGAACACACGGGAGTAAGAGAAGCAAACGAAGCAGTACATGGCCTTGCGAGGTGGCCATGTGCACCAACATGCCCAGGGAACATGGGCGTGGGCTGAGAAGCATTTATGACCTGGACCAAATTTCACGATAAACATAGGCTGAAGTTAGACCACACGGGCGTGGGCCACGGCCATGTGACCCAACACGAGCTTAGCATGGTTGTGGCCCCTATTTAAACACCCCATTGTTACTGTTTATCATCCCTACCCTCTTTACCAAAACCCTAGCCGCCAAATCAACCTATCCCCTCCTTTAGCTCCGGCGACCACCATTTACCCCCTTCTTCTTGATTTTCACCACCACCAACCACACACACACACTAAACCAAACCACAAACCCCCTCCATCATCTTTTTTCTCTTCCCCTCTTCTCCTTTACACACCCCACCCATCCACAAAACAACAAACAACTCCCCCAAACCAACCACCGTCCGACTATCACTAGTGCCACTGCCGTCAATTTTTCCCTTACTACTTTTAACTTCAATTTACTTGTTCATTTTTTTATTTTCATTCTGCCATTTTTGACGAACTCTTGATAATATTAGCTTTTGTTTAAATAATTGGTTTCCTATACTTAGATACATATGCTATTTGGTTACCTTTTACATTCTTGAATCTTTGGACATTGTTTTGGCTGAATTTTTGCTTGACGTGAGGTTTATTCCATTATTTTGGCTTATTCAACTGCTTACAGTTACGATTCATTTAGGTTCTTTGACTTGGTTTATTCGTATTCGGTCATCTTACTATTTAGTATTTTAACACATACATTCATGCTAATGACACCACATGCATTATGTTTACTTTGTTACTCGCGCATTTTATTTGACTTAGCAGTTAACTTATCCCCTACTAACTAAAATTTGTTCTCGGATTTCCTAGATCCATAATGACAAACACACGAGGCAAACCAAAGGTTACCATCCCCGCTTCTAAAAAGTGGAAGGGACCTTGTACGACTTTATCAAGCGAATCCGCCGAAGTGTGCCATCCTTTTCTACAGTTTCCAGCGAGACCCCAAGAGGATCTCTTCAAAATCTTTTGAGTGAGATCGCTTGGCACAGGCTGGTGTACTGATTTGGCTGCCCTAGAGCAAGTCCACCTTGCCGAATCAGTTCGGGCCTACCTCACTCCTGAACCATGAGGGTGCTTCTTTGACATTATCGAGTCGACGTACATAGAACTCACATTAGAGTTGTGTTTGACATTCCATCTACAGACAGTCATGTTAGAGTTCGATGACCTCGGTACAGTTTATTTCCGTCTTGGCGGCTTAATACAGCAATTGAGTGTCCCAAAGTTCGAAGTCACTTTAGGACTCTATACAGAAGAATTTATAGACGAAGATGACTTCTCTGATCTCCACCGCCACATTCATTACGCACCATCCTCATGTTGGGCAGCCATCATCCCTGCTTCAGGCAATTATAACCCCAATCGCTCCAAGGCATCAGCTCTCTCTCCAGCATTACAATATCTACATGCCCTCCTAGCTCACACTTTGACTAGTTGGCGAGAGAGCACCGGCATCGTCAATACCCATGACGCATACTTTTTATGGAGCATGGCGCAATGGCATATTTTTGACTTGGCATATTTCATTGCCATCGCTATTCACCATTATACCAAACGCCACCGAAAAGGAGCAATCTGCATCGGTCCTTATGTGACGTGCCTATTGAGACACTTCGACCTCCTAAATACAGTGGCGCAGTCCTCATCGCTCACTGATAAATGCTAATTTATACATATTTTTACCTCATGTTTAGCCTATATTTTGGATGAATTATTATCAATTTAGTGAGAATTGGTGCTCTTAATCCTTATTTTTCATATCTTATACTCAGGAGAGCATAGGGAAGAGAAAAGAATAGGAAATGGACTGAAAATGAGGAAAATGGGCCAAAAATGACATAACACACGGCCCAAGGAATTACCACACGGCCGTGCCACACGGCCGTGCCACATGAAGATCACACGGTCTAGCTCTCGACAAGCACGGGTAGGCCACACGGCCGTGCCAAATCACACGGCCTTTGTTGAAGTCACACGGGCGTGGCACACGGGCGTGTTCTAGTCGTGAGGAAGAGGAATTTCACTCGAATTGGGATACTTGGAGGCTAAGAAAGGCTCCCCAAAGCTCTATATAAAGACCCTAGGAGGCAACTCTTAGTGTGTGCTTATTTCCCCCAAAAGGGAAGTATTCTTTGCTGCCAACATAGAGAGTGGAAGTAGGGATTACTCGCAGGGAAGCTGATTGAATTATTCCAGAAGCCGGAATTCTGCAGCATTATAGAGGATCTCCCTAAATTCTTTCAGGGGTTTTCGGGTTCTTTTATGTTTTGTTATTTTATTTCTTCTGGGATGTTTTCTTTCTTTATTATGAACTAAACCCCTCAAATACTTGAGGGGGATGAAACCTAAGACAGATCTTCTTATTATTTATTCTTGAGTTATATGATAAATACTTGAGTTGTTCTTAATTATGTGTTCTTCATTCTTGATTTAATAAACCTAGGTATTACTTCAAGAATTAGATGTGCTTAGAGCAGAGGAGCAAAAGTCCCTGTGATAAGAGTAGATCTACCATAATTAAGCGGAGTTGCATGCAACCCTAGACATAGGGCGACATAAATCTGTCGGATTAGGGTCAAACCTAATATGGGGAACCATTGATCGAATTAATGCAACCTAAGAAGTTAATTGATAAAGGAACTTTAATTAACAACTTAGGCCTAGTTGCTCTTCACCTCGACGGAGGGTTTAGCATAAATTAGGGATCTCTACGGATCAAGTCAAGAGAATAAATCGTCTAGCTCAAGAACCAGTACAAGTGAAGTCTAGGTGGATTCTCCCTTAAGTATTGTCCATATCAATCAGCTTTTCCCCTAAAAGTTTTCTCAATTTACTCTTTGTGTCTTCTTAGTTTAGTTTTAGAATTATTTTAAACAAACCCCTCTTTTATTCTTAGTCTAGATAATAGAAAGAAAGAAAGTAATAATACTTTTAGTTCCCTTGGGTACGATAACTCGGTCTTGCCACTAAGCTATACTACTGTTCGATAGGTGCGCTTGCCTTAAAGCGTCGCGATATTAGTTAGTTTTGGTGTGATCAAGTTTTTTATAAATTTTATTACTTAGTATCGCGAACGAGGATATCAAGTTTTTGGCGCCGTTGCTGGGGAACTAAAATATTACGAAAGCTCGATTTCTATTACTTTAGCCATATATTTATATTTATTTATTTTTCTTTTATTTTTATTTTCAATTTAATTTATTTTTATTTTTATTTTTCTTTTCTTTTAAATTTTTGAGTTTTCTTTGCTTTTTCTTTTTAGGTATTTTTAGTTTATGACTAGAAACAATCCAACAGGACCACTACTTTTCGACGAAGATCTAGAAGCAACAGTTCGCAGAAATCGCAGAGAAATTAGACGCAGTCTACATTATCCTGAACAAGAACCTGATCTAGAGCCAGAACCTACAGAAGAGATGGAAGCAAATCAAGATGTTCTACCACCTCCCGCAATAGTCACGCCACCAACAATTCAAGAAGAAGCTCCGCGCACTATGTATGATTATGCTAAACCTAGTTTGGCTGGTACCCAAACTAGCATTCTTAGACCAACTATTGCTGCTAATAATTTTGAGTTAAAACCTAACACCATTCAGATGATATAGCAATTGGTACAGTTTGATGGTTTACAGGATGAAGATCCAAACTCACACATAGCCAATTTTTTAGAACTTTGTGATACCTTCAAAATAAATGGCGTTTCTGATGATGCCATTCGATTGAGGCTATTTCCATTCTCTTTGAGAAATAAAGCCAAACAGTGGTTAAATTCTCTACCACGAGGCTCAATTACCACATGGGAGCAGATGACCGAAAAATTTTTACTCAAATATTTTCCTCCAGCTAAAACAGCCAAATTACGAAACGATATTTCTTCTTTTGTGCAGATGGATTTAGAAACACTTTACGATGCATGGGAGAGATACAAAGATCTTTTGAGAAGGTGTCCTCATCATGGATTACCTTTGTGGCTACAAGTTCAAACCTTCCACAACGGTTTAAATCTGTCAACCAGACAAATAATCGATGCAGCCGCAGGAAGAACCATCAATAATAAAACACCTGATGCAGCTTACGAATTTATTGAGAAGATGAGGACAAAGCCGACGAAAGCCACAGGAGTTTATAATATTGATGCTGTTACTATGCTCACTAACCAAGTAGAACTTTTAAATAAGAAATTTGATAATTTTGTTGGTTCTACGCAGGCTCAACCAGTGATGCAATGTGATGCAGCTCTAGGAAATACGTTTAATTCAGACCATCTACACAACATAGAAGCCGAACATGCCAATTATATGGGTAATAATTCTCGACCTCAAAATAATCCTTATAGTAACACTTATAATGCAGGTTGGAAAAATCACCCAAATTTTTCATGGGGAGGACAAGGAAATCATAGACAACAGCCTCCGGTATTTCAGCAACCACCACCACAACAGGAGAAAAAGCCGAACTTGGAAGAGATGTTCACCAAATTTATTGCCATATCAGAAACTCGTTTCCAAAATACCGAAACGGCACTAAGGAACCAGCAAGCATCTATTCAAGGACTTGAAACTCAAATAAGCCAGCTTGCTAAGCTAATTTCGGAAAGACCACAAGGTGGATTTCCAAGGAACATTGAGACCAATCCAAAAGAACAAATTCATGCCGTGAGCACAATAGATGAGGAGGTTTTAATCAAAGACAACTCAAACAAGGAGCTTGAGGTGAATAAAGGTAAAGTAGAGGTAAGCAGGAACAAGCCAGAGATCAACGAACACAAGCCTCGTATCCCATACCCAAGAGCGCTTCAGAAAGACTGCACAGATGAACAATTCGGTAAGTTTCTTAAACTCTTAAAAAAATTACATATTAACTTACCATTTGTTGAAGCAATTTTGCAGATGCCAGACGCGGTTAAATTCTTAAAAGAACTCTTGACAAACAAGCGGAAGCTAGAGGAGAAATCTCATGTGGAATTAAATGCAATCTGCTCAGCTATTCTTCAAAATAAACTACCAACCAAACTGAAAGATCCAGGGAGTTTTACTATTCCTTGTTTATTTGGTAGCCTAGACACAAAAAATGCTTTAGCTGATTTAGGGGCTAGTATAAATGTCATGCCTTATACACTGTTTAAACAACTAGGTCTTGGAAAACCGAAGCGAACTAAGATGAGCATTCAACTGGCTGATAAACCTATTAGGTCTCCTAAAGGAATAGTTGAAGATGTGCTCGTCAAAATTGATAAATTTATATTCCCAGTTGACTTTGTTGTTTTAGACATTGTTGCAGATAGCAATGTACCCTTAATTCTAGGGCGACCCTTTTTAGCAACTGCAAGAACAATAATTGATTTAGGAACAGGTAAACTTACACTACGTGTGGGTGATGACCAAGTTACCTTACAAGCTCGAAACTCGATTATGATTGTTGATAATAATATAGTTACGAGTCCTTGCAAAAAAAATAATCTCACCACCCAACCTTCTGTGCAGGATACACTCTACATAAAGGCAACCCAATCACAAACAAGTCCATCCAAGGGAGATGCACCTGAAAAGCGAACGCTTCAGATCGAGGAACTAGATGAGTGGCTGAACTATCATGAAAAACCCAAAACAGGTCACACCAACCCAGAGCATCACCAAGACGACCCCCAGGTACAAACGAATCAACTCAAGGTAGGGGATAAGGTAATCTTAGGGGAAGACGATCCTCGAATCTTGAATTCAAAAGAGCATACAAGTGACACACCTTACTTCACGGTAATGAAAATCTTTCCCTATGGTACAGTCGAGATAAAACATGAGTCACTCGGTACTTTTAAGGTAAATCACACTCGACTCAAATCTTACGTTGATAATGAAATTGTAAGCATGATAGAAGAGTACCAACTCTTCAAACCACCATGAACCTACAAGCTCGAGCAAAGTCGAGCTTAGACTATAAATAAGCGCTTCTCGGGAGGCAACCCGAGCACTAACATAGTAACTTTTCTTCTATTTTGTTTTCAGTCTTTTTATACAGCAACTAACACCTTTGATGTAGGAAATTAGGACCACACGGCCTGGAACACGGGCGTGCCTAAGGCCGTGTGACATCTTAAAATCGAGACATGGTCGTGCACTCAGACCGTGTACAAACAGAGTAAATTTTTCCCAAAAGCACGGGAGGTCGACAAATCCCCACGGTCGTGCAACATGGCCGTGGCAACCATGCAGTATCAACACGGGCTCGCACAACGCCACACGCCCGTGTCCCCAAGCAGTGGCCAACACTGTCAAATTAGACACGGCCGTGTGACTACCTACACGACCGTGCGAAAAAGCGAACAAGTTCTCCACGGCCATGCAATATGGCCAACACGGGCTAACCCCGAGCCACACGAGCGTGCGCCTCTATTCTCCCATACGTTTCAAAAGGGAGCTCTACAGCTCATATTCAAACGAAAATGGGAACACCCTGCCACAATTGCCGACTCTTCCTTATAAATTCATCCTAAATTCAGGAAGTTTCAATTCTCTCCCTATCTTATGATATTATACTTCTCTTGCTATTTATGTATCTTTGTACATTGAGGGCAATGTACATCTTAAGTGTGGGGGGAAGCTTACTTTAAATTTCTACATTATCTGAAAAATCCCTGAATTTTTTTTCCTTATGCTTTGTTCTCAAATAATTCTCAGTCTCTTATTAGGAATTAATTCTGATTGATTTATGATTTCTATTGATATATTGAGAATTAAGATATAGGTACTTGTACTTTGATCATTCAAACTTTAAAACATTAGGGAATCAAGCATGATAAGTTGAAATTTTTGAGAACCCCCAATTTTTGCATAAGTTATTTTCCCTAATTCTAAGTATTATCTTGAGATTTGAAATTCACAGGATTGACATCAAAAGCCATAATTCTGGTGAGATCTTGAGCCCTTTTTGAGCATACATTCTTTCGTGCTCACTTTTATTATTGCTTTGAGTGAGTCAATACTGAATTGTTATTCTAGAACTTGTTCGATTATACATGTTGAGACCACATCATTGATTTGATATACCGAAATGATAAAGGCACTTAGGATTTAACCCACTTACTCCACAAAAAGCCTACCTCCATGAATTAACCCCTAGTAAACCCCATTGAGCCTAAACAACCTTTTCCTTGACTTACCCTCTAATTATTAACCAATAACCCATTTTTGTTGAATTTTATTCAATTATTTTGACCCCTATTTTTGTTGAGATTTGAAGTGATTTTTATCTAGCTTTACTCTCTTCTCTATTTTTAAATTTTCAAGTTATTTAGTTTGAATTGTTCCTAAAAAAAAAAAGAAAAGAAAAGAGTACATACAGTAAAATTTGATTGTAAATTGTAAATAGTTCGATAAATTTTTGCATATTTCTATTTTAAGGCTACCAAGGCAGAAATGATAGTATCATAAGAATTAGCTGAGAAATATGTTCCATTGATAGAGATTTTTTCTAGCTAGATAATTTTTCAGTTCAATCTCGATTCTAACCTTCTTTTTGCAGCCTGTGACAACACCCCTAACCAAGCCCCGTTACAACCATTAAAAGACCTTTTGATCAATGTATCATATCAAACTATAGTGGTGGAGATTTGATTTTCTTGCAAGCTTATGGTAATAACTTTTCATGTTGATTAAGGAGTGCTTAAATTTTGAACCCTAAACACTTCGAGTGGATAGAGTGAACCTTTAGTGAGGATGTCAACTCCTGTTAATTAAGATGGAGAGATAACTACTTAGAAGGAAGGAAGAGACTTATGTTTTCAATGATAAAATTCTCAACTTAGAGTGATTGAGTCTTTAATGTTCTTCTGATTGAATTACTCATTGTATGATTACCTGTGGACTAGTTTGAAACATTATTGATAAAGATTGTAGGTTGAGAGGAATAATTCTTATTTAGGGATTGAGATTTTGCTTGAGGACAAGCAAAGGTTTAAGTGTGGGGGTATTTGATAAACGCTAATTTATACATATTTTTACCTCATGTTTAGCCTATATTTTGGATGAATTATTATCAATTTAGTGAGAATTGGTGCTCTTAATCCTTATTTTTCATATCTTATACTCAGGAGAGCATAGGGAAGAGAAAAGAATAGGAAATGGACTGAAAATGAGGAAAATGGGCCAAAAATGACATAACACACGGCCCAAGGAATTACCACACGGCCGTGCCACACGGTCGTGCCACATGAAGATCACACGGACCAGCTCTCGACAAGCACGGGTAGGCCACACGGCCGTGCCAAATCACACGACCTTTGTCGAAGTCACACGGGCGTGGCACACGGGCGTGTTCTAGTCGTGAGGAAGAGGAATTTCACTCGAATTGGGATACTTGGAGGCTAAGAAAGGCTCCCCAAAGCTCTATATAAAGACCCTAGGAGGCAACTCTTAGTGTGTGCTTATTTCCCCCAAAAGGGAAGTATTCTTTGCTGCCAACATAGAGAGTGGAAGTAGGGATTACTCGCAGGGAAGCTGATTGAATTATCCCAGAAGCCGGAATTCTGCAGCAATATAGAGGATCTCCCTAAATTCCTTCAAGGGTTTTCGGGTTCTTTTATGTTTTGTTATTTTATTTCTTCTGAGATGTTTTCTTTCTTTATTATGAACTAAACCCCTCAAATACTTGAGGGGGATGAAACCTAAGACAGATCTTGTTATTATTTATTCTTGAGTTATATGATAAATACTTGAGTTGTTCTTAATTATGTGTTCTTCATTCTTGATTTAATAAACCTAGGTATTACTTCAAGAATTAGATGTGCTTAGAGCAGAGGAGCAAACGTCCCTGTGATAAGAGTAGATCTACCATAATTAAGCAGAGTTGCATGCAACCCTAGACATAGGGCGACATAAATCTGTCGGATTAGGGTCAAACCTAATATGGGGAACCATTGATTGAATTAATGCAACCTAAGAAGTTAATTGATAAAGGAACTTTAATTAACAACTTAGGCCTAGTTGCTCTTCACCTCGACGGAGGGTTTAGCATAAATTAGGGATCTCTACGGATCAAGTCAAGTGAATAAATCGTCTAGCTCAAGAACCAGTACAAGTGAAGTCTAGGTGGATTCTCCCTTAAGTATTATCCATATCAATCAGCTTTTCCCCTAAAAGTTTTCTCAATTTACTCTTTGTGTCTTCTTAGTTTAGTTTTAGAATTAGTTTAAACAAACCCCTCTTTTATTCTTAGGCTAGATAATAGAAAGAAAGTAAGTAATAGTACTTTTGGTTCCCTTGGGTACGATAACTCGGTCTTGCCACTAAGCTATACTACTGTTCGATAGGTGCGCTTGCCTTAAAGCGTCGCGATATTAGTTAGTTTTGGTGTGATCAAGTTTTCTATAAATTTTATTACTTAGTATCGCGAACGAGGATATCACTCACACTCATCGGCCAACTGTCTCCATAAGGCATATCCAACATGCTTCATATGAGGATGATCGAGCGATAACGTGGGTTTGATCCACCCTAATACTGTGTATCGCGATCCACTGATTAGGATGCCCCCGAGGATATTACTGATTATATCCCTCCCCCTCACGAGGACCCACCACCGCAACCACATCAGAGTCACCGCCATGTCATATTGACCGACCTCTTTGAGCAGTTTGCATGCTTCGAGCAGTATTGCACCCAATAGTTCGATAGCATCGCTCACTGTTTTGATAGCATTGGGGTGACTCTGCAGTAGATTTGCCACCATTTTTACATTTCACCTCCACCACCACCACCTCACGATCCATCTACTGTTGAGGACATATGAGTCCTCTTTATTTGCTTTTGTTTTTTCTCATCTGTTTGTTTTAATTTTAATTTTAATTTTATTTTGTTTTTGTTCTACAAAACTTTTATTCTTATATTTTGAACATTTTATGTATATGTTGTTTCTAAATGAGTAACCATCATAACTCCTTCGATTTGTTTCCCTAAAACATTATTGATGATATCGCAGTTTCAAAAGCTCGATGCTACTCAGGAATATACAAATCCACCGGGGAAAGATACTTCACGACTGCCATGTCTTGCTCGACCACGACACCAGACACCTCAACTATCTTCATTTGGCATCGTGAATGTGGAACCTTATCCTCTACCACCACCGGAGTATCCTCTCCCACCTTTACCTCTACCTAGTTCATCAGGCACTTCATCTCAAACTCTGCTCTCACTATTCCAAAGGATTTCATCCAAAATTTAGGAAGTTTTACTTCTCTCCCTATCTTATGATATCATGCTTATATTCTTATTATTTATCTTTGTACATTGAGGACAATGTACATCTTAAGTGTGGGGGGTCATTCGTATCATTATCAGAAAATCCCTAAATTTTATATTATTCGCAAGTATTTTTTTTATCACTATTAGAATGAATTTTGATTGATTTATGATTTTTATTGATATGTTTTGAATTAAATCATAGGCAGTTGTGCTTTGATTGTTTAACCTTTAAGACATTAGAGAATCAAGCATGATAAGTTGAATTTTTTAGAATTTAAAATTTTTCTAGGTTGTTTCCACAAATTTAGGTATTATCTCGAAATTTGAAATTCACAAGATTGACATCAAAAGCCACAATTTTTGTGAGATCTTGAGCCTTTAGAGCATATATCCTTTCTTGTTCACTTTTATTGTTGCTTATGAGTGTGTCAATATTGATTTGTTATTCTAAAACTTGCTTCGATTATGCATGTCGAGACCACATATTTGATTTGATACACCGAGATGATAAAGGCACCTAGGTTTTAACCCACTCACTCCATAAAAGCCTATCTTCATAATTAACTCTTAATAAACCCCCTTGAGCTTAACGAACCATTTATTGATTTACCTTCAATATTAACCTATAACCCATTATTTTTGAAATCTCCTTAATTAATTTGATCCCTATTTTGTCAAGATTTGAATTGAATAATTATCTAGCTATATTCTCCTTTTCAGTTAGTAAAGTTTCATTATTTGATTTGTTATTAAAAAAAATTTTAACACAAAATTATTTCAATTTTTAATCTACAGTTTAGCATATTATTACGAAGCTGTGTACTTAAATGATGTTACTCATGAAGAAAAGCTAAACTCTAGGAATATGTGTCCAGTAATGTAATTTCTCAATTTTTAGTTATTTTTCTAGTTAGGTAAGTTTTCAGTTCAATCTTGATTCTAACTTCCTTTTTTCAACTTGTGTCCACACCCCTAACCAAAGCCTCATTACAACCCTCTAAAGACCATTTGATCGATGTATCATCTCAATTCATAGTGGTGGAGATTTGATTTTCGTGCAAGCCTATGGTAATAACTTTTCATGTTGACTAATGAGTGCTCAATTTATGAACCTTAAACACTTTGAGTGATTTGAGTGAATCTTTAGTGAGGATGTCAATTCTTGTTAGTTTTGAATTAAAGGTGATTACTTAGATAATGGGAAACGCCTATGTTTTTGTGAAAAAAATGCTCAACTTGGATTTTTTGAAACTTTGATATTCTTTCAGTTGAATTCTCAATGTATGATTACTTGTGGGTTATTTCGAAACATTATTGATAGGAATTATAAATTGAGAAGAATTAATTTTAATTGTGAGTTGAGGACTTTGCTTGAGGACAAGCAAATGCTTAAGTGTGGGGGTATTTGATAAACCATAAAAGAAACATATATTGAACACACACTTAGCATATTTTTGGATGATTTACTTTATAATTTAACGAATTTGATGCTCCTAACCCTTTAATTTCATGTTCTATGCATAGGTGTGTCGAAACCATTTTTAAAACTTTTAGAAAACGTGATCGATTTAAAAAAATAGGGAGTCGCCACCAACCCTTTTTTCTTTAGGCGTGATTCGATCACCCCACCCTTTTTTTTTAAAAAAGAAAATTTAGGTCTGCAAAAAAAAAAAAAAACAAGGTTCAGAAGTCGGTTACATGCAAGGAGGGATTAGCATCCTCGCACGCCCGAAATTGGTACCATTTTGATTAATAATTGTCCTAATACTGAAATTTGAAAAGAAAGAAAAAGATGTGATTTAAACACTTCGGATTGAGTTTTAAGATTTACTCGTTTTGAAGGAAAAAAATGCCATATCCAACACGTTAAGACATAACACTTCAAAACTCTCAAAACCGAGATCATCTTGTAATTCTTAAAACATACAATAAAAAGGTTATTTAGTTATTTGGTCAAACGAAAAATTACAACCCAGCACGTTAGGGCGCAATTATACAATTTTCCCAAACACTCAATATTGTCTTATTTCAAAAATTTTTAATTGGCGGATTTAAAAGTGATTTAGTGCATTTGGTTTGAGTTGAGCTTCAGGATTCCCTCTTTTTAAAGGAACGAAATAACACCTCCAGCACGTTAGGAGATGCAATCTTGAACCTTTAATACCAAGTTCATCTCAAAACATGTAATTCAAAAGGTTATTAGTTATTTAGCCAAACGAAAAACCGCAACCTAGCACGTTAGGGCACAATCTCTTGATTTTCCAAATACTAAGCATTGCCTCATTTCAAAAATGTCTAAATTGATCTTTTTTAAAGAAAAATGATTTTGAATACTTGGTTTGAAATTGAGTGAAAATTAGAGTTGAAATCATGATTCTAATGCGCATGGCAAAAACACAACCAATAATCTCGGAATAAAATATTAGAGTTGAAATCATGACTCTAATGCGCATGGCAAAAACACAACCAATAATCTCGGAATAAAATATATCACAATACTACTTCTAAAAATGAACAATGATCATTCGAAGATATAGCATTCCACCACATGAACATCCATATTAAAAATAAAGAATGAAATAACAATTATTGCCAAACGAATTTTCATAAGCATGAGATAATAAACCCTAGAACAAATAAAAAGAAAAGAACTTGAAATTGTTAATGGAAGATTAATAAAATACACAAATTACAATTTAAAATTAAGTATAAGAATTTAAATTAGAAATATATATGGATTTTGAACCAAATACTTTATATAAAAAATGGTATTATGTAATACAATTTAAACAAGTTCTATAATCAATAAAAATCCAAAAATATACAATAAAATAATAATGCATGAAAGAGAACAACACTTTACAAAATTTTTGAATGATATATATATATATATATATATATATTAATGAAGTATTGGTATTTTAAAAGAATAAAAGTAACTTTAATTGTAATATATAAAAGAATGCATATAAAAAATGACTTTTAAAAGAAATCTATTAAAAAATGTTTATACATGATTAACAAGATATATATGATATAAATTAATAATATACAAAGCAATATAAGAGTAATAGAAATAATGATATATAAAACAAAAAATTTAATGTAAATGAAACATGTACATATAGATAATAGAAAATAATTGAAATGAACAAAATACAATTCAAAATAAGGTTGTAAGAAGAAATAAAGTATGCATATATATGTACATAGGTAAATCTAAAATAAAATACAAATATAAAATAATATAAAACTTAATATATATATATATATATATATATATATATCCATAATTTGTAAATAAACAAAACCATTCGATGGTGGTAGGGACTAAAATAAACCATATACAGGTAATTAATGACTAGAAATGCAAATGTTCCAGGAATTAAAACACTATGTTGGTCGGGGAGTAAAATGAAATTAATTTAAAATTCAAGGCTTAAAATATAAATAGATATCAGGCTATTAAGGACCAGACTAACACGTGCGTAGACTTGTGGGGACTCATTGGGAAATTATCCCAGACCCTTAACACAACGCCGTTCGAACGCTGGTCCCCTAATGGTTCGAGGACTAAATTGAAACGATAATAAGAAACGTAGCTAAATTTAAAAAAAACGGGCAATGGACTGCACTGTATGACGCTGCGAAAGTGGAAGGACCTGCAACACAATTAGACCGATGCTCAAAAACACGTGGATCCTCCCCGGGTTGGGTCACGCACGTGGGTTAGAGCATTAAACGACACCATTTTGGTCGTGGGCAGATCGTCCAAAACGACGTCGCACTAGGGGGTATAAATACTAAAAAGAGCCTTGAGAATTCATTTTTTCAACAGCCTTTTTTCAAAAAAAAAAATCCTCCCAAAAAAGAAATGAAATCAGCCCTCTAAGCACCAGCCTAAGGTCGGCTGTGCTGCGGTCATCGGGCCATCGTCCTCCATCGAACCCGCCACCGTGTATGGTGGTCAGGGTTCGCGAAAAAGGCTTTATTGGCCTTTTAAAAAACCACTAAACCTGGATTTAAGCGTTAAAACACCCGAATCTCTCCCTAAAATCGCAAACGAGACCAAGGCTATTCGGGACTCTGATCATCCTCCAAAGGTAAAGTTTTTATTTTTTTTACTTTTCTATGTACATGCAATAAGTTAGAAGCGAAATAAACCGAAAATATGTGAAATATACCTCTGAATTTTTCTATTTTTGTATTTCAAAAAATCGTAAGAGACGAACAAAGGTTTCGGGCTTCTTTTTATAGCCGAGAATAAAAGATAAAAGGTATAAAAATATTGAGTTTCTTTTGCTTTATTTTTTGATACTTGTTCTTGCGTGTTGGGGTTGCTATCTTTCCCATTTTGGTCTGTTTTGTAGGTGCAGAGGGAAGTCAACGGAGGAGAGTTCCCATTTTGGTGCTAAGAGGCCGATATAGTCGAACCTCGGGCACTGGAAAAGCAGGTGTGGTGGCCCCTCGGGTGCCGGATGTCCTGGCGAAGCACGTGGGGGAGTATGGCGCGAAGGGAGGGCTTAGAAACCCTAGGGTTTCTGAGTTGGCTTAGCATGTGGGCTCCTTTTTGGGCTCTTAGTATTTGGGCTATAGGGGGTTTGGGGCTAATTTGGGCCACGCCCGATATGGGCTTATAAATGGACATTGAATTTGGACTTTATTCAATTTGATTTTTCTTTTTTGATTTGTTGTCTTTTTTTGGTTTAAAAATGGGCCAGGACATATTTGGGTTAGTACAGCTGCCCTCTTTGCTCATTATCGTGTAACGAGAATAGAGCAATGACCTCCAAGAAAGACCAATCTTGCCCGGGCTTGCTGAGTCTTGACCTCTTCTGTGCCTCTCTTCTTCTAGTAGCTTCATTCCAATCTACTGTATCTTCAAAGGCATAGGAATCATTATTTTGCCTCAACAAAATTTTAGAGAGAAGAGATTTGTAACTTCGGTCTACTCCACTAGGACTTCAAGGAAATAAGGATTGGAAATTGATCCTGATCTACTGTAATTCCACTGGGACTTCAAGGAGATAAGGATTGGAAATTGATCCTGATCCACTGTGATTCCACTAGGACTTTAAGGAGATAAGGATTGGAAATTGATCCTAATATACTGTAATTCCACTGGTACTTCAAAGAGATAAGGATTGGAAATTGATCCTGATCCTTGTAATTTCACTGGGACTTCAAGGAGATAAGGATTGGAAATTGATCCTGATCCACTGTGATTCCACTAGGACTTCAAGGAGATAAGGATTGGAAATTGATCCTGATCCACTGTAATTCACTGGGACTTCAAGGAGATAAGGATGTCGCCATGTTGTCCTCTGTGGTCACGACCTGTAGAATCGGTTTTATGTGCTTATGCTTATGCAAAGTGATTAGGGTGCTATGATCAAAATGAATCAAATACTCATAACTGAATGTATTATCAATAGTGTATGTGGTGAGAATGATCCTTTTTAATACTTAAGGACTCATTGCTCGTATCATGCTGTCTTCTTGTTTGGCTGGTATTTTGCCAAAAACCCAAAGAAACAATCCTATTTTGCTCAATTGCTTTGCCCCACTATAACTTCAGGGTTTGTTCCATAAAGCTTATACCATTATTAATCCATCCTACTGTCATTAGGGAATAAAGGATTTGCGTTATTTCAAAATGATCTATTATGCCCTCCTCCAGGTACCGAGCATAAATGCAGAATTTCTTCTTTAAAAGAGATTTTCTTCTTGTCGCTTGCTTGTTAAAGCCTTATTGCTGCTATTTTGTTCAAAAATTTGAAGGAGTCTTTAATATTTGGACGCCCTTTTCCTAAACATTTGGCAGGTTTTAAATAATAGTCCTGCTTTAGGTTCTTGTATTATTTAAAAGCTTCTAGAGTAATATGCAGAACTTTTTCTATGAAAGCATTATTAGTTCATCAATCATTATTTTAATGCAACATGCTTGCAAAAGGTAATAACAATAGACAAGAACAAAATTGGTGTAAGTTAAAACTCAGGATGATTTATCCAAGAAAAATGAAAATAGAAGAAGTTAATCGAAAATGCATATCTTGAAAGGAACAAAGTATTCAAAGATAGCCAATACAATAAGAACAAACAATAGGTGCCCTAGATATCGCAACCTGAGTTTCTCTGTACGAGCTTCCGGGAGACTACTTTGAGTTTGATGTATGTCTAGGAGATCTTGAGTACTTTGTTGAGGCCCCCAAGACGCAACCTATCCCTTCTTTGTTAATTCCAACATAACAGGATCACCATATATCACTATTTTCTTTGCTAATTCCAGCATAACAGGATCACCGCATATCACCGTTTGAGACATCCTTTCCAAGTTTTCAGCTCAAATCCCATTTAGTCTCAAGGCACCCTTTGCGAGTTTTCACCTTAGCCTTTCCTTTTTTTTTAAAGGTCTCAAAGCGCCCTTTGCGGGTTTTCACCTTGGCCTCTTTCTCCTTTATGCGTAGTACTTCTTAACTGAATCCGAGTTCACAGGATTGGGCAAGCTTTTTCTAAGCATTTCGGCCAAGATCAGCACTCCTCCGGAGAAAGCCTTCCTTACCACGTATGGTCCTTCCCAATTTGGCATCCATTTTCCTCTGAAATCTTTTTGTATAGGGAGGATCTTCTTCAACACCAAGTCCCCCTCCTGAAATTCCCTTGGGCGAACCTTTTTATCATAAGCTCGCATCATTCGCTTTTGATACATCTAACCATGTTGTATAGCCCTTAGCCTTTTTTCCTCAATCAAGTTCAGTTGATCATATCGGGATTGGATCCATTCCGCTTTGTCTAACTTCAATTCTGACAAAACCCAAAGAGAAGGTATCTCTACTTCAATGGGTAGAACTGCCTCCATTCCATAGACCAGTGAGAAAGGTGTTGCCCCAGTAAAAGTTCTGACAGATTTCCGATAAGCATAGAGAGCAAAGGGTAAGTTCTCATGCCAATCTTTATAAGTTTCTGTCATCTTTCCTACAATCTTCTTAATGTTTTTATTGGCTGCTTCTATTGCACCATTCCATTTCGGGTGATGCGGTGACGAGTTATGGTGTCTGATCTTGAACTGATTACAGACCTCGACTATCGTACTACTGTTCAAATTAAGCGCATTGTCTGATAAAATCTTCACAGGTATCCCATATTGGCATATGATTTCCTTTTTTAAGAATCTGCTAACTTTCGATTTAGTGACATTAGCGTATGAAGCAGCCTCTACCCACTTGGTGAAGTAATCGATAACCACGAAGATGAATCGATGTCCATTTGAAGCTTTTGGTGAGATTGGCCCAATGACATCCATGCCCCACATAGAGAAAGGCCATGGGGAAGTCATAACATACAAGGGCGAAGGAGGCACATGAATCTTGTCCCCGTAAATCTGGCATTTGTGACATCTCTTGGCATAGTTGATACAGTCTCCTTCCATGGTGGCCAATAATACCCGAATCTCATAATTTGTCTGGCCATTGTAAAGCCTTTGGCATGGGTTCCACAAATGCCCTCATGGACTTCTTCTAGAATTTTCTTAGCTTCGACAGTGTCCACACATCTCAATAAAACTTGATCCTTTCTTCATTTGTAAAGGATCTCCCCGTCTAAAACATAATCATAGGCCAGTCTTTTCAATGTCCTTTTTTCGTTCTCAGTCACCTGATCGGGATATTCACGATTTCTCATGTATCTCAATATATCCTAATACCAAGGGTGGTCATCTCTTTCTTCTTCATCCATATTGTAACAATGGGCTGGGGCTTCGTAGATACTTATTTGAATAGGCTTTACATCCTCTTGTCTACTTACCTTAATTATGGAGGCCAAAGTGGCCAAAGCATCTGCCATCTGGTTTTCCTCTCGTGGGAGATAACTAAAGGTGATGTCATCAAACTCCTCAATTAACCCTGTGACTATCCTTCGATAATTGATCAATTTGGGATCTTTCGTCTCCCATTCACCCTTTAGTTGGTAGATCACTAGTGCAGAATCTCCATACACTTCTAGCATTCTGATTTTACGCTCTATGGCTGCTCGGAGCCCCATGATACATGCTTCGTATTCTGCCATATTATTTGTGCAATCAAAATCCAATTTGCAAGTGAATGGATAATGATCTCTATTTGGGGATACTAAGACTGCCCCAATCCTATTACCGACAGCATTCGATGCTCCGTTGAAATTCAACCTCCAAAGATAATCCTTTAGGATGTATTCTTTCACAGCCGCTACACATATTAGATCCTCATTGGGGAAGTCGAAATTCAATGACTCATAATCCTCTAGAGCTCTGCTAGCTAGAAAATCTGCTATTGTACTTCCTTTGACGGCTTTTTAACTCACATAAACGATGTCGAATTTAGAAAGCAAAATTTGCCATCTAGCCATCCTTCTATTTAAAGCAGTTGACTCCATCATATACTTTAGTGGGTCTAACTTCGATATGAACCAAGTCGTGTGGTACAACATGTATTGTCTCAACCTCCGAGTTGTCCAAATCAATGTGCAACACAACTTCTCAACTGGCAAGTATCTCATCACACACTCAATGAATTTTTTACTGAGGTAATATATTGTTTTTTCTTTCCGTCCTGACTCGTCATGTTGACCAAACACACATCCCATGGAGTTATTAAACACTGTCAAATACAATATTAATGGCCTATTTGGGCGTGGAGGTGATAACACTGGGGGACTTGATAAATATTGCTTAACCTTGTCAAAAGCTTTTTGACATTCATTATCCCATACGCCTGGGTTGTGTTTCTTCAGAAGACGAAATATAGGGTCACATTTCTCAGTTAATTGTGAGATGAACCGGGCAATGTAATTTAGCCTTTTGAGGAAACCTCGTACTTTTTTTTGGGTGCCCGGCAGGAACAATTCTTGTATGGCCCTAACTTTATCTGAGTCAATCTCAATTCCCCTTTTACTAACGACGAATCCTACCAATTTTTCAGATCTAGCTCCGAAAGTGCATTTCGCCGGATTGAGTTTCAACTAGAATTTTTTTAGTCTCAGGAATAGCTTCCTCAAAACTCGGATGTGTTCCTCTTCCGTTCTAGATTTTGCAATCATATCATCCATATAAACCTCGATTTCCTTATGCATCATATCATGGAACAAAGTCACCATGGCCCTTTGGTATGTAGCTCATGCATTTTTCAACCCAAACGGCATCACTTTATAATAGAACATACCCCAAAGTGTTATGAAAGTTGTCTTTCCTATGTCTTGAGGATGCATCTTTATCTGATTATACCCCGAGAATTCGTCCATGAATGAAAACAATGAGTAGCCTGCTGTATTATCCACCAGAGTATCAATGTAGGGTAAGGGAAAATTATCCTTCGAGCTAGCCTTGTTTAAGTCTCTGTAATCTACACATATTCGCAATTTCCCATCTTTCTTAGGGACGGGCATAACGTTGGCTACCCATTTTGAATATTTAATCTCTTACAAAAATCCAGCCTCAAACTGCTTTTTGACTTCTTCCTTTATTTTTAGCACAATATTCGGCCTCATCCTTTAGAGCTTCTGCTAAACTGGCCTGAAATCCTCTTTTATGAGAAGAAGGTGTACTATAATATCGGTGCTTAAACCAGGCATATCCTAATATGACCACGCGAAGACATCTTTGAATTC
Organism: Gossypium stocksii; assembly: GCA_020496765.1. Taxonomy (NCBI): domain Eukaryota; kingdom Viridiplantae; phylum Streptophyta; class Magnoliopsida; order Malvales; family Malvaceae; genus Gossypium; species Gossypium stocksii. The sequence goes on from CM035630.1 coordinate 12,277,404, forward strand.
CTGTAGCAACTCAACGAGATCCCGTTTCGTTTCCCTAGTTATGCCCGTTTCGATATTTACCACATTTCCCTCTTCTAGCACCACCATTTCCACTGCCTCCTTATGAGGTCGAATTTGTTTCTCCTCTTGCTCTACCATCCTCAACAAGTCTGGTGATAAGCCACAGTCTATGTCATTTTCAAAGTCCTCAGATCCTTTTAAACACGTATCTTACTCAAAAGGAGACTCGGAGCTACTACTAGTATCACTCATATCGTTGATATCTAGGGACTTATTGTAATTCCAAAAGAACATATAAAGAATGAATGAATTCAGGAGTAATTATTTGTATAGTGTGATTATGAATAGTTATGAATAAACGATTTGAAGATAATTAAAGAAACTAAAAGAACAAAAGAATATTTGCTTTGAATAATAAGAAAGATGTACTTCATTAAAATAACGATGTTTGAACATGAGCCTATTTCACAAAAGAATTCTTATTGCTTCTAGGCTTAAAGAAACAAGTGCGTTTTGAACATTACTCTAAGTGAGCTCTAAATACTATAAGAATTTCTTCCGCAGTCCAATTGTCCAAAACACTTCCTGGTTCGTAAGGTCAGATATTTGATAAGGTCCCTTCTTCAATTGTATCCTCGGATATGGAATTAATGTAGACATTATCTAGCGTTGCTACAATGTCTTCCCTTTTTTGCGCTTCATGAATGACCCCTCCCGACACAAACGTTTTGGATATGTGCGGGACCATCATGGGTTCCCACTTGATTTCTTCGCCACTCAAACGAGCCCTTCTTCTCTCATGCCTCTTTTCCAAATCTTTCTTTTTCTGCCTCGGATTTGGCTTGAATCCTCAGCCAAAACGATCTTGTTTTTCTTTCAGTACTGGGGCCATGATCCTACCCTGAAGGTGTTTTTCGAGCCCTCTTCTTGGCACAGCTCCTTTTCCCACCATCAAATGTAATCCCATTCTTGTAGTTTTAGAGATTTTCAACACCGGGATTATATTCCCTTTCGTGATAAAAGTTGCATTTACGAACTCCAAAAACCGAAAAGAACATTTAATGGCCTCGTCACTCGTCTCTAGATACGGTGTATCACTAGTCACTGCTGCGATAATGTCCTCTTCGGCATTTATTGTCACTAGCCGTCCCTCTGATACTAGCTTCAACTTCTGGTGCAGGGATGAAGGTACCACTCCTGCCGAATAAATCCATGGTCTTCCTAGTAAGCAGTTATAGGAAGGCTTGATGTCCATGACCAGGAAATCCACCTCATAAGTAGTTAGGCCAATTAATAAGGGTATCTCAATTCTCCCCATAACTTTTCTTTGCGTGCCATCAAACTCCTTCACTATGCTTTGGTACTCTTTCATGTGTGAATTATCCACGTGTAATCTGTTCAATGTGGATAGGGGCAATACATTTAACGCTGACCCATTGTCTATTAAGACCCCTGGCAGTGTGTACCCTTTGCATCTAGTGGTAATGGGCAAAGCCTTAGTGGATCCTCTGCCGCCTAGCAGAATTTCATCATCGTTGAAGTAAATGAAGTTATCAGCGCTTATATTGTTAACTAGCCGGTCCAGCTTACTAACTGAGATATCATTGGCCACGTATATTTCATTCAAGACCTTCATTAGTGCATTTCTGTGCACCTCCGAACTCTGAAGTAAGGCTAACAAAGATATGCGTGCCGGTTGTTTATGCAGCTGTTCTACAACACTGTACTCACTGTGCCTCAAAAACTTCAAGAACTCTCTAGCTTCTTCCTCTTTTACTGGCTCATTGACAGGCGACTCAGACTCGCCTAATTTTTTCTTCTCTTGTTCTACTATGGGAGCTTCCCCTTTTACCAAATCGTAGCGTCTCCCACTATGAGTGCGAGAACCTATGTCTTGATCCTCCTTTAGGGCGCTGACTGAATTCTCTTTTCCCAGAATTGCCACGTTACACTCGTAGTTCCAGGGAACCCTCTTACTATCATTATAAGAAAAGGCCGCAGGTTTCTGTATTATCACCCTAGGTGCCCTCTGTGCTCCAGCTTTGCTATTCTTGGCCCGCGAAATGATGACCACGGGATAATTAGCTTTTGGGGTCTTTGTTGTCGACTCTATCGCGCATATGCCTGCTCCATTTTCAATTTCTTCATAAAATTCTATTTCCTTGTTGTCCATCAAACCTTGCACCAAGGCCTTGAATTCCACGCAGTCTTGAATCTCGTATTCTTTATCATGATGGAACTCACAATATCCCCTCGTCTTCTCACAATCGCCTTCGATATCTGAGGCAATTAGCTTCCTCTTCATCATCTCTTTCCAGACACGCCTAAGAGGGGTTTTTATTTCTGAGATATTTGTCTTGATTTTTCTTCCCCTATTCTCCTCTATCACGTTTACCCTGTTATTGATATGGTTGGGTAACGAGTTTTCGCCATTAGGTGTATCGTCCAACTTCACAATGCCCATGCCAATGAATCTTTCCACCAACTTCTTGAAGGCGAGACAGTTTTCAATCAAATGTCCGGTGATCCCTGTATGGTACTCACACTGAGCGTTTGAGTCATACCATTTGGGGTATGAAGGCTCCATTGGTTTCAGATAATAAGGGGACACGACGTGTGCATCAAATAAGTTTTGATACAACTCCTTGTACGTCATCGGGATCAGCGTAAAATGGAGTTTCTTATTGCTTTGCCTCGCACCAGACTCTTTTCTTGATGACCCCTGATGCCCAGTAGTCACTGCCTTTGGCTGATTAACGGTGACCGCCTTTGAGTATCCCATGCTCGCATTATTCACTTTGCTTTCTTTCTTCCTTGAGGCCGACCTTTTATTACTCTCTCCTGCATCTATCCTTCTACTCCTTATTGCATTCCCAATCATTTCTCCTGTCATTACTACATCTGAGAAGCTTTTTGTTGCTCTACCTATCATGTAGGTGATAAACGGGGCCTTTAGAATATTGATAAAGAGCATTGTGGTTTTTTTTTCCAGAAGTGGTGGCTGAACTTGGATGGCAACCTCCCTCCATCTCTGTGCATATTGTCTGAAACTTTTATTCGGTTTCTTCTCCATATTTTGTAGAGTAATCCTATCCGAGATCATATATGTCACGTGATTGTACTGCTTCAGGAGTGCTTGCGCTAGGTCTCTCCATGAACTGATCCTATCACGGCTCAATTGATTATACCACCTAGATGCTACCCCCACCAAACTATCCTGGAAGTAGTGTATTAGCAATTGATCATTGCTAACATAGCCAGTCATCCGTCTACAAAACATGGTAATGTGAGCCTCGGGGCAACTGGTCCCGTTATACTTATCGAATTCTGGCATTTTAAACTTATGCGGAAGTACCAGATCTGGGACCAAACTTAGATCTTTGGCGTCGATCCCTCGATAGCTATCAATGCTTTCCATCGCCTTGAATTTTTCCTCTAGCCACTTACACCTGTCCTCCAACTGTTTTGGCAGTTCTATCTTTGACCTCTCTCCTTCAGCTATCTCATCTAAATCAGGGAATTTGATTGGGTTATCTCCTGAACCCGAGCCAGTGTGATGATTCCCCGGCATTGACGTACCTACTTGAAGTTGTTGCGGCCTAATAGTAACAGAGGGTCCACGCAGGTATGCTTTATGCTGTGCCTATGCATTAGTTGGGGTAAATCCTGGAGGATAAAGTGGATAATCATTTTCTTCAGTATTTACCGCAGGACCTTTTCCTTTATCTAATCCCCCAGCCAACAACTGAGTCAGCTGATTCATCATGTTCCTCTGTGATTCGAACATTCGGTCCATCATGTCTTGCTGGATCTTGACCAGCTGATATTTCATTTGATCCTGCATCTCCTTCTAGAGTTGCTCCAACCTTTCTATCCTTTGATCCATGTTTCTTGACTTAGTACGGGTACCGTAATGGTGTTTGGTTGGTTGGTTTTTGGTAGTTTCCTGATTAACTTTTTCTCTGAAACAATTTCCACTTATTAGAGTCTTCTTTATGGACTTTAATACATATAATGTAATGCAATGCAAATGCATGAAATGCATGAATGCAAAAAGGCATCGATTCTTACTCAATTTCTTATAGAAAACTTTATTAGAAAACAAAATTCTTTACATAAAATATATTACAAATACGACTTTGCCTTAATGCCTAGCACTTTGACTTTCCTAAGCAAAGAAGCTAACTCTCGTCCGCGATCCGATTCCAGCTCATATTTCACACTAAGTGTGTCAGCCTGTATTGCTAGCATCTATAAGTGCTCAGCCACTTCTCGAATCTATGCTATAGCTTCCCCCATGACATAATCTCTATCTCTGACCTGACTCTGAGAATGGTGAAGCTCCTCTTTCCAACACTCTTCATTCCCTTCCAGGAACTCAGTATGGCTTTGGTAGTTTTGTAATGCCACCTCCAATTCTTCAATCTTCTCTTTCATTTCTTCAATTTTGCCAAGACTTGCTTTCAACTCTATCACAGAATTACGGTTTCGATGCAAACGAAGAGACTTTTCTAGCTACACCACCCTAGCTTTTAATTCATCTCTTTCTTTTTGACTTTCCAACACATTTCTTTCCAAAGCTTTTTTTCGTGCTTGAACCTCCTTGAACTTCCTCTCCCAATGCTCAGCCTTAGTCCGTTCTTCTTGCACCTCCTGTCTCCACTGATCTGAAGTTTTCCCTAGCCCAACATTTCTCGTTGAAATGCGCAGCTTTTTATACTCTGACTTTAAATCCTCCAAATCCTCTTCAACTTTATTCTTTCCTCTCCGTAAATTTTTAGTTTCTAACTTCTGAACATCCACATCCAATCTCAAGTTCATTTTTTCTTCCTCTAACTGCTCTATTTCCTTTCCCAGCTCTGAATTACGTCTCTCGAAGTCTTGCTTTATAATTTCCAATTTTGATGGAGCTACTTGCAAATATTCCTCTACTGATTGAACTCCTTCCGAACTTGGCCCCTGAATATTATCATTGACCATCTTACTCAACCAATTATTATATTCAAGAGTCGACATTACTCCTTGAGCTACTCTCTTCACCCGACGAACTTGCTTCCAGGCATTAGAAATTTCTCGAGCCTTCTTCTTACAATTTTCTTCCTTATATGAGAACTCTGAGTGAACCAACCCATGTGTAGCTGGTATAAATTGCCTCGACCAATATTGCCTTAACACGAGCAAAGGGGCATAACCAACAGCTCCCTAAATTCCTAACAAAGGGACCCAATTAAAGCTCCCACATCTATAAAGAATCTCGCCAAGCACCATCCACGGAGCTCTCCATTCGATATCATCTTCCTGAAGATTCTAAAGTATCGTCATCCATTTCTCTTCCGATATATCTTCCCTCCTTGTCATGATTGATTCCTCCTTAATTAGTGAATAATCCCTAAAGCAAAATCGATAAGACGCCTTATTCACTTTCCAAAAGTGGCCATGAAACCATACCATCAACAACTGCGCGCAGCCGATAAACCTTCCTTCACCGGCCCAACGACATGCATTTACTTGTTTATCCAATCGGTCAAATAAATCTGTAACAGCTTCATCTATGTGCCTTAAAGCCTTAGGGAAAATAACCAGCCCATAGATACCCAAGGCGAAGACATCTAATCTCTTCTTCTCATCAGGATGTGCTAAAACCAAATCTTTCAAATTTGCCCAAGGAATGCATTTCCCGTCACCATTTTGCTGTATTCTAGCTGTCACCCACTACTCGCTCATTCTAGTAACTTTCATCAACTTCTTCACAAAGGTCAGAACATTAGCAGATCTAGAGTAAACTTTATCAACCTGAATCTTTGGACAATGAAGCAAAGCTGTATATTCATCGATAGTTGGTACCAGGTCCACTTTGCCGAAAGTAAAACAACTATAAGCAAGGTTCCAGAATTGTGCCATAGCCTTAAACAAATGCTTGCCCACCTTGACATCAAGCAAATAATGTATGTCACCATAGCTATCATAAAACAGTTGCTTCATCTCATTTCCCCAACGAGCCCATATATCCCTCAACTCTTGAAGCTCATTCTACGTCACACTAATTCGAGTAAAGTCTCATAGCTCCGATATATACCCTTCAACTAAACTATCACCCTTTTCCAATTGCAAATTCTCTGACCAGGAACAGACAATAACATTCTTTACCACCTTATCAAGAAATTTACTTTCCATAATCAGCTCTCTTAGTAATCAAATAAGAATCAACGCCTTCTAATATGATATGACATGCAATCAAGAACAAAACAAATACAACAAGTTAGCATCATATAATAGTATTTTAAAACAAAATAAACAAAAATATCAGAACACCTAACTAGGTGATCACTAAAATCCAGTATGGCTCTACCTAAGGTAAGCTCTTATGGTTCACTACATGCTGTTTAGTTCTAAAGAGAAGGGGTACCTGAACCCACAGATTCCTCAATCCTCACCCATTATAGGCTCATATGGATCGAGTTCGGTTTAGGGGAACACATTTCCCTATGGCCATGCAGAGATGAAGATCTCACGAAGCAAATAAGTACGAATGTGTTCCGAAAGCGGTCCACTAGCCCATGCGGAGGTGAAAACCTCACGAAGGCATAGCTTCTCACTCCCACCTATGGGTACGGCCACAATGGCCATGCAATGTAATGCGAAGTTATTCTACAAAACTATAACACACGAATGCAACCATAGAAACATGATTTGTTTTAAAAAAATCCCTTTTCAAAATTTCAATCAAAAGGACAAAAATTAATCAATTTATGGCCTGACTCTCAACCAGTCCCCAATGGAGTCGCCAAGCTGTCGAAACCATTTTTAAAACTTTTGGAAAATGGGATCGATTTAAAAAAAATAGGGAGTCGCCACCAACCCTTTTTTGTTTAGGTGTGATTGGATCGCCCCATTTTTTTTAAAAAAAAGAAAATTTAGGTCTGCGAAAAAAAACAAGGTTCGAAAGTCGGTTACATGCAATGAGCGATTAGCATCCTCGCACGCCCAAAATTGGTACCATTTTGATTAAGAATTGTCCTAATACTGAAATTTGAAAAGAAAGAAAAAGATGTGATTTAAACACTTCGAATTGAATTTTAAGATTTACTCATTTTGAAGGAATAAAATGCCATATCCAACACGTTAGGACATAATACTTCAAAACTCTCAAAACCGAGATCATCTTGTAATTCTTAAAACATACAATAAAAATTATATTTAGTTATTTGGTCAAACGAAAAATTGCAACCCAGCACGTTAAGGCGCAATTATGCAATTTTCCCAAACACTCAATATTGTCTTATTTCAAAAAATTTTAATTGGCGGATTTAAAAGTGATTTAGTGCATTTGGTTTGAGTTGAGCTTTAGGATTCCCTCGTTTTAAAGGAACGAAATAACACCTCCAACACGTTAGGAGATGCAATCTTGAACCTTTAATACCGAGTTCATCTCAAAACATGTAATTCAAAAGGTTATTTAGTTATTTAGCCAAACGAAAAACCGCAACCCAGCACGTTAGGGCACAATCTCTCGATTTTCCAAATGCTAAGCATTGCCTCATTTCAGAAATGTCTAAATTGATCTTTTTTAAAGAAAAATGATTTTGAATACTTGGTTTGAAATTGAGTGAAAATTAGAGTTGAAATCATGATTCTAATGCGCATGGCAAAAACACAACCAATAATCTCGGAATAAAATATATCACAATACTACTTCTAAAAACGAACAATGATCATTCGGAGATATAGCATTCCACCAATTGAACATCCATATTAAAAATAAAGAATGAAATAACAATTAATGCCAAACGAATTTTCATAAGCATGAGATAATAGACCCTAGAACAAATAAAAAGAAAAGAACTTGAAATTGTTAATGGAAGATTAATAAAATACACAAATTACAATTTAAAATCAAGTATAAGAATTTAAATTAGAAATATATATGGATTTTGAACCAAATACTTATATAAAAAATGGTGTTATGTAATACAATTTAAACAAGTTCTATAATCAATAAAAATCCAAAAATATACAATATAATAATAATGCATGTAACAGAACAACACTTTACAAAATTTTTGAACGATATATATATATATATATATATATATATATATATTAATGAAGTATTGGTATTTTAAAAGAATAAAAGTAACTTCAATTGTAATATATAAAAGAATGCATATAAAAAATGACTTTTAAAAGAAATCTATTAAAAAATATTTATACATGATTGACAAGATATATATGATATAAATTAATAATATACAAAGCAATATAAGAGTAATAGAAATAATGATATATAAAACAAAAAATTTAATGTAAATGAAACATGTACATATAGATAATAGAAAATAATTGAAATGAACAAAATACAATTCAAAATAAGGTTTTAAGAAGAAATAAAGTATGCATATATATGTACATAGGTAAATCTAAAATAAAATACAAATATAAAATAATAAAAAACTTAATATATATATATATATATATATATATATCCATAATTTGTAAATAAACAAAACCATTCGATGGTGGTAGGGACTAAAATAAACCATATACAGGTAATTAAGGACTAGAAACACAAATGTTCCAGGCATTAAAACACTGTGTTGGTCGGGGAGTAAAATGAAATTAATTTAAAATTCAAGGCTTAAAATATAAATAGATATCAGGCTATTAAGGACCAGACTAACACGTGCGTAGACTTGCGGGGACTCGTTGGAAAATTATCCTAGACCCTTAACACGACGCCATTCGAACGCTGGTCCCCTAATGGTTCGAGGACTAAATTGAAACGATAATAAGAAACGTAGCTAAATTTAAAAAAACGGGCAAGGGACTGCACTGTATGACGCTGCAAAAGTGGAAGGACCTGTAGTACAATTAGACCGATGCTCAAAAACACGCGGATCCTCCCTGGGTCGGGTCACGCACGTGGGTTATAGCATTAAATGACACCATTTTGGTCGTGGGCAGATCGTCCAAAACGACGTCGCACCAGGGGGTATAAATACTAAAAAGAGCCCCAAAAATTCATTTTTTTCAACAGCCTTTTTCAAAAAACAAAAATCCTCCCAAAAAATAAAGGAAATCGACCCTCCAAGCACCAGCCTAAGGTCGGCTGTGCTCCGGTCATCGGGCCATCGTCCTCCGTCAAACCTGCCACCATATACGGTGGTCGGAGTTCGCGAAAAAGGCTTTATCGGCCTTTTAAAAAACTTCTACACCCAGATTTAAGCCTTAAAACACCCAAATCTCTCCCTAAAATCGCAAACGAGACCAAGGCTATTCGGGACTCCGATCGTCCTCCAAAGGTAAAGTTTTTTTTATTTTTTTTTTTACTTTTCTATGCACATGCAATAAGTTAGAAGCGAAATAGACCAAAAATATGTGAAATATACCTTTGAATTTTTCTGTTTTTGTATTTCAAAAAATCGTAAGAGACGAACAAAGGTTTTGGGCTTCTTTTTGTAGCTGAGAATAAAAGATAAAAGGTACAAAAATATTGAGTTTCTTTTGCTTTATTTTTTGATACTTGTTCTTACGTGTTGGGGTTGCTATCTTTCCCGTTTTGGTCTGTTTTGCAAGTGTAGAGGGAAGTCAACAGAGGAGAGTTCCCATTTTGGTGCTAAGGGGCCGATGTAGCCGAACCTCGGGCACTGAAAAAGCAAGCGTGGTGGCGCCTCGGGCGCCGGATATGCTGGCTAAGCACGTGGGGGAGTACGGCGCAAAGGGAGGGCTCAGAAACCCTAGGGTTTCTGAGTTGGCTTAGCATGTGGGCTCCTTTTTGGGCTCTTAGTATTTGGGCCATAGGGGGTTTGGGGCTAATTTAGGCCACGCCCGATATGGGCTTGTAAATGGACATTGAATTTGGACTTTATTCAATTTGATTTTTGTTTTTTGGTTTGTTGCCTTTTTTTGGATTAAAAATGGGCCCGGGCATATTTGGGTTAGTACAAGGTGAGCATAGGAAAGTGAAAAGAGTGAGAAACGGACTAAAAAACGGACAAACTGGGCCAAAATCAGAATTTCACACGGGTACACCGTATGCCTGTGTGAGACTCACGGGCAAGCTACACGCCCGTGTGTCACGGTCGTGTCGACCTAAAGCCAAGTCAGTATTGCACACGGCCTAAGCACCTTTGCACGGGCTGGTCACACGCCTGTGTCCTTGTTGAGCCTTATTTCAATTTTACGCAGAAAAAGTTAATTTTGGGTATTCTGGGCATTCCAAAGTCTATAAAAACACCCTAGGAGAGGACTAATGAGGGAGGTAGTAGAAAGCAAGGAATTACTCGAAGAATGTCGATTGATTCATCTCAGGAGTAGGATCTCCATCAAGACTAAAGATCTCCCTTCAATTTCCTTTAAGAGTTTTTTGGGTTTTCTTTATGTTTTGTTGTTTTCACAATTTTGAGATGTTTTCTTTTACAATTATGAACTAAATCCCTTAAATACCTGAAGGGGATGAAACCTAAGACGGATTTTGTTATTATTTTCTGAATTATATGATAAATACTTGATTTGTTCTTAATTGTGTTATTAATTCTTATGTTAATATTTCAGGATATTAATTCATGTCGAATGTGCTTATTAGGTGGAGTAAAAGTCCCTGTCTAAGAGTAGATCCAACATAATTAAGCGGAGTTTATTGCAATCCTAGAGATGGGACGACGAAAATTTGTCGGATTAGAGTCAAATCTAATAGAGAAATCCATAGATCAAGTTAATGCAATGCTAGGGGTTTTAATTAGAAAGAAATTTCAATAAATCAACCTAGGGTTAGTTGTTCTTAGTCTTGAAAGAGATATTAACATAAATTAGAGATTTCTACGGATCAAGTTAAGTGAATAAATCGTCTAGTTCAGAGTCGAATAATAAGTGAAGTCTAGGTGGATTGTTTCTTGGGTATTGTCTTAATCAATCGGCTTTCCAAAAGTATTTTCCCCAATTCATTCTTTATTGCGTTCTTAGTTAATTAATTAGCTTAGTTTATTTAGTTTAAAACAAATCCCTTTTATTTTCAGGCTAGATAATAAAAAGAAAGCTAATACTAGTACTTTTAGTCCCTATGGGTTGGACATCCCGGTCTTGCCATAAGCTATACTACTGTTTGATAGGTGCGCTTGCCTTTATCATGATAATAGTTTAGTTTTACATGTACGATCATATCACTTACATCACATCACTAATCAATTTATGCACTCGTGGTCACCGAGAGGCTCCGTTGCATCGATTCGCCTATGTCTGTGGATTACTTGAACAGAACAGACATACAAAGGTGAGTTTACATAAACTCAGTGTGTAACCCAACAAAAATAGATATGCAAACATGCAGAAAATTTCACATACAATCAAATACAATTTCGAGCTCATGCCCATTTTAGTTGCAAATAAACAGAGTTAGATATACAGAGCAGATAATCAAAATCCTACCCCATCCTCTACACACCAACTCCAACCATCCCATCACACCATATGGGGTAAAAAACACCTACCTAACCCTATACACCACATCGTGCCATTATGGCACATAATAGATAAAGTGCAGCCAAGCTACCAAAGTATAGGTGATTACCACCGTATAGAGCTCTTCTTCAACATCCAAACCCGCTGCAAGTTAGATATAGTAAACAGGTACTGGATTAACATATAGCACATGTTAAACAAGCTTATATACAGATATCAGATGTACGGATAATAGAATAGGCATTCATACATAGTAATGTCCTACTCAGAGCATATTAACAGAATATCAAACCACATAAAACTAAGATTTGGTTAGCCCTTACCGACCATACGGCAAACCCACAGTCGATTGAAATGATCCGTACGACCCTAAGGAAAATTTCAGAATAATAGGCCCACAAGCCTGTGTGGCTTGCCTGTATGGGCTTACACACCCAAATTGGCGATGCCCGTATGGCCCACACAGCTTAGCCCAAAAACCTACACACCCTTGTGGTATGCTCGTTTTGGCCCACACGCCTAACTTGGCTTGGCCCGTGTGGCCCACATGGCCACACTCAAGCCACCACACAACCGTATGCTGTACACGGCCATGCTTTCGATGACCACATGGCCATGTCTCGCACACGGTCATCCACACGCCTGTATGGCATTGATAGTGGCCTTTTTCGGCTTTTGTCAAAACTTAGTTTCTCATGTTTCGGGTACACACCTAATACGGTTCGATACTAAAGTAATCTTGAGCCTTCTAAAACCTAAAACAAAGTACCCAGCATCGGTTTAGCAGGCAAAAACAACAAAATCGAAAACTAGAATCAACACAAACCAGATTTACTGCCGACGCCGAAACACCTCAAACGCACATTAAATTTTTAGAGTGCAAAACTCTGCACCACAGTCTGATCCTAAAAAGGAAGTTCCACCGATTAATCATTAAAATCCATAGACTAATAGTTAAGAGGGGTGTAAAGTTTTACTTACCAGTTGAAAAGAACTTGAAACGCGGTAGTGAAGATTGAACGAGAAATTTCAATAGAAATAGACGAAGGCAACAAAAATTGGAGGTGAAAGACATAGAAGAGAATAAAAACATCAAAGAAACGAATTTTGGGGAAAACAACAGAAACCAAAAGTCAATTTTCTTGGAGGAGAGAAATATTTTAGCAAAAAGAAATAAAAATAAAAGATATCACACATATCCCTTATTTTACTCCCATTTACCCACTAACTCACAACCTCCTTAGACTTTTAGCTCCAGCGAAACTCTTAACAGAAATTCGAGCAAAAATAATCTTTTGCTAACGAAAGGATTCAAACATAGGACCTCCAACACACTAACCTCTTACCTTTCGAACCAACAAGCTCATTCTAATATGCATTTACAGACAATTAAATATAAGCCTACACCACAAGGGTAAGGCTTGGATTTAGAAAAGAACAAAATTTGCTTAAGGTGGGACTTGAACCCAATACCTCACACATAAACCCAAAGCCTTTACCCACTGAAGGAAATTCATAGTTGTGTTAAATATTTACAAACGCAAAAATAAATTATTCAGGGTGTTACAAGTTTAATCATACATACCAGCTTCGAGGTCAACACATCTCTGTCTGAATCGATGTGACTCCACCTCATATCCTAAATCGTTACAACATGTTATGTGTTATTTGGCAAACTGTAAACATATGGGAAAAAATGAGATAGATAAATTACCCATATTGTCTTTGTCAATCTGCATTTTTGAATTCCTTGTGGAAGTTCACCGCAATGTGCTTGATGTAGTAAACAGATCTTTACAGAACACCCAAATGTCTAATTGCAGCATCTAGTCCATTTGATCTATTCGAAATGATGCAAACGTTGTCTTGAGTGACAACATATCTCCATAAGTTCTCCACGAAAAATTGTCACGACTCTAAGTTCTTTCCTTCGAAAATGGCAAAAGTTACTGGTAGAATGTTCTTGTTCTTATCTTGTGTAATTGTAATGAGGAGGATTTGCGTATATGTCCAAAACATTTGGTGAAAAATTATTTTCCCTAGATGTAGTTGGTTACCTCGATCGTGATAAGGTAACGTATGCAACTCAACGACAATCTCTGGAACGTACTCTCGCATTGCGGCAATCCACCATTGGAATTTGTTGTACGAAGCATCCCATTCTCCGTACAATTGATTCATGGCCATCTATTTAGCCAACCATGCCTTTCAGTATGAAACTCAGTAGTGGAACCATTCTTACATTTCGATAATCAACACTGATACAACAATGGTGGGGTTGTCTTTAACCATTGCCAATTTGCAATTACAGATGGCTTTGAGTCAAGCTTTTGGTGGTCAGGCGGCACCAACCTGACGGTTGATGCAGATATGACCTGTTGCTCACGAGTCCATATTTTAATACCTGAAAAAAATTTAAAACACCAAGTTTTTTCTTTTCAGCTTAAAAAAATAAAAAATTTAAAACATTTTGGGTGTGCCTATCACATCAGCAACACCAATAAAAAAATATTTTTTTCTTTTTTTCGTATGCTATTAAAAAAATTGTATTTTCTAGTATTAAATACGAGTGTCGCCAATTGATCATATTGCACTTGAAAAAAACATTTTTTTAAAAAATAAAGTGCTGCCGTCGATGGTCAAGAGGCACTGGTATTCCACTGTTGGTTTTACCTATTCTCGTAAATATTATTCATGTTATCCTATTTTTATATTTATTTTTTAAATTATTCAAGTAAAAAACTCTTATAAAAATATTAAAAAATATATAAAATATTTTTTTTTCTTTTCCTTTTTTTTTACCATCTTTCCCTTTTTTTCCTTTATTTTTTTCTATTTTACTTTTTCCCTTTTTTAATAATAGAAAATATTTAAAAATTTTCATTATTTGCCTATTGTAATAATATTCGAACTTCACCTCAACTTTCTAACTCAAAAAACACAGAACTTCTAAGCATATAATGAGTTTATTAGAGTTGTTAAAGCAAAGGATTTTCAGAGTTTTTGTTTGTGAAGTAGTTTAAAACCAAAGCTTCATTAGGCAAAGCCAAAATGAAATTAAACTGCCCTAAACTCGAAAACATAACATTTCATTTCCAGAAAATAAATAAATCAGAACTAAAATATAAGGGTTATGGAAATCAAGAAAGCTCAATAACTGCTCCAATAATTACAACAAATAGAGGACGAATCCATGCAAAGGAGTAAGAACTTACTTTGCATAAGAACTTGGTAAGGTTAGGAGCAGGGATGAGTAGGGAATCGTGGTTGTCGGATTTAGGAGGGTTGGCATTAAGGTCAACCAAAACGATGACTTTGAGAAGCGGAATAGCCGTATTGGAGCTGTCCACGCAGCCTGCGGCTACATCCACTTCGGGTTTTATGGAAACTTGGAAAGAAAAAGGGGAAAATGGAAAGGAAAATGAAAAGAGAAAAAATATTCTTAAATGATTTTCTATTATTTTAATATTTTCCATTTTTTATAATTTTTAAAATTCAATTTTTTTAAATTTCTGAAAATTTTTATTTCTTTTTAAATAATTTTTTTTAAATTTTAAAGAAATTACCAAATTTCACCACTTATCACAACTCTGGCATGCCAAGTAGCAAAATTAACATTATTTAGGGGCTTCCCGAGAAAGTATTGACTTGAGGGTTTAATTAAATGCTTAATTTTAACTAAAACTCAATTGAATGATGTAGTCGATTGAGGCCCAATTAACTATTGAATTATTTGCAAGGCATTTTTCTATATAATAAGTGTATATAAAAATGTTGAATTATATATATATATATATATATATATATTAAAATTCCAAAACGCCATATTCAAGGCGTTAAACACATAAATACCAAACCAAATTTATCACACTGATTTGAATTCTTTTTTTCTCTTAATTTGCTTTAAGAGTTTCAAATATATACAATATGAAATTTATCTTCTTTAATTTGTAATTTATGGTGCGTTTGTTTGCAAGGATTTGATTTTTTGGAAAATATTTTCCTTATTTTACGTTGCTTGGTTGCTTGAAAATAAATTACATGGAAGATTTTCCAAAACACGGTAAATTATATGAGAATTTTAGGGAAAATGTCTTACAGATTTTCGGTAAGACATTTTCCGAAAAATCTTCCTCCACTCTCACCATCCGTTCTTCATCTGTTCTGTAAGATTTTCCAAAACACGGTAAGACTTTCTCCTTCTTCCGTTCTTCATCCAGTTCCCTTCTTCATCCATTCTGTAAAAGTTTTTCTGTTGAAGAATCTTCTTCTTTTTCCTTTTTTTAATGCTTTTTTAAGTTGTAATTATGATTGCAGATTGGCTCATCCAGAAGGACCTGTTTAAGTACTCTTTTATTCATCCCTTCTTCATCCGTTCTATAAGATTGGCTGTCAATAACGCTTAAAGCTACCGCCTTTCAAAGTACTCTTTTATTCATTTTTTTTCTCTACTTTTGATCTATTTAAGTTTTCTTTAATATGATTTTTTTTTGGAATTTTTACTTAATTTTGCATCACAGATCTGATCTAGTTCATAGAAAAATTATTTGTGTGCTAAAATTTGACCCTTTTTTTTAGCTAGTTTGTCAAATGAACTCTAATGCTCTGTTTGTTTCTGGGTTTTGCATTATTAAGCTTTTTTTATACTTTATTAAAATATGTTTGTCTTGTGCTTAAGATCGTTATTATTATCATCATCAATCGTTGCCTTTGGATCCTAACTTAATATCGTGTTTAAGTTAATCAAGTTGATGCTAGTTGTTTGAGTTGCATAAGGTACATTGTAGTTAAATCAGCATGTTGTATTGAGGTTTGAAATTAATGTATGTGCTATTCAGAATAAAAAAAATGTTAAGTTAATTGTTGATAACAGTTGTTAAGAATGCTCAATTTTAAGTATGAAATTGCTGAACTGAATATACTTAAATTTGTCGAGGAGATGGACTACTACTGGTTGAAATAATAGGGAATAATGGGAGGTTAAATGCCAAACTTTGGTCTCTGCCGAAATGTTGGACTTTCAACATTTAATTTCCCTATTTAAAGATGTTTTAAACTTGCTAAACTGCAACAATTGCATATGTTATTTACTTAATTAAATAAATGCTAGCGAGTTCTTTACATTTTCTTCCTTGGTTGTTTTGTTGGATCTTTATGCTGGTATGAGTGATGGAATTTTGATAAAATTTCTAGTTGTTGAGGGAGCTGCTGATTTAATATATTGCCTTATGGTTGTTTATTGTTGTTCAAATCATGATGAAATACATGTGTTAGGTGTTGCTTATCATCATATAAAAGATATGGGTTTCATTGATATTGTGTTTCAATGGTCTCTTGAAGACATATTCAATGATAATCTTTATAAGGATCAAGTGGGTTTGCTTTGTTCTCCATCATAATCATCATCATCACCCTTGAATCTTTGGTTTTCTTTTTTTTTTTTAGACCTTATTTATGGGTTTTCTTTGTAGCTTTTGGAATATCCACTTTTATTGAATTTGAAAATGATTGCTCTTATACTTGAAAATAGTTGTAGCAGTGAGCTGGAATAAACTTTCTTTGTGTGTGTGTACGTGTTGCTACCCTAGCCCATTTTTGCATTCTATATCGTGTACGTCTTTCTTTTTGTCAGTCATTGGCAGCTAGCTAAAAGTGGCATATTGTTACATAGGTAGTGAATCGAGTATAAGACTTGTGAATTTTTTGCTAACAAGGGAATTAGGAACTAATAGCAACTAAAACACAATAACTTGTTATTTTCTTGCTATCAAACTCTTTTGAAATATCGTCAGTTATTTTACTCTTTCAACAGCCTATTATTGCCAAAGCCAATATCTGCTTGTAAAAACAAAGCAGCACTTGATTAGCTCCCTTTTCCCTTGCCTGCATCGTGTTCCCCATTTATATATACCAAATTTTGACTGCAATTCATGAGGCCTCCATTGCTAGTTCTTCTTCTAGGGGTTTATACAGATACAAGAAAAGGACAATAAGAAAAAAAATGAAGTCCATTGATACAATAGCTTCTCTTGTCGTAGTTAATTTGAACTATATATATATATATATATATATATATATATATGTAATTTGTGTAATATATTGTTCCACTTTTGACCCATTTTTCATTGTAGGGTGGTAACGGTTAAAGCAGTTCTGTTTCTTTGATATGTTTTAGAAAATTTAACATTTTACTCTCCAACCACTGTGTTATGTTAAATTAAAATTTAATAATAAATAATGAATATTCATATTCGTGCTTTTTTTATTTTTGGTCTTGAAAAAGAACAGTAATGATTGGACCAGGTTATGTATATAAAAAGATTGGCTCTGTTTCATTACGCGATATCTCAGTTTCCCTTGATCTATGTCGGTGAAAGAATTGGGTTTATCTTTGGAGTACACAAACGATGTTATTTTTTTTATATTTGTGATTAATTCAGTCTTTGGTCGACGTTGATGGTTATTTATGATTAAAAATTGACCAATGCTAAAGCCTATAATTATTTACATTTGTGTAAGGAAATGATGTTGGTTTGTCCGCTCTTTCTCGAGATTTTTTAGTCTTTGGTCTTGTTTTGAGAAGTGGAAATAAAGCGGAGGAGAAAGAAAATCATAGGCCACTTTGTTGAATGAAAGCCACAAAAAAGAAAAAAAAAAGTAAAAGCTGCTGCAGGTTTTTTGGTGGAAAGTGTTAGTGAAAACTGAAGCTTGTTTAGTTCAACCAGAGAGCTGAATAAAGATTAAACATAATAAATTTGTTGAATGGTTGAGCTTGGCTTCTAAAGGTTGAAAAATCAGTTAAAAAAGCTAAAGTAAGTAGCTCATATATGCCTCATGTGTGTTAGTGCATTCTTTAACCTTAATTATGTAGTTTGATCTAATCAGTACCTTTAGGCCTTCCATTTGTTATGAATTTAGTCCTTGAGTTAGGGATTTTGAAAAGCCATGGAAAACAATATAAGAGATTTGTTATTGCACTAGTCTCCAAAATGGTTGTCTGAATCAAAGGATTAAACTATCGCAACTTTTTCTTCTCTCTCAATTACATGGATTGAAAAAAGCTTGCATCTTTAGTTAACTTTAGTCATATATGTGATCTTATGAAAAGCTTGCATCTTTTTTGTAGTGACCAAATATTTGTGTGGCATTATTTTGTGTAGATGGATCGTAACCAAGATCAAAATGCAATTGTCGAAGTCGTGGCTTCAGTTTTAGCTTTTGGGGCTCTTTGGATTAAAAAATTAAAAACTAGGAAGGAAATTGCTTCTCACCCTCGTGTGAATCAAGATTATGAAAGAGAAAATTATATTAATAGTATTTTATATAGTGGTGACCAGCATTGTATTGATGTGATAAAGATGAGACCAATTGTCTTTTTTAATTTGTGTGATATTCTCAGTAGGAATAATTTGTTACAATCAACTAAATCTGTGAATACTAGGGAGCAAGTAGTTATATTTTTACATATAATTGGTTATAATGTAAGGTTTCGAGTGATTGGATCTAGATATTATAGATCAACTGAGACAATTCACCGTTACTTTAGGGTTGTATTGAGAGCTATTTTAAAATTGTATAAACTAGTTATTAGATTACCTGATGAGTCAACTCCTAGTGAAATCAGAAACAATCCAATGTTTTATTATTATCTTAAAGATTGTATTGAAGCATTAGATGGAACTCATGTTCGTGCATCCGTTCCACTTAGCATTCAAGGAAGATTTCGTAGCCGTAAAGGGGGGACGACACAAAATGTATTGGCTGCCATTACATTTGATTTGAAATTTTTCTATGTTCTAGCTGGTTGGGAAGGCAGTGTATATGATTCTCGTATTTTAAGTGATGCACTTTCACGCCCAAGAGGATTAAGAATTCTGAAAGGTAATAATTATCATTAAATACCAAATAGTTCTAGTAAGCTCATAATTTATTGGTATTAATTATGTTTTGTAAAATTGTAGGTAAATACTATCTTGCTGATGCTGGATATGGCATCCAAAATGGATATATTACCCCATATCGTGGTGTCTGATCTCATTTAAAAGAGTTTAGTGCTTAGGGGCCCGAAAATGCAAAGGAACTCTATAATCTTCGTCATTCATCATTGCAAATCACTATTGAACGTGTTTTTGGGATTTTAAAGAAACTGTTTCATGTGTTAGATGCTGAACCATTTTGGAATTTTCAAACTCAAGTAGATATAGTTTTGGCTTATTGTATCATTCATAATCATATAATGGGAGTTGATCCTAGTGATTTACTTAATCAAGGATTATACGAGGAGCCTGAGTTTGATTTGATAATACCAACTCTTACGGAGGGAGAAGAAAGAGAAGAAGCAAGAGAATGGTCTGCTAAGAGAGACGAAATTGCACAAACTATGTGGACTGATTATATGGCTAGAAATATTAGGTTGGTTTAAGGGTTAGGGTTATTGTTTCTATGATATGTATGTTTTAGTATTAAATTTGTTTTTTTTTAATGTTGGTTGGATAATGATATTGAAATTTTAATTTGTTAATTTGATTTTTGAAATTATTATGTCTTGAATTTGTTAGATATTGATTATGCTTTAAGCTTGTTAGATATTGAATTTATTATGTTTTAAGCTTGCTGGATATTGAAATGATTGACAATGACAATTATTAATGTAGAATGGGTAAAGGCAACAAAGAAGGGACCTCCAAGCAATTCAGGTGGACAAAACCGATAGAACATCTTTTTCTTGAATTGCTAGCAAAGGAGGCCCAGAAAGGAAATAAGCCTTCTAACACTTTCAAAGCAGTTTCTATTAATCGAGTTACCGAAGCTATTTCTAAAAGATTTCAAATCCAATGCGATGCGAAGCATGTGGAAAATCATCTGAGGACTGTAAAAAATCAGTGGCAGATTATATGCACAATTCAGGGTGAAAGTGGTTTTAGATGGGATGATAACATGAAAATGATCACATGTGATAGAATGACATATGATGCAGCAGTGATGGCAATATATGTATACATATGTTAAGTATATTTCAATTGTTTTTTACTTGTAATTCTAATTGTGTATAATATCCAACAGGTACACAAGAAGTATGAACCATTTTTCAATAAAAGCATTGATCATTATGATAGAATGGCTTTGGTTGTTGGCAAAGATATGGCAACAGGGAGTTTTGCTAGAACATTTGCTGACATAGATTTGGGTTATGGTAACCAAGATTCAGTGCCTATAGACTGCGACAATGAAGAGACTGAAGAGGTAAGAACAAAAGTATCTTCATCTGGCACATCCAAACGTAAAAGAAAAAATGCTTAAGAAAGTGTTGTTGATGAACAAATTAAATTTGTGGGTGAACAACTTGGCAAAATTGCTAATGCTTTGGAACAATTTACTGCGGATAAGACTCCACATCTTTATGAATAAGTGATGTCGATGGAGGAAGAAAGATGTGATGATGACTTCCTGTGTTCTGTGTTTGATTATCTAGTGAGTCATGAATCCGAGGCTAAAGCTTTTTTAGTTAAAAGTGAGAAGCATAGAAAAATTTGGCTTCAAAAATTTTCTCAAGGTTGAAGATATTGATACTTTTAATATGGTTTAATATTAGTTATGATCTTGGACAATGTTGTTGTTATTATGTGGTGTACTACTAATTATGCATTTGGATAATATTATTAATTTCTAGTATTAATTGTGGTTTGGAAGCTAATTTATAATTATTCAATTCTTGTTTTTTTTTTTATTTTTTTATAACACAATTACAAATAATTTATTTGACTCTGGTTGTTTTCATTTTATGACGGTTAATATTCTAACTTAATAATTTAGTATTATTATATATTTAATTTAATTTATTTATTTATAAATAAATCATTGCAATATATGTAAAAATAATTTAAAATATAAATTTATTAATTAATATATGTAAAAACAGCTTTTCCAGAAAATATTTTCAAGAGATCTGCCAAACAACAGAAAATATTTTACACAGATTTATCCAAACACCAGAAAAGTAAATCATTTCCAGAAAAGCAAATCATTTTTCAGAAATCATTTTCCGAAAAATATTTTACTGGCAAACAAACGGAGCCTTAGTCGTATTGTCAATAAATTTCCAATTTGGCCAATTTTCTTTTAATTTAATTAGAATAAATTTATTTAATTCAGCTCGACTCAAATTTCATTTTATTTATCTTGATTAAAAAAATTAAATCGAATTAAAATAATAAAATATGATTTATCAACTTGACTAGACTAACGCAAAATTTTTCGATTCGATTTGATTAAATGCTTAATGACCGCCTAATATTTGGACACAAAATGCATAACTAATTTACTTCGTAAAACGATATTATTGTTACTGAGTGGGATTGGATTGATTTTAATTTCTATTGGTTATTCTACTTTTCGGTATTGAAATGTTAATTAGCAGGAAATTGCAATAACATATAGTGTAGACAAAACGTATTACTAGCTATCCCTTGTCCTTAGTGGTCCGGTGTGCTTTTCCCATAAGCCACAGTGAGGTTCGAGAGGTGAGCTGGTAAACAAAAAAAAGAAATGGAAGGAAAATGTATGAAATATGAATTGAGGTATTTTAAAATACCTTTATTTTTTCCTTTTTTAAAACAAAAGGAGTAAAATAAATAGTGTGCAAGCTCATATATTTCGACCGCACTGGGACTAATATAATCAAACAGGTTTTGCAGGCACTGAAGAAAATACCATTAAATAATTTTCCACCAAAACAATTCCTTGCCATAACTGCTATAGTGTATAGTTGTAATTTGAAAGCTACATTTTGAAAATAGCGAAATCAATTTGAAAGAACGCACTAAAGCTAGAGAGTCAATCAGTATTTTGTATATTGTATACAATTCAATGGATTAAAAATATATCTCATCTCCTTTGCTCCTTCCTTTTCCTTTGCCCTGTCGGGCTTTGATTACGCTACCTTCATTGCCGACCTTGAGTTGTCGGCGAGATGAGAGTGAGCATCTCTTTTAGGATGAATAATGCGTTAATTGTTGGCAGTGTCTTTGGTTGTGATGGGTTTTACCTTCCTTAGTGTTAGAATTGTCTTCATATTTTCATATTTCGATGATGTTGTTGTGTGAAGGACCTGATTCTCATTTGGGTGTTTTTTTCTGGAATCTCAAACTTGCTTAATTTATTTGAGCTTTTCACGCTTATTGTTTCAAGACAATAAGAGGTGTGTCCATTGCAACAGAGTGAGGACGTGACAGGGCTCTATGTATTCGCCTTAATGGTTGAACACTAACATATGGATGAGGATTTCGATGCTTCCTTCTGATTCAAACAAAGTTTACTCTTTTCCTGAAATTGGATTTCAGGCCATTTGGGTTTTCTCCTTGTTTTATTTTTACAATTTGTCGTGTGCTGATTGTACATTTGTACAGGACTTGGTCCTCAATTGTTTGTAATGGAGGTATAAGGGAGATTCCTTTTTTTTCTTTAATAATAGTATTGAGAATATTAGTATAAGTTTCCTTGGATAGGGTATCTAATACAATTTGTCCAACAAGTGACTTGTAGACATCATAATTTATATAATGACAATGAAAGGATATCATTTACACTTTTAATGAGCTATAGTTTCACTATTGTAAGTCAAGTGATACCATGGATAAGTCATATACCCAACATATCAACTTTCAACCTATTACCTTAAGGGCAGATAAATTCAACTTAGATGTTGTCCAATATATTGCTAGCCTAGACAATTACATCTATGCTTATATTTCTGGGAGTCAATTCAACTCTAATAGCCATGAAAAACTCCCTTTCAAATTAAACTTATAGACAACATAATAGTCTTGGCATGAATCATTTCCTTAATCTAACCTCATGGTTATGGTCAATTTAGATGACTTACCGAGTCAAATAAACATGTTGTTAATAACACTGTTAAATTACTAAAAAATAATCACATTTAAAATATTAAAAATTTGATATAAAAAATTATTTATTTTTATTAAAATATTTTTATAATACAATTCTTATAAAAATTGATTGAATTACTATATGCAATTTTTATATCAAATTTTTAATATTTTAAATGTGATTATTGAATATATACTTTACTCCAAGATACAATAAATTTTACTATTTAAAAAATTAATAATTTTTCATAATCTTTTATGATTTTTTAATAATTTTTTAATTTTTTACAATATTTTAAAATTTCTAATAGTTTTATAATTTTTTACAATTTCTTTAAAAAATTACACATAATTTTATTTATATATATATTTTTTGTAATTTTTATAATTTTCTATTTTTTATACTTTTAAAGATATTTTACATTTTTTTTTTCCAAATAATAGCATTATTGCAATATCAGTGTATGCCACATGAAAATTTATGATTAGTTAGATATCTTGACTAATTTTTTTAACATCCAAAAGACTAAACCATAAATGTTTAATACTGTTAAGGACTGAAATGAAAAAAAAATCTTTAAAGGTAAAAAAAAGTATGCTTTAGGCACTAAAATATTCCTTTAAGCATAAAAATTCTTATCAGACTAAAATTAAATAATTGTAAAATTTGTTATTTGTTACAACAAATGTACTTAGAATTTGACACTTCCACAATGGCACAATCCATTGGTAAAATTTATGGATTTGGGCTTTGAAATTTTTGTGTTGTATTCCACCATTCCCTGTTGAGTGGCCTATGAATTATTCCTTTTCCTTAGAGTTAAACTAATAAATTGAGCACCCATTAAGTCACCAACATCCTTGCCATTTGTGGTAGCGCTCTATGCGTCTTAACCTGAAGGTCAGTGGTTCAAGGTTGGTTGGTAGCGATGATGGAACTATGATAATGATGATGATAATAATTTACTTGAAATAAGGTATTCTAAAATACCTTTTTTCTAAAGAGATTTTTTTTTTTTTTCAGGATTGTAATGTGAATGTATATTAATAAGTAATTTTTTATAAAAGAATATTTAAAATAATTAAAAAATAAAATAATTTAAATAAATAATTAATTATTAGTATAATATATATATGGATTGTCGAAACCATTTTTATTTTGCAAAACGGGATCGACTTTTAAAAAACAAAAATGAAGTCGCCATCAACCTTTTTTCGAGGTGTGATCGGGTCACCTTGAGATTGATCATTTTAATAAAATATTTTGATTTATTAAAACAATAATTTTGGTCTATGAAATTCGAGAAAACGGGTTTGGAAGTCGGTTACGCACGAGAAGGGATTAACACCCTCGTAACGCCCAAAATTGGTACCTAATTGATTAATTAATGTCTTAATTTCGAAAATTTGAAAAGATTTTAAAATACGATCCTTTTTATTAAAAAAATGCTTTAATAAATCAAAATGGATGTTAAGACCCTCTTGTCCCGAAGTAATAAAATATCACATCCAGTACGTTAGGATACGATATTTTAAAACCTCGAAACTAAGCTTGTCTTTTCATTTTCAAAACTCATGCACTTAAATTTTAAAAGAATATTCGATTATTTGGGTTAAAAGAAAAAAATCAAAACCCAATAAGTTAGGGCACGATTTCTCGAGTTTCCCAAACACAGAATATTCCCTTTATTTTTAAAAGTTTTCTTTCTAAATTTGGGGGAAAATTGATGCAATATTAAAATGATGTATAGATAAAAATATTGATGAAAAACGACAAAATGAAAATACAGATAGATAGCTTATAGAACACAAAATGGTAATAATCCCATCATATACATTATTTAAGAAACTAACATCAATAATTAAAGACAAACGAATCAAAAGACATATATAACAATTTTAAAATACAAAACAAATCGAAATAGAGTGTAAAAACAATTTAAAAATAATAATAAATTAGTTCAAAATAAATAATGTGAGAAAAGAATCTAAAAATCAATAAAATACAAAATGATTCTAAAATAGACGATATATAACAAAATTTAAAATAGATAATATATATATATATATATATATATAAAAGTTTAAAATAAACAATATACAAAAAATTTAAAATAGATCATATATGAAATAATTTAAAATGATGCAAAATAAAACAACTTAAAATGAATAATATATATAGGATAGTTTAAAGTAATGATAAAAAAACTTAATCATAATAAAGCCATTTAAAATAAGTAACACAAAAATGATAAAATAAAACAGTTCAAAATAAATACTACGTAAAAACTTGAAATAAATAAATAAAATGCGAATTTGCAAAAAAAGGTGAAAATAAAATAAGTCAATATATATAAAAAATGATAAGTAAATAACAAATAAATAAATGTTAAATAAATCAAGATAATAATAATAGTAGTAATACTAATAATGTTGAAATAATTAATATTAATAATATAATAGCAAAATAACTTAAAGAAGACTAAATGAAATTTAAACAAAATTCTAGGGGTGAAATCGAAAATAAAAGCACCAAAAAGGGTTAAATTGTACAAAGAACAAAATAAAAGAGGAAAATTAAAAATAAGAAAAAGAAATAGGACGAAATTGGATAACAATAAAAACATGTGGAAGGTCAAAACAGAAAATTGCCCATTATTGTCGAAAGCACGTAGTAATCAGCCCTAATTTTGGACTTAAGCAGACGACACCGTTTGAAAAAGGGTGTAACACCCCAAACTCGGCCCAGACTGTAGTAGCCCATTTTTGCCCGGCCTACAAGGCCTAAAAACAAAAAAAAAAGAATAAAAATAAAAAAAAAACCAAAAAGTGTGTTTTTTTTTTTTTGCAGTCCTTGTACAAACCCAAAATAAACAGACCCTTAAACCAACCCAAAGCCCAAATTACACCCAAGCCCATTTACCCAAACACTACCCAAATCGGCCAAATCCTTGACCCAAATACTAACTAAGCCTATCCCTAAAACATTTACCCGAAACCCAATTACATCCAAGACCCAAACCTAACCCGTGGCCCAAATGGCCCAAAATGTTGACCAAATCAGACTTAGGGTTTCCAGGAAACCCTAGGCGCCGCAAGCACGCAGCAGAGAGCCCCATCAGTGCCCGATCACCGCCTCAATCCTCGCGTCCTCGACCTGCAAAAGGAAAGAAGACCAGCAGAGATATGGAAAATAGCAAGAAATAAAATCAATGCTGTAAACATTTATTTCTTTTGATTTATTTCGGTTATATAAACCCGAATACGAGCACTGTAATATTGACGCATACTAAGAAATAAAAATACAAACAGTTTTACACAAAGGTGATTTCTCCTACGTTTCATTTTCTTTTATTTTTATTCGCATAAAATAAGTACTACAAACGCTCGATATTTGTTTTTTTTTTTTTTTGCAAAACTCTACTTAGAAATAAAAAGAGAGTTTTACCTGAAAAAAGGAAAATTTTAGGTCTTCCGACCGCCATATACAGCGGCGCGTGAGCGCGTGGGCTGGCCGATGACCGGAGCTTAGCCGAACAGAGGCCGGAGCTCGAAGGCCCTTTCTTTCTCCTCTTTCAGAGGATTTTTGTTGTTTTTTAATTGGGGGGTTAAAATGATTTAATAAGCCGAATTTTGGCTTATATAGCAATAGTAAAATGGCGCCGTTTTGGCTTAATTCAATAAGCACAAAACGACGTCGTTTAGCCACTAAGATCCGCGTGTTGACCCATTTACCCGGGGAGGATCCGCGTGTTTCTGATAAAAGGGAAATTTACCCTTTTGGTCCCTCCGCAATTTTGTTGTTTTTAATTATATTTAATTTTAGTTTTCTTTTATTTTAATTCTGCCCCAACGATTCTTTCTGGTTTCAATTTGGTCCCCTAATTCTTTTAATGTTAATATTCGAACGGTGCCGTTTTGGGGATTAGGGCATATTTGCCCAGTGAGTCCTTAGCCTTTCGATTCGCGTTTTAATTGGGGCCTAAATTCAGTTTTATTCTTCTTAAATTTATCCAAAAAAGTTATTAAATTTTAATTTTAATCCCTTTTTATTTTAACTTAGTTTTTTTTATATATGTATTTTAATACTTTAAATATATATTATTATCTTATTTTTATTTTATTATTTATTGTTATATTATGCTTTAAATTAATAATATAAAGTTTTTTATATAATTTTTTTATATGTATATTATTTTTAAAATTTTTTTTATATATTATGTTTTTAAGTCTTTATATTATTTAATTATTAAAC
Source organism: Gossypium stocksii (assembly GCA_020496765.1). Lineage (NCBI taxonomy): Eukaryota > Viridiplantae > Streptophyta > Magnoliopsida > Malvales > Malvaceae > Gossypium > Gossypium stocksii. Next base: position 12,305,001 of record CM035630.1, read on the forward strand.
CTTAACTATTTTATAGGTATATATATATGTTTTAAAAAATGTTATTTCTTTTTACTCTTTTTTATGATATCAATTTATGATTTTAAACACCTTGTATATGTCATTTATCTTACATTTTCTAAAAAAAATTATTTTTATTACATCTTTTTAATATTTTTTTATATATTATATATCGTTTTTATATTGTACAATATTTTAAATTGATTTATCATTAGTGTAAATTTTATGTTGTTTTTTATAGGTATATTATATTTTTTGTATAAAATTGAATCGATTTTTTTTTATACACATGTTGTTTTCTTTAAATCCCAAGTTTTTTTAAACACTTTAATTATTTTATATGTATATATATATCCTTAAAAGTGTTATTTTTCAATAGTTTGCTTTTTTTTTTTTTATTTTAACTTCAATTTATTGTTTAAAAGGTTTCATTCATTTTCTATTGACATTTTGTCTTTTTTTAGTTTTTCAAAGTTTTCATACCTTTCGTTTTTTTTTTTAAATGTTATAATTTACTTATATTTTTATCCATCTTTTCAAATTATGAGTGTTTATTTTTGTTTAAAGCATAGTTATCTTTTGTAAATCCATTACTTTATGTAGTCATAAATCGTTTGGATTTGCATGAAATATTAGTGTATATATTATGAAATTTATATTATTTAGCATTTTTATCTTGCCATATATTAATGTTATATTTTTTACTTGCATCATCGTTTTAAAAGTTTTAATTAAAAAGTTTTTTAAAATAAGGCAATGTTTTTGTGTTTAGAAATTTGAGAAATAGTGCCCTAACGTGCTGGGTTGCGATTTCCCGTTTGTCTAAATACCTAAAATATCCTTTTAGATAAATTTTGTAAATTGCGAGATAATTTTAGTTACGAGAATTTAAGAACATCGTGTCCTAACGTGCTGGATGTGATGTTTATATTCTTTACGAACGAAAAGAATCTCGAATTTTAACTCAAATTGTTCATATTTTAAAAAGGACCATACTTTTAAATTTTTTCAAAGTTTCGACAAATTAATCAATCGGTACCAATTTTGGGCGTTACGAATGTGCTAATCATTCCTCGTACGTAACCGGCTCCCGAACCTATTTTCTAAAAATCTTAGACCAAAATGTTTTATAAGGTGATCCAATCACACCTAAAAAGATTGGTGGCGACTCCCTTTTTTCCGATTTTTAAAGTTGACCTCGTTTTTCCAAAAACTTAAAAAATGGTTTCGACAGCTTGGCGACTCCGCTGGGGACCAATAAGAGAGTCAAGCCGTAAAATTGATTAATTTCTGTCCTTTTGTCGAAATTTAAAATTTTGATTTAAAAGTTATGATCTTTTTTACATGTGTTTGTTGCATATGATTGTTATTTTTCTCGCACACATTGCATTGCATGACCGTTGTGGTCGCACCCTTAAGTGGGAGTGAGAAACTATGCCTTCATGAAGTTTTTACCTCCGTGCAGGATAGTGGATCGCTTCCAGAATACATCCGTACCTATGTCTTCGTGAGATTTTCATCTCCGTGCAGCCATAGGGAAATGTATTCCCCTAAACTGAACTCGGTCCATATGAGCCTATAATGGGTGAGAATCGAGGAATCTGCTGGTTTAGGTACCTCGACTTTAGAACCGAACCGCATGCAAAAGACATAGGTGCTCACCCTAGGTAGAACTTTGGTAAACCTTAGTGGTCACCCAGATATATGTTTACTTTATTTGCTTTATGTTCTATTTTATGATACTGACTTGTCATGTTTTATCTTTGTCATGTCATTTCATATTTTAAAGGTATCGATTCACGGTCAGTTGCTAAGTTAGAAAGCTGGTTATGGAGAAGGAATACCTTGCTAAAGTGGCAAACAATGCGGCTGTCCATAAATGGTTGGAGGAAACACAACTAGTAAAAGGGGATAGCTTAACCGAAGGGTACATGTCAGAGTTATGGGACTATACTCATATCAGCATGACACAGAATGATCTCCTGGAAATAAAGGAAATATGGGATCGATGGAATGATGAGACAAAGCAGTTGTTCTACAACAATTATGGGGATTTGCCGTACCTGTTTGACATGAAGATAGATGAGCAATTGTTTCGGGCCATCACTCAATATTGGAACCCCACATACAGTTGCTTTACATTTGGAAAGGTCGATATGGTACCTACGATCGAGGAATATTCAGCTTTGTTGCGTTGTTCCAGGATTCAAGTTGATAAGGTTTACTCAAGGGCTCCTTGCGCTCTAACTTTTTTGAGGAAATTGATGAACATCACGGGGATGAGCGAACAGTGGGTCTTAGCTAGAATCAAGCAAAAAAGTGAGTGTAAGTGCATCCCATGGAAGGTTCTGAAGGATTTAAATTTAACTCATCCTGATGAGAAAAAGAAAATTGATGTGTTCGCCTTAAGTATATACGGATTGGTGATTTTTCCGAGGGCACTAGGGTATGTGGATGAAGCTGTTTTAGATCTTTACGGAGACGTTTCGATCGTTGAGTGCATGTAGGAGAGCTGGCAAGGGTAAATTCATAGGATGTGCACAATTGCTGTTGGCTTGGTTCCACAGTCATTTTCGGAAGGTGGGTAAAGTTTCTTATCAAGCTTTCTTTAAGAATTACTCTCCTTTAAAAGAGATTGTAGTAGCACCACGGAGAGATGACATATCAAAAGAAAATTGGATATCACTTCTCCGAAATATCCAAGAAGACGATGTTGAGTGGCGAGCTCCTTGGTTTGTTCTCGATAGAATCTTGTACCGATGTGGGAGTTTTGATTGGGTCCCACTGCTTGGAATTTAGAGAGTTGTGGGATGTACACCTTTGCTTGTGCTAAGACAGTATAGATCAAGGCAGTTTATACCGACAACGCATGGATTGGCTCAAAGTGAATTTGCATATAAAGGAGATCGTTATAAGAAACTGGTAAAGGATATTTCTAGTGCTTGGAAATAGCTTTGTCGTATAAAAATAATAGATGTGTGCCCAACGACGACTCCGGAATACGCGGGATGGAGAAGTAGGAGAGTTAATGACAATATCTCTATACCAAGTCTAGAAGATGCTCGATCGATTGAAGAGTACCTGCGAGTGGTCCCATCAGAGTTAGAGGTTATAAAGTAGGATTTTGAAAAGAAGAGGTCAGAATTTGGAAAACAAATAAAGAAGTTGGAAGAGGAAAAGATGCATCTCAGATTAGACGAAGATGTCCAAAAGATGGAGGCTGAAAGGTTAAGAAGGGAGAAAAGGAAGATCGAAGAAGATCGAGATGATCTAAAGGAGGAATACAAGAAGATGCAGTTGTCAAAGAGAAGAGCCAGATTAAGGAAGACTTCGAAGCAGTGGCAGCAAGAGATTCTAGCAGAAAGGGCCAAAACTGACCAATGAGAGAGGAAATTCCAAGAGATGCAAGCACGGAATGAGGCCTTAGAAAGAAGTTTAGCAGAGAGTCAGAAAGAGAAAAATGGGTTAAAAGCTAGAGTGGCCGAATTGGGGCGATCTCTTCATCAACACCGAAGCCGTAATTCGGCAGCGGAGTTAAAGGCAAGTCTGAACCAAATTGAGGAATTGAAAGACAAGATTGGAAGGTTAGAATCAGCGCTACAAAACTGTGAGCTCCGTATCGAGAAACTTGAGGCGAGAGAAGGGCATTGGAAAAAAGAGCTTCACCATCTCCAAGATCAAGTAGGAAATTGGGATTACCTTATGGGTGAGGCCATAGCTCAGATTCGAGAAGTGGCTAACCATCTGCAAACTTTGGCTGTACAGGCAGATACATTGAGCATGAAGTATGAGCTGCAGTCTGATCGTGGCTAGTAGCTAGCCTTATTGTTTAGTAGAGTTAAAACTTTGGGCATTAGGGCGAAAACATATTTGTAGCCCGTTTTGTGTAAAGGATTTTGTTTTCTAATAAAGTTTTCTAAATGAAATTGAATCGAGATCAATATCTTTTTTTTTTTTGCATTCATGCATTTGCATTACATTACATTATATGATTTAAATCCATAGAAAGACCCTAATTAGTGAAAGTTATTACAGTAAGAAAAGAGAGCAAAATTTGGAAACTACACATCATTACAGTACACACGCAAAAACTAAGAATATGGATCAGATACTTGAACAGCTTCAGAGGGATATGCAAGATCAGATGCAGGAGCAATTAGCAAAGCTCCAGCAAGAGATGAGAGAACAGATGTTGGAGGCTCAACAAAATATGATGGCTCAAATAGCCCAGTTACTAAGTGGGGCAATGAACAAAGAAAAAGGTCCTATGACCAACACTGGCGAGGATAATGAGGATTATCCTCCAGGCTTTACCCTACCTCATGCGCAAGCACAACCTGAGGCGCATCCTCGGAGGCCGTCTGTCACAATAAGACCTCAGCAAGCGCAAATTAATAATGATGCACCCATGAACTTTCAAGTTGGATCGGGATCTAACCCAGGAGAAAATCTGGCCAACCCTATCACCCCAGACCTCGACTTAGCTGAAAGGGAAAGAATGTCGATTGAATCCTCAAAACAGTTGGAGGATCGTTGTAGATGGTTAGAAGAAAAGTTCAAGGCTTTGGAGGGTACTGATAGGCATCACGAAATTGATGCTAAATACTTGAGCTTAGTCCCAGATTTGGTACTTCCCCATAAGTTCAAGATGCCAGAATTCAAGAAATACAATGGGACCAGTTGCCCTAAAGCCCATATCACCATGTTCTGTAGATGGATGACTGGCTACGTTAACAATAATCAACTATTGATCCATTGTTTGTTCGGGCAGCATCTAGATGGTATAATCAATTGAGCCGTGCTAGAATCGATTCATGGAGAGACTTAGCGCAGGCTTTCATAGAGCAATATAGCCATGTGACGGACATGACACCGGATAGAATCACTCTACACAATATGGAGAAGAAGCCAAATGAAAGCTTTAAGCAGTACCCACAAAGATGGAGAGAGATTGCCATGCAGGTTCAGCCGCCACTCTTAAAAAAGGAAACTACAATGCTCTTTATCAACACGTTGAAGGCTCCATTCATTACCCATATGATAGGGAGTACCACTAAGAACTTTACAGACATAGTAATGGCGGGTGAAATGATTGAAAATGCCATAAGAGGTGGTAGAATTGAAGGTGAAACCACCAAGAGGGCAGCCCCAATGAGGAAGGAGAATGAGGTGAACAATGCCAATACTTACAGTAAGGGGTACTCAAAATCAATAATTGTTAGTCAACCAAGCGGAGCTGGGCAATAGGGCTTGCAAAGGCACGAATCTGGTACAAGACAATTTTGAAAAGATCCAGTTCACACCCATTCCGGTGATGTATAAGGAACTTTATCAAAATCTATTTAATGCACACGTAGTAGCTCCCTTTTACTTAAAACCGATGTAACCTCTATATCCCAAATGGTACGATGCAAACGCTCAATGTGAGTATCACGTAGGAATAACGGGGCATTCCAAAGAAAAGTGTACTACTTTCAAGAAATTGGTTGAAAGATTCATCAAAATGGGCATTGTAAAGTTTAGTGATAAGCCTAATGCGAAGAACCCGCTACCCAATCATACCGATGGTGGGGTAAACGTGATAAGTGAAGGCAAGAAAAGAGTTAAAACCGACCTGGTAGAAGTAAGAACTCCTTTAAAAGGGGTATGAAAAGAAATGGTAAAAAGAGGGATAATTATTTCGAAATCAGAAGGAAAATGTGAAAAGATAGGGAATTACTATGAGTTCTATGGTATAGAAGGGTACGAGATTCAAGACTGTGTTAAGTTCAGAGTCTTAGTGCAAGATCTTATAGACAATAAAGAAATAGAGTTTTTTGAGGGCTTAGATGAAAGAAAGGTGTGCGCATCGGAGGGAGAATTGACAAAAATCAACCATCCGAGGATTATCATTTCTCGACCCAGAAACAATGAGGTTGGAACCCAAATGGTGCTGAAAGTCATTATTGAAAAACCTGTATCCTTTCCTTATAAGGATAATAAGAAGGTTCATTGAAGCTACTATTGCAATGTGACAATTTCAGAAAATGAAAACATAGCCAGTGTTTCCAAAGAGGTCTAGAATGAGGGATCTTACACGCGTAGCGGAAGGCGGTATGACTCGAGGAGTGCCAGAACTGAACCTGTAAAGGCAAAGTCCTTGGTAGTGGAACAAGAGAAAGGGGTCGAAACACTTATTAACGAACCGGTGAGGGAAGAAGAGGCTAAAGAGTTTCTGAAATTCCTAAAGCATAGTGAATAAAGTGTGGTCGAGCAGCTGCGTAAACAATCGGCTCGCATATCAGTATTAGCTTTGCTCTTAAGCTCAGAAGTACATCGGGAAGCATTGATGAAGGTGCTTAATGAAACCTACGTTACTAACGACATATCCGTCAATAAGTTGGATCGTCTGGTCAGTAACATAAGTGTAGACAACTTCATCTACTTCAATGATGATAAAATACCACCTGAAGGTATGGGATCAACCAAGGCTTTACACATTACCACTCGTTACAAACGATATACGCTGCCTAGTATGCTCATTGATAATGGGTTAGCTTTGAATGTCCTACCATGGTCCACATTGAACAGATTGCCAATAGATAGTTCTCACATGAAAACATGCCATAACATAGTGAGAGCATTTGACGGTACGGAGAGAAAGGTGATGGGAAGAATTGACATACCTTTGTCAATTGGGCCAGACACATATGAGGTGGATTTTCTAGTAATGGACATCAAGCCCTCCTATAATTGCTTGTTGGGGAGGCCATGGATACACTCAGCAGGGGCGGTTCCCTTATCTTTGCATCAAAAATTGAAGTTGGTAACGGATGGACGGCTGGTTACTATAAATGCAGAAGAGGACATTATAACAACAGTACCAGTGATGCACCCTATGTAGAGGCAAACGAGGAGGCCATTGAATGCTATTTTCGTTCCTTAGAATTTGTCAACGCAACATTCATTTCGGAGGGGAATAAGGTACCAGTACCTAAGATGTCCAGAACTACAAGAATGGGTTTACAGATGATGGTGGAGAAATGAGCCTTGCCAGGAAAAGGTTTGGGGCGATATCTTCAAGGAGGAGTTCAGGTGCCAGAATTAAGGGAGAAAAGAGACCGTTTTGGTTTGGGTTTCAGGTCAGATCACCAATAAAGAAGGAAGGAAATAGAGAAGCGACAAGAGAGAAGAAGGGCGCGACTAAGTGGAAAGGAAGTTGAATGGGAATTGATGACGTTCCCACATATATCCTAGACTTTTGTATCCAGAGGGATAATTCACCCAGAGAGGGGGTTGCTTAGAAATGGAAGTCATCATGTCAATGCCATACACAATGAGGAGGCGGAACAAAGAAACCTTGAGGGTATTCGCCATTACGAACCGGGAAGCTCCTTAAACAATTGGACTACAGAAGAACTTCCTGTAGTCTTTAGAAATTTTACAGAGTAATTCTCAGAACACTTTTGTTACTCTAAAGCCTAGGAGTGATAAGATTTCATTTGTGAAATAGGCTCATGTTCAGACATTTTATTTCAATAAAATACATCTTTATTATCAATTCGAGCAAATATTCATTTATACTTTTGTACCAATAAATATTCTTTTGACCTCTTAATTCCTTTCAAAATTCTTCATTTCATTCATAACATGTGAATAGTCATTCTTGAATTCATTCGTTCTTTGTACATTCTTTTGTGCCCCCACAGATCTCTAGATATCAATGACATGAGCAATGATACTATGAATCCTGAATTCTCTTTTGAGCAAGACATGTGTTTAGAGGAACCTCAGGATTTTGAAGATAAGAGGATTATGATGTGTCTTCAGATTTGTTAAGAATGGTAAAACAGGAAGAGAAGCAAATTTTGCTCCATGAGAAAGAGGCAATAGAAAATGTAACCTTGGAGGAAGGGAAAGAAGGAAAAATTGGGACGCACATTACCAAAGAGACAAGGCGAGATCTTATTGAGTTATTGCAGGAATTCAGAGATGTTTTCTCATGGTCATATCAAGATATGCCCGGACTGAATACTAACATTGTAGTACACCGCCTTCTCATAAGAGAAGACTACAAGCCAGTCCAACAGAAGTTGCGAAGGATGAAGCCTGATATCGTGTTAAAAATAAAAGATGAAGTCAAGAAGCAGTTTGATGCTGGGTTCCTACAGGAGGTTAAGTACTCAGAATGGGTAGCTAACACTGTGTCCGTCCCTAAGAAGGACGGGAAGATACGAATGTGTGTTGATTATAGAGATTTGAACAAAGCTAGCCTAAAGGACAATTTTCCCTTACCGCACATTGATACTTTGGTGGATAATACGGCAGGTTACTCGTTGTTTTCGTTTATGGATGGCTTCTCAGGGTACAATCAAATAAAGATGTATCCTGAAGACATGGATAAAACCACATTCATAATATTGTGGGGTACTTTTTGCTATAAGGCAATGCCATTTGGGTTAAAGAATGCAAGGGCAACATACCAAAGGGCCATGGTAACACTATTCCATAATTTGATGCACAAAATGATTGAGGTGTATGTCGACGATATGATTGCCAAATCTCGAACAGAGAAGGAGCACATTGAAGTTTTGAAAAACTTGTTCTTGAGATTGAGGAAATTTCAGTTAAAGCTTAATCCGGTAAAGTGTACCTTTGGAGCTAGGTCTGGAAAACTATTGGGCTTTGTAGTCAGTGAAAAGGGAATAGAGGTTGACTCAGCCAAGGTCAGAGCCATACAGGAATTGCTTTCACTGCGTACTCAGAAAGAAGTTTGAGGTTTTCTTGGGAGGTTAAATTACATTACTCAGTTTATTTCACAATTAATTGAGAAATGTGATCCCATATTTCGCCTCCTTAAGAAGCACAACCAAGGTACTTAGGATGAAGAATGCCAGAATGCTTTTGACAAAGTCAAGCAATATCTGTCAAATGCTCCGGTATTATCTCCGCCCAGTTCAGATAGACCGTTAATACTGTACTTGTTAGTGTTCACTAATTCTATAGGGTGTGTGTTAGGTCAGCATGATGAGTCAGGAAGAAAAGAGAGGGCGATATATTGCCTCAGTAAGAAATTCACTAAGTGTGAGATGAGATATTCGCCGATTGAGAAGTTATGTTGTGCTTTGGTTTGGATAACTCGAAGATTGAGGCAATATATGTTGTATCATACAACTTGGTTGATTTTAAAACTTGATCCATTAAAGTACATGATGGAGTCGACTGCCTTAAATGGAAGAATGGCAAGGTGGCAGATATTGGTTTCTGAGTTTGATATAGTCTACATGAGTCAAAAGGCTATAAAAGGAAGTGCAATAGCAGAATTTCTGGCTAGCAGAGCTCTAGAAGATTATGAACCATTGAGCTTTGACTTTCCCAATGAAGAGATAATGTATATGATAACTACTGAAGAATATCCGTGGAAGTTAAATTTTGATGGAGCATCAAATGCTGTAGGAAATGGAATTGGGGCAGTCTTGGTATCCCCAAATGGAGATCATTATCCATTCACATGCAAACTGGATTTTGACTGTACCAATAATATGGCCGAGTATAAGGCTTGCATCATAGGAATTCACGTAGCCATAGAGCGCAAAATTAGAACACTGGAAGTATATGGAGATTCTGCATTAGTGATCTACCAACTCAAGGGAGAATGGGAGACAAGAGACCCCAAATTGATTAATTATCGAAAGATATTTTTGGGGCTAATTGAGGAATTTGATGACATCACTTTCAATTATCTCCCACGGGATGAAAACCACATGGCAGATGCCCTGGCAACTCTGCCTTCCATGATTAAAGTAAATAAAGAAGAGGATATGAAGCCTATCCAGATGAGCATTTTTGAAGTTCCAGCTCATTGTTGTAACATCGAAGAAGAAGAAAAGGATGACCATCCTTGGTATCAGGATATATTGCGATATGTGAGAAATTGTGAATACCCTGAACAGGCAATAGAGAATGACAAAAGAACATTGAGGAGGTTAGCCTGCGAATATGTTTTGGATGGGGATATCCTGTACAAAAGAAGGAAAGATCAGGTGCTCTTGAGATGTGTTGACGCTGTGAAAGCCAAAAAAAATTATGGAAGAAGTGCATGAAGGTGTTTGTAGGATCCACGCTAATGGTTTTACAATGGCCAGACAAATCATGAGGTTTGGATACTATTGGTCTACTATGGAAGAAGATTGTATCAATTATGCCAAAAGATGTCATAAATGCCAGATCTATGGAGATAAGATTCATATAGCACCGTCACCTTTGCATGTTATGATGTCTCTATGGCATTTTTCCAAGTGGGGCATGAATGTTATTGGGCCAATCTCGCCGAAAGCTTCTAACGGGCATCATTTCATTTTCGTGGTTATTGACTACTTCACGAAATGGGTGGAGACTGCTTCATATGCTAGCATTACTAAGTCAGCAGTTAGTCGGTTCTTGAAGAAGGAGATTATTTGTCAGTACGAAATGCCTGAGAGGATCATATCAGACAATACACTGAATTTGAATAACAGCACGACAGCGAAAGTCTACAGCCAATTCGAGATCAAACATCACAACTCATCTCCGTATCTCCCAAAAATGAATGGGGCCGTAGAGGCGGCCAATAAAAACATCAAAAAGATAGTGGGAAAAATGACTGAGACTTACAGAGATTGGCATGAGAAGTTGCCATTTGCGCTCTTTGCCTATCGAACGTCTGTTAGAACCTCTACCGGGGCAACTCCCTTTTCGTTGGTCTATGGATGGAGGCAGTTTTACCCATTGAAGTGAAAATACCTTCTCTTTGGATTTTGTTAGAAGTAAAACTGGATGAAACAGAATGGATTTAATCGCGGTATGATCAATTGAACTTGATTGAAAAAAAGAGGCTAAGAGCTATTCGTCATGGTCAGATGTATCAGCAGTGAATGATGCGAGCTTATGAAAAAAAATTCGTCCAATGGAATTTCACAATGGGGATCTTGTACTGAAAAAGATCCTTCCCATACAGAAGGATTTTAGAGAAAAATGGATGCCGAATTGGGAGGGGCCATATGTGGTGAAGAAGGCTTTTTCTGGTGGTGCACTATTTTGGCCGAAATGGATGGAAAAAGTTTACCCAATCCAGTGAACTCAGACTCAGTTAAGAAGTATTTTGCCTGAACAAGGGGAGAAGCAAAGTGAAAACCCGCAAAGGGCGCTTTGAAACTTCGTAAAAAAAATAGAGAGGCCAAGGTGAAAACCCGCAAAGGGCGCCTTGAGACCAAAGGGGTTTTGAGTTGAAAACCCGAAAGGGCGGCTCAAATTTTGAAAGGCATACGGAGATCTTGCTATACTTGAATCAACAAGAAGTGAAGTATGTTACATGCCGGGACATCAACAAAGTACTTTGGATCTTCTAAAACACATGTTAAGCTCAAAGTAGCCTTCATGGAGTTCGTATATAGAAGCCCAAGCTGCGATATCTAGGGCATCTGGTTTCCATTTATTTATTATCTTTGGATTCTTTTTCTTCTCAAAGATATGTTCCTATATTAATTTCCTTTGTATTTTTGATAATTTATTCGAATCTAATTATCCTCAAAAAGATCAATTTATTTGTTGTCATTATTCATAAAGCGTGTTGCATTGAAATTATGATTGGATGAACTAATAATATTTTCACAAAAGAAGTTTTGCAAATTACTCTGGAAAGTTCTGGATAATACATGAAACTAAAATATGACAATTGTTTAAAGAGGTCCTATGAGTAAGGGTCGGAGGTACTCGAAGAAATTGGGACTCTCTTTTTTGGTGATTGGACAAATTGAAGAATTGAGCAAATATTGATCCTAAGAAAGGATCATCCCATAAACATCTCCAGTGGGTCATAACATTTGGGGAATGGTTTGATAGACCAAATTGATGAAATAGGTTCAAAGCATACTTCGAGAAGAGCAAAGATGAAGTCTCGATTAACGAATGAGTGATGGCACTAGAAATAAGAATCATTCTCATAACATTTTTTGCGTCATAGTATGTTTAATTAGGAAGTATTTAACTCATTTCAATCATAGCATTCTAATCATAAACATAAGCATATGAAATCGATTCTACAGGACATGTCTCCAGAGGGCGGTGTAGCAACATCAGTGATTTCAGATCTTGTCTCCTCAAGATAGTAGTGAGACGGTTTAACATTGTCAAATCTTATCTTTCCAGCATAGCAGAGAAGCAGATTTTAGCCATTAGCCTTATCCCCACTGAACAGGAGTGGAACAAGCTAAATTCAGCGGATCTTATCTTCGCAAAGCAGGAGCGGAGTAGATCAAATTTCAGCAGATCTCAGACCACTGAGCAGGAGTGGAACAGATCAGATTTTGGTAGAATCTTATCTCCATGAATCGGTAATGGAGCAGACTTCAACCATTAGCCTTATCCCCACTGAATAGGAGTGGAACAGGCTAAATTCGGTAGATCTTATCTTCGCAGAGCAGGAGCGAAGTAGATCAAATTTCAGCAGATCTTACACCACTGAACAGGAATGGAATAGATCAAATTTTGGTGAATCTTATCCCCATGTATTGGTAATGGAGTAGGTTTCAGTCACTAGCCTTGTCTTCACTGAATAGAAGTGGAGTAGGCTAAATACAGCAGATTTTATCTTCGCTGAGCTACAGCTGAGCAAATTGAAGATAGCAGATATTGCCTTCCTGAAATTGCAGTGAAGCAGATTGGAGTTGTCAAGATACCTTTGAAGAAGGTGAAGATCAAGAATTCAAGACTCGGCAAAACTGGGCAAAATTGGTCCTTTTATAGTCTTTGCTCTATTCCTGTTACACAGCAATGAGCAAAGAGGGACAACTGTAATAGCCCATTTTTGCCTAGGCTACAAGGCTTAAAAACAAAAAAAAATAAATAAAAGAATGAAATTAAAAAAACCAAAGAGTGTGTTTTTTTGCAATCCTTGTACAAACCCAAAATAAACAGACCCTTAAACCAACCCGAAGCCCAAATTACACCCAAGCCCATTTACCCAAACACTACCCAAATCGACCAAATCCTTGACCCAAATACTAACTAAGCCTATCCCTAAAACATTTACCCGAAACCCAATTACATTCAAGACCCAAACCTAACTCGTGGACCAAATGGCCCAAAATGTTGACCAAATCAGACCTAGGGTTTCCAGGAAACCCTAAGCGCCGCAAGCATGCAGCAGAGAGCCCCATCAGCACCCACTCACCGCGGCAATCCTCACGTCCTCGACCTGCAAAAGGAAAGAAGACTAGCAAAGATATGGAAAATAGCAAGAAATAAAATCAATGCTGTAAACATTTAGTTCTTTTGATTTATTTCGGCTGTATAAACCCGAATATGAGCACTGTAATATTGACGCATACTAAGAAATAAAAATACAAACAGTTTTACACAAAGGTGATTTCTCCTACGTTTCATTTTCTTTTATTTTTATTCGTATAAAATAAGTACTACAAACGCTTGATATTTGTTTTTTTTTTTTTTTTGCAAAACTCTACTTAGAAATAAAAAGAGAGGGATTTTACATGAAAAAAGGAAAATTTTAGGTCTTCCGACCTCCGTAGACAGCGGCGCGTGAGCGCGTGGGCTGGCCGGCCCAACGGAGGCTGGAGCTCGGAGGCCCTTTCTTTCACCTCTTTCAGAGAATTTTTGTTGTTTTTTAATCAGGGGGTTAAAATGATTTAATAAGCCAAATTTTGGCTTATATAGCAATAGTAAAACGGCGCCGTTTTGGCTTAATTCAATAAGCACAAAACGACGTCGTTTAGCCACTAAGATCCGCTTGTTGACCCGTTTACCCGGGGAGGATCCGCGTGTTTCTGATAAAAGGGAAATTTACCCTATTGGTCCCTCCGCAATTTTGTTGTTTTTAATTATATTTAATTTTAGTTTTCTTTTATTTTAATTCTGCCCCAATGATTCTTTCTGGTTTCAATTTGGTCCCTTAATCCTTTTAATGTTAATATTCGAACGATGCCGTTTTGGAGATTAGGGCATATTTGCCCAGTGAGTCCCTAGCCTTTCGATTCGCATTTTAATTGGGGCCTAAATTCAGTTTTATTCTTCTTAAATTTATCCAAAAAAGTTATTAAATTTTTATTTTAATCCCTTTTTATTTTAACTTAGTTTTTTTTATATATGTATTTTAATACTTTAAATATATATTATTATCTTATTTTTATTTTATTATTTATTGTTATATTCTGCTTTAAATTAATAATATAAAGTTTTTTATATAATTTTTTTATATGTATATTATTTTTAAATTTTTTATTATATATTATGTTTTTAAGTCTTTATATTATTTAATTATTAAACCTTAACTATTTTATAGATATATATATGTTTTAAAAAATGTTATTTCTTTTTACTCTTTTTTATGATATCAATTTATGATTTTAAACACCTTGTATATGTCATTTATCTTACATTTTCTAAAAAAAATTATTTTTATGACATCTTTTTAATATTTTTTTATATATTATATATCGTTTATATATTGTACAATATTTTAAATCGATTTATCATTAGTGTAAGGTTTTATGTTGTTTTTTATTGGTATATTATATTTTTGTATAAAATTGAATCGATTTTTTTTATACACATGTTGTTTTCTTTAAATCCCAAGTTTTCTTAAACACTTTTATTATTTTATATGTATATATATATATATATATATATATATATATCTTAAAAGTGTTATTTTTCAATATTTTGCTTTTTTTTTTTTTTATTGTGACTTCAATTTATTGTTTAAAAGGTTTCATTCATTTTCTATTGACATTTTGCCTTTTTTTAGTTTTTCAAAGTTTTCATACCTTTCGTTTTTTTTAAATGTTATAATTTACTTATATTTTTATTCATCTTTTCAAATTATGAGTGTTTATTTTTGTTTAAAGCATAGTTATCTTTTGTAAATCCATTACTTTATGTAGTCATAAATCCTTTAGATTTGCATGAAATATTAGTGTATATATTGTGAAATTTATATTATTTAGCATTTTTATCTTGCCATATATTAATGTTATATTTTTTACTTGCATCATCATTTTAAAAGTTTTAATTAAAAAGTTTTTTAAAGTAAGGCAATGTTTTTGTGTTTAGAAATTTGGGAAATAGTGCCCTAACGTGCTGGGTTGCGATTTCCCGTTTGTCTAAATATCTAAAATATTCTTTTAGATAAATTTTGTAAATTGCGAGATAATTTTAGTTACGAGAATTTAAGAACATCGTGTCCTAACGTGCTGGATGTGATGTTTATATTCTTTAGGAACGAAAAGAATCTCGAATTTTAACTCAAATTGTTCAGATTTTAAAAAAGACCATACTTTTAAATTTTTTCAAAGTTTTGACAAATTAATCAATCGGTACCAATTTTGGGCGTTACGAATGTGCTAATCCTTCCTCGTACGTAACCGGCTCCCGAACCTGCTTTCTAAAAATCGTAGACCAAAATGTTTTATAAGGTGATCCAATCACACCTAAAAAGATTGGTGGCGACTCCTTTTTTTTCGATTTTTAAAGTCGACCCCGTTTTTCCAAAAACTTAAAAAATGGTTTCGACACAGACATTATGGCCGAATCTGGCGATGTCACATTGAAGAGAATGATTGTTTCCCAAACGATTTTATGAAATTGAGAACATGTTTGATAAAAACTTTACTTGGTTAAAATTTAAGTCAGGATTTAGAAATTCAAGTTCTAGTTAAGCCCAAAATGGAAGCTCATGTTTAAAGAAAAACGCCCAAATTACAGTCTTATCGGAGAAAAATTACCTTATTACAACCCATTTAAACAAAAACAACAAGTAAAGTGAAGTAATTTGAAAATTATTCAAAATTCCTAAGTGGCTTGCAGTATGGCCATCTCCGAGTCCTCTCCCACGTCGAGCCTTCTATTGAGGATCACCTGAAACATTAAATTAAAGGGTGTGAGTTTCGAAACTCAGTGTGTACAACCCTTGGCAATCAAATCAATATGCAAAAATCACATTGGGCCTAAGCCTTAACAATATCGGTGGCATCTGGGCCTTAGCCCCTAATAGCCTCGGTTGGGCCCGAGCTCACATTCAAATATCAAGATGTTCATGCCATATGCAGTTACCCATAACCAACTCTGTACACCCCCTTCCTACCCTACACTCCTATGGGGAGACACTCGACCCACCCATCCTTATACACCCGTTGTGACACCAATTGCGGCACCACTCATTGTTGTAGCAGAGCTGCTCGTGGCACAAAAGCCTTCGTTGTAGCATCGGTTGCAGCACTACTTATCGTTACAGCAAAGCTGCTCGTAGCTCATAAGCCTTCGTTGGATCCACAGTCAAGCGACTGTACGACCCTCATATACACTTCCTCCGTAGCATCAAAACCCACCCAAATGCAACATATAATTCATGAATGCAACATACACATTTTCACACATTTTCACATATTAAGAACTTGGGGATATCTTGGTCATTTCACTACCTAGAGGTATTTCTGTAATTTCTACCTTACAAGGGTATTCTAGTACTCCTACCCTACGAGGGTGTTTCAGTAGTTCTACCTTATAGGGCATTTTCGTAATTCTACCTTAGAAGGGTATTTTCATAATTTTATCCTAGAAGGGTATTTTTGTAATTTCCTAATGATAAAGATTTTAGTTATGAATTTTGGCCTATCAACAAGCCCTCGCGGCTAAGATGAACGGACACTATGCACCAGGTAGGATTCAAGAGAAGAAGAGGTGGGTCATTCGGACCGCTTAAGTACCAAGCTCTTCCTAGATCCAATCCTAGACATGCACACATCCATTGCTACACCTTGGTCTAGCGACTTGCCCACGGGTTTGTTTAATTATTTAATTAAGTCTTATGTAAAATTTGAGAGATCAAAACTAGGCCTATAGTCCATTAAAACCCTAGCATGCATTTCTACAATCCCATAAGGCCCATTAGGCCTAACCATATACATAATACCCATTAAGCCCAACATGCTTATGTAGCCCATTAGGCCCGATCATAACTCAATCATAAAATCCCACATACTAATCCATTATAAAATTTCATATCACAACTTTGCCAATTTGGGCCCATAAATTCAGCAGGCCCATCAAGGACTTTGGGATTTCAGCTTTTGCCGATTTTCGTGTGTGTAGTGTATGTACACACCTGATTGACGACCCGCACTACCCTATTCTCAGCCTTGACCTACAACCAAAATCACTTTCGAATCAATACTATACCTTAAACTACAACTTAATCAAATCCCGAAGCCTTACCGTAACCTTAATCCCGAAGCCTTACCGTAACCTTACCGTGTACCTTCGGCTTTTCTAGCCTTTCCTTAGCAAATATTCCTGAATATTCTTAGATCTGCACCAATACACACATATTATCAACATCAAGTGACTCGTATTCCACACGAGTCACCCCTATCAACCATATTTATATTCGGCCACCTATGAAATCAAAATTTAGAGTGAGTACGTTTACCACTTGCTAGGAATCTTTACACCGCTTGAAATTTTTGAACCCTACCCCTTGTTAATACATGGTTAACGACAAGAACAAGATTAGATAGCCCTTCAGCTTTTAACAACTCGATTAAGGGTTGCAAATAATAAAACAGATCTGTGATGAAGGAAATCAAAAGAAATCGGCAAAGGAAATATGAGTATTTAGCTTTTAAGAGATTAGGGAAAGAAATCGACAAAGGGGATATATGTATTCGGCTTTTGTAAAAGAGGAAAAAGAATTAGAAAGAAGGAGAAGAATGAAGCATTCGATTTGGCAAAGCAAGAGAACTCTTCAAAAAAAATTCGGCACCCCCTATAAATACCCAAAGCCGAACCCCTAAAGTCCCAATTGGCTCCACTTCATCCACATCCCATCTCCTAATTTTTCTCCATGATAAACTCTCCTAATCTCTTTCTATACTTTCTCTTCTGATCACTCTCTTTAGAGTTTATCTTCATGCCACTTCCAACCTTCTAGAAGGCTAAAATTAAACTCCTAAAGATACTAAGCTAGGATCCAAAACTTAACCAATGCCTAATACTTCTAGGCCCAAAATTCGGGGTGTTACAAAGGGACTAAATTAAAAGGGAAATAAAGTTCACGGGCCGGATTTAAGAGAAATAAATGCATATAAAAAGGACTTATTTGTAAACAGCCCCGAAAACGGGGGACCACGGGCATAAATAGACCAAAATAGGAAAACACGATGATCCTCCCCAGGTCCGGTCACGCGCGCAGGTTAACCTCCCAAAACGACGTCGTTTTGGCATCAGGAAGGAAGATTGAAACGGCGCTGTTTGATTGTTCTATAAAACCTTTTTTTTTAAAAACCCTCAATTTCGTCCTACTATAAAAAAAAAAAACAAACTCTTTCTTTTAAAATTCTCTCCCCCTTTCTAGAGTCCGACGATCATACGACTGGCCACCGCCGCACGCGCCACCTATGTGGCGGCCGGAAGGCCGAAAACTTCTCTTTTTCAGGCCAATCGAAAGGTAATCTCCTCTCCTTTTGTTTTTTATTTGGTAAAAAAAAAAAACCTAAAAGTAAAAAATTGAAGAAAATCACCTCTAAACCCTAGCCAATCCTTTTTGCTTAGGTGTGATCGGATCACCTTATAAAACATTTTATTTTAGAATATTGATTTTGGCCTACGAAATTCAAGAAAACGGATTCGAGAGTCAGTTACGCACGAGGAAGGATTAGCACCCTCGTAACGCCTAAAATTGGTACCGAATTGATTAGTTATTGTCCTAATGTCAAAAATTTGAAAAGATTTTAAAACATGATTTCCTTAAAAACGTGAACAATTTGAGTTAGAACTTAAGATTCCTTTGCTCCGAAAGAATTCAAACATCACAGCCAGCACGTTAGGACATGATGTTTTAAACCCTCGTAACCAAGATCATCTTATGATTTCCAAAACATGTGACTAAAAGGATATTTAGTTATTTGGCCAAACGAAAAACCGAAACCCAGCACATTAGGGCACGATTTCTTGAATTTCCAAACACGAAATATTGCCTTGTTTTAAAAAATCTTATCTCGAGATAACAACATGTCACATCCAGTGAGCTAGGACGCAACATTTCGAATTCCCATGAATAAGCTTTTATTTGAAATTTTATGTTTGAATTGAAGAAAGGGTATTCGGTTATTTAGATTCAAGAAGGAAAATTAGAACCCAGTAAGTTAGGGCATAATCTTCTCTAAGATTTCAAATTCCGAGTATTACCTTATTTTTTAAAACTTTTCTTTTTTATTTTGAAGGGAAAAGGAAAAAAATGATGCAACATCAAAATGATGTATAAATACAAACATTGATGAATGACAGCAATATGAAAATACAGATATACAATTTATCGAACATATAATGGAAATAATCGCATAATACATGTTATTTTAATACCAACATTAATAACCAAAGAAAAATGAAGTGAATGATATAAATGACTTAAAATAAACAATAAGACAATTTTAAAATGAATAATAAATGGAAAAACAAATTTAAAATAGATATTATAAAACAATTTTAAGTAAATACTATAAAACAATTTAAAGTCACTAATATACACAACCGTAAAGTAATATGTAGAGTAACTTAAAATAAATAATTTATTGAACAATTTAAAATAACATATAAAAGTTTCAAAGGGGATAATATGTGAAAAATAAATTTTAAAATAAATAACATAACATATGTATATAAACAGTTTGATATAAGTAATATAAGAAATCTTGAAATAAATAATAATAAAAAGGTTTACAATAAATGATAAAAGAATCTAAAATAATTAACATATAAAGTAGTATGACTAAGTGACATATAAGAAATTCAAAAATAAATATTATGTATATAAGATAGTCTAAAATAAAAAGGTATATAAAAACTTCAAAACATAATTATATGTATAATAGTTTAAAATAAATAATGTATATAAAATTTAAAATGAATAATAGTTTAAAATAAAAACTTAAAATAAATAAAAAATAATATAAGAAAATAAACTTAGAATAAATAAAAATAGAACAGTTCCTAAAAAAGATCTAAATAAATAAATTAATTAATTAATTAACAAACTAGGACTAGGATGAAATTGAATTGAAATTTAGGGTAAAAATCGTAAATAACGAAAAATGCTGTCAAGGACCGAAATGAATCCCTCTAAAACAATAAGGGATTGAATGGGAAATATTCCCTACCCTTATGCGCAACGTTTCAGCATGGACCTAAATGTAATCGAAGATAAATTATGGGGCCAGATTTATAAAATAAAAAAGTATTGATATTAGGACTAAATTGAAAATCTATGAAAAAGTGGAAGGGCCCGAAATGCAAATAACCCATTTATTAAAAATGTGTGGATCCTCCCCGAGTCTAGGTCGGATCGCGGGTCAGAGGCCCAAAACGACGTCGTTTTGTCCTCTGACCCCAATTCTCAAAACGGCGCCGTTTAGGGGTATTATAAAACCCAAAAATTTTCTCAAAAATTCATTTCTCACTTTCAATTCCAAAAAAAAAAATAAAAAATTCTGCAAATTCTCTCAAATCATTTCCCCTTATTTTAGTCCGGTCGTCGGACCGATGGGCCACCGCCGCATGCGCCGTCGCCGGCGTCGCCGTGCGCGGTGGTTGGAGGTCTAAAATCTCCCCCTTTTCAACTGATCAAAAGGTAAATCTTCCTCTCTTCTTTGTTTTAGTGTTATTTTGCATAAAAACAATAAAAAAAAAAAGACAAATGCAAACTGTTTTCCCTCAATCTTTGAAATTTGTTTTTGCTTGTATCTCGGATTTTTGCATGTGTAGAAAGATAAAGAAGTATTTATCAGAAATTAAATCTAAGATTTAAACAGAATCTTAAAAACGAGAATCACCTCTGTTCTTTTGATTTTTTTTATTGTATTCGAAAAAAAATCCCCTTATAAACAATGATTTCGATTAGTTTTTATAACCAAAGTAAACCAAATGATTATAAATACAAAAATCCTATTTTGCTGCTACTGTCTGTGTTCTTTCCTTGTTTTGCAGGTGAACGGCGAAAATCCCGGCGCAATTCGCGCGCTGATCGTGGCGCGATGTTCGGCGCTGGTCAAGCATGCGTGGGGAGGAGGCGGCAGCTGCTAGGTCAGGGGCTAGGGTTTCTGACTTTGGCTGAAAGTGTTTAATTTTTGGGCCAACGAGCTTAGGTTTAGAATTGGGCTATTGGGTTTTGGCTTGGGTAGGGGTTAATTTGTAATTTGGGCTCAATTTTGGGTTGTAATGGACATTGGACTTATAAAATTATTTTAATTAATAATTTTTTTTGTTTTTTAGTTTTAACGGGCCCAGGCAAATTGGGCCTATTACATATATTTTATGGATCTGAAATTTGTTGTTTTTTTTTATTGTGTATCTTTCTTACAGTGATTGTATTCGACCCTTTTGTAGCCGAATAAAGGGATAAATAAAATAGAAAGACATACAAAATCCTATTCTTCCTGTGATTTTTGTTGTATATTTGCTGTTTTATTGCCGTCATTGCAGGTACCACTGCCGTATGGAGGCGCGGGCTGCGGAGTGACGTGGAAGCCCGAACGCTAGCTGGCATGGGAGGCTACGGCGCAAGTAGTTTCAGAAACCTTTAGGGTTTCTGGAAACTTTTGATTTTTGGGCCCTTTGGGTTATTCGTGTTGGGCCAATGAAATTGGGCTTAGATTTTTTAATTATTTAGGCTAGTATTTAATTTGTAATCGGCCTTTGGGGTTTGTCTTATTGGGCTAGGACCGGCCTTGCTTTGTAATCTGGACTATGGACATTTAATTTGTTTTGGTTTATTTTAGTTTCTGCTTTTTAGGCCCCAGGCGAAATAGGCCTATTACATGAATGTCACGTCAACAATTAACTTTTCCATCACGTTTATTACAACATATATTAGCTTATTAATTAACTTCAAAACAGATATAGGTAAACTAAATAGTTATGTCACTCATTTTTAAATTAAAGTAAATTTAAATTAATAAAAACTTATATTAATATTATAAAACAACATGAGCCCACATAACGGGTGAATTATCAATATCTATTGAAAAAGAAAAAAAAAGGTAAATGTGGTGGGTTTTTTTTTTTTTTAAATTTATTGATTTATATTGTTTTTAGAGAGAGGAAGGAAAACATATTTTATAGGGCGCGTTTTCAGCCATGTTAGCTTAAAACACGTCCTATAAGATGCGTTTTTACTAAAAAATGATAATTTAGCTCTTTTAGTTAGATGGTTAAATGTTAGTGTTTTTGTCATTAAGTATTGGGTTCGATTCCTCTCCTACTCACAATTGCATTTTTTATTTCATGTTGTTTATAACTTATTATTATTTTTTAATTAATGTTTTTGACACATTAGTTCTTTTGATTAGATGGTTAGATACTTATGGTTTCATCCTTGAGTCATAAGTTTGTTTCCTCTCGTAAGCATTTTAATATATATTATTTATTTCATGTTGTTTCAAGCTTTTTTATTATTTTAATCAATGTTTATAATTAATAAATATATTGTTTTCAAGTTTCTTTTAATTCATCTTTTTAACTAATAATTCTTTTAATGTGTGTATTTGAAATATTGTTTTCAAGCATTTTAATATGTGTATTTGAAATATTTACTAAAAATAATAATATTTGTAATAATTATTTGATTTTATAAATAAAAGAGATATTAATTAAAAAGGTGAATTAAAAAAATTTAAAAACAATATATTTATTAATTATAAACATTAATTAAAAATAAAAAAAGCTAGAAACAACATGAAATAAATAATACGTATTAAAAAATATGTATTTAAACATAATTAAATTCACGTCTTTCTATTAATTAAATTAAAATTCAACTGACTAAATTTTGTAAATTAATAATTAATTAGAACAACTTTTCTATTAATTTAGTAATTGGGGCGATTTCATACTAAAATACATCCACCTCCCAACCACATTGACGTTTGAGTCAAAATGCATGACTAATTCTTAAACACAACCACCATGGCATTAGAGTTAAGACATAAAAAGAAATACTATTGTTGCCATGTTCGCTTACACCCATATTGATATGTGGAATCCGGATGTGTTAATGTCTTACCGGCTCTTCTCTTGTCCCACTTCACCTTCACATGGGTATGCAACGCAAACCAAATGAGGTCTTCTAAAATATCTTCTCTTTTTCTACCAATTCTTGAATCGTGCCAATTTAGATTGGATTAATTTGAGTTGTTAGTTTTTTTTATAATCAAATCTGAATTTAAATTAACCAAAAGTGCATTTTTAAGCCTAAAATACGTAATAACTTCTTTATTTTAATAAGGGTGGAATATTAGAAATTAAATCTAAATTCTAATGTCTAACAATATAATAATTTTATCATTCGAGTGAGAGATAGTTAACAAGTCTAAAATAATTTAGTGAAGGTAATATAATATATTTTCTAAGAATTGATTGGGTTATTAACATGGAGCCCCTTATCACTTGAGCGAGTAAAAGACTATCCCAAGCTTCTGCTATTTCCATCCTCATTTTCTTCTGAATTTCGAATAGTGTTCAAGATCTTCTGTTTTCAATTATCTAATAAATCACTTAATGAAAGTAGATTATCTTTCCATTCTTTTTTTTAATTTCAAAATTTTCATGATCCCTTCTCGAACCAAACATGATTTTTCTACTATCTCCTTTTAGCTTGATCCGAGTGCGACTCATTGCTCACTTATCCTCGTGATGCTTGTTAGCTTCTTTAAGAAAGGCAAGACGTTGACGGCTCTCGAATCATCTTTGTCGACTTGAATCTTCGAGCAACGAAGTAAGATTGTGTATTCCTCCACCTTAGGCACCGAATCTACCTTCCCAAAAGTAAAGCAGCTCTTTTAACTCTTGGAGATTATTCTAAGTCATACTGATGCGCATGAAATCCCATAATTCTGACACGTATTCTTCCGTCAGACTATCACTTTTCTCTCGTTGCGTCTTCTCAGCCGCATTCGGACAGCCGCATTGTCTTCCACTTTATCAAGAAATCCATTTTCCATGACAAGCTCTCTATTTAGTAACTGAACGTGAACCAACACCTCTTTTCTATGATGAAAATGCAATGCAATTGTAACCAAAACAAAAGAAAATGAGTTAGTACATTTCATACAAAGCAAAAGCAAGCAAGAAAAAATAAATAGAACACCTATTCGAGTGACCGCTAGGGTTTGGTATGGTCCTACCTAGGGTGGGTTTTTAAGGCTCACT
This sequence comes from Gossypium stocksii, assembly GCA_020496765.1. Taxonomy (NCBI): domain Eukaryota; kingdom Viridiplantae; phylum Streptophyta; class Magnoliopsida; order Malvales; family Malvaceae; genus Gossypium; species Gossypium stocksii. Next base: position 12,329,232 of record CM035630.1, read on the forward strand.
ATATGCAGTTCGGTTCTAAAGTTAAGGTACTTGAACCAGCAGATTCCTCGATCCTCACCCATTATATGCTCATATGGACTGAGTTCAGTTTAGGGGATTACATTTCCCTATGGCTACACGGAGATGAAAATCTCACGAAGACATAGGTACGGATGTATCCCGAAAGCGATCCACTATCCTACACAAAGGTGAAGACCTCATGAAGGAATAGTTTCTCCCTCTCACTTAAAAGGGTATAATAGAGCAATCATGTAATGCAATATGTGAAAATATATTCAAAGGCTCGAACCAATAAAGCAAACATATCAAAATGATGAAAACCACAAAAATGAAATGCAACCAAAAGGATCATAGATTTAAACCAAATTTCAATTTTCGACAAAAAGACAAAAAATAATCAACTTGTGGCTTGACTCTCTTGTTTTGGTCCCTCGTAGAGTCGCCAAGCTGTCGAAATCATCTTTTGAAGGGTAGACTTTTATTTTGAAAACGAAGATGGGAGTCGCCACCAATCCTTTTTTTATGAGGTGTGATCAGATCACCTCGTAATTTGATCGTTTTAATAAATAGTTTTGATTTACTAAAACAACGATTTTTGGTCTACAAACTTCGAGAAATAGGTTCGGGAGTCGGTTACGCGCGAGGAAGGATTAACACCCTCGTAACGCCCAAAATTGGTACCTAGTTGATTAATTAATGTCTTAGTGTCGAAAGTTGAAAAATTGAAAAGAGTTTAAAGTACGATTCATCTTTATATTAATGTTATTTTCACTTAAAAATCGATTGAATAAATCAAAACGTATGTTAAAGACCTTCTCGTCTCGAAGTAACGAAATGTCACATCCAATAAGTTAGGACACAACACCTCGAATCCTTGAGAATAAGCTTTCCTTTTATTTTTTATTTAAAACTCATGTATTTTAATTTTAAAAGGATATTCGGTTATTTAGGTTCAACGAGAAAATTCGAAATCCAGTAAGTTAGAGTACGACTTCTCGAATCTGCAAATACGGAACATTGCCTTATTTTGAAATTTTTTTTTGAATAATAATAAACCGTCTTTTAAATCGTATGCATTTTTATTCGGGAATGGTATATCAATGGGCGAACACATCTAAATTTAATGCATAAAATAGTGATGAAAGGGACAATGCATAATAGGATGATAGTAATAATGAAAATGACAATAATGATAATAATAAAACTAATAACAATAATAAATAATTTAATTTTTGAAAGTAAAAGACAAAAATAAATAAACAAATAAATAATAAGTAACAGAATAATAAGTATGTAGATAAATAGATATACATAATATTAAGTTTAAATATTTAAAAGTAGAAGTAATAAATATATAGAATAATATAAACAATAAATGAATAAATAACCATAAAAAGATAAATGAATAAATAAATAAATAAAGTAAATAACATTAAATTTAAATGTGAAAGAAACGAATAAAAGAATAGTAAATAAATAAATATAATATATAAATATTATCAAGTTCGAGTATAAAAAATAAAAATAATAAACAATGAAATTAATTGAACCAAAATTAAATTGAAATCGACTGAATTTAGAGGAATAAATAGGAATAAAATAAAGTATCAGACTCAAATTGTAACGCATGAATGAGATCGGGGACCAAATGGGAAAATGTCCCTATCCTCCAAAACGCATAGTTTCAGTATGGACTAAAATGCAATCAAAATAAAATTATAGGGGGATTGCAAAATGATTAAAAAGTGACAGGGCTAAAGATGCAATTAGACCCTTCCGCATAAACACGCGAATCCTAAGGCCTTCCTGGGTCGGATCAGGTTAGATTTTGGGTTATTGTTAAAATGACGCCGTTTTGACGCCTGAAGTTTAGGCCCAAAATGACGTCGTATTAGTCCTAGTATAAATAATAAGAAACAGGAAAAAAATCATTTGAATGGCCCTTTTAAAAAAAAAATTCCTTCCTCCTTTCTTTTCTCTCTAGGTAACCCAGAATCCGACCAGGCTGCTGCGAGCCTCTACCATGGCTCCGCCGTGGCCGGAGAAGACTTTTCAAACTCCTTTTAAAAAAAAAAACTTTAAAAACCTAGATCTAGGACGTATTTTGAAATTAAAAAAAAAACAACAACAAAAAGGAAAAAGAAAAAGGCAAATCGCGAAGGAAAATCTTCGTCTTCGTTGCATTTCCGACCCTCATCGAAAATCGAATGGGTTCTAAGAGATTCGGGTTGCCAGATTTTTTCTCAACAACAGCGGAAGAGGCACCTTTCGAAACTTTTTTTTGATTGATTCTTCTATTTTTGTATTTCAATCTCTCCATGTCCATTACATTGATAAATCGTTGCTTTTTTTTTTATAGCCAAAAGTATTACAAATATATTATCTATTTTTGCTTTTCTTCGCTACTGTTTCCTTTGATGTTTCTCTGCTGCTTTTGTTCTCTTTCGTAGGTCTGCTATGAGTCAACGGGGCGAAAGCTTCGGCTTTTTGCCATTTTGGTGCAACGGAGGCAATCCTCGGCGGTGTGCGCGCTATGGAGGCATGTGGGCGGTAACAGGGAGGCGCGGCGCAGTAGGGTTTCTGCTTCTTTTTTTGCTGAAAATTTTTTAGATTTTGGGCCATTTGGGCTTAAGGTTTTTTTGTAATTTGGATCATTTAGGTAATAGGTTTTTTTTATTTGGGCTTTGTAAACTGGACTTGGACTTTCATTTATTTTTATTTTGGTTTTGTTTTTTTTTTATTTCCGATTTTGTTTGTTGGGCTCGGGCAAAAATGGGCTTTTACATATACCATAACTCACCGTACTATTAGAAAATTTAGACTTTAGACTTTATACTTTTATTTCTATGAATTTTTCATATTTTAAATCCTTGGCCAATTGTTAGCAGTATTAAAATTATTTTATCAATTATATTAGTGTGACATTTTGAAATTAAAAAAAAAACTCACAGGATAACTATGTAATTAGAAAAATGGTGCTATAATTAACTTTGAATGTAACAAAATAATTTTAACACTATTAATAGTTGTACTTTAAAATTTAAAACATATATAAAATTATTTAATATTAGCTTAGCTTACCAATTGGCATACCTACTCGATTTTTTTTTAAAGTAAAATAAAAAATAATATTATTGAATGAAGTTTAGAGCAATAGTATTATCAATTTTATAATTCCAAACTAAATATTTATTAAGGGGAAAATTGAAGAAAAAGTTGAAGGCCCAAATATCAATATATCTTATTTTTAAGGGTTAATATATTATTTGTTACAAAAAGTTACACTTAATTATCAATTTGATATCTAAAGTATTTTTTTTATCAATTTAGTACTTAAAGTTTTCAATTTGTTAACAATTTACTCTAATACGTCTTTAACAATATTAAAAAATGTGATGCGACATGTTGAGAGTGCATCATATCACCAAATTTTATTTTCTTGAAATAAATTTAAAAAAACTCACAAATAGGAATATAAAAAATTAAAAAAATTCTGAAGTTTTTTTGAAAATATCAGAAAAAATATATATAAAACTACATAAATATCCCAGAAGTTAAAAATATTTTAAAATATGTAAGATTATTTTAGCAGCTTTCTTGATTGTTTAAAACATATTGGACCTAAGGGTTTGTTCCATCACTGAAACTGAGCTTTTCGGTGCACACGATGGCATGAAATAAGCATGGCATGTGGGGTTTAGTAAGATGGTGCTGAAACTTGACAGTATCGAGGCTATCCAGTTGTTAAAGTGTAGCCCGTCTGACAACTATAGTAATGCAGTGGCTCGCGACATCCAGAATATGTTGAAGCGTAACTGGGTGGTAAACGTGAAGCATGTATATCGAGAGGGAAATAGAATAACTGATGCATTGGCGTCATCTGCATTTAATCGATCTTTGGGACTCAGAATTTGTACACAACCTCCGGAGGAAGCTTTCTGGGTTCTACATGATGATATGTAAAGGATAACGATACCAAAGATGGTGCATATATGACCTTTCGTTGTTTCTCTCTTTATTTACAAAAACAAAAAACAAAAAGAGAGAGTATATTTTATATTTTCTTGTAAAAAATACTTTTTACTAATTAATTTATTTTTATCTCTTATCTCTGCCATTCATATCCAACATTTCATTTTTTTGGATTGACAAATATGAAAATATGTATTGCTTGCCGCATGGATTAGCACATTCTTTAATATGATGAAAGAATGAATATTACAGGAAATTAAGGTGAGAATAGAGTATAAATATTAATCTCATCAAATTAGCCTTTCATTTTAACCCAACTATTGAAAAATTGATCATCATGATTATTCTATCCCTCCAGTTTTAGCATTAAAATTTTAAGTTCTTTGAAGGGGTTTAATGAGGAACTTCTAAAGTTCTTGAAGAGCTTAACTACGCAAAAGGCAGGCTGGAAGGGAGTAACGACAGCCTTTCCAGAAAATATATGCTACAGCTAACAGCTCAGTTTAGTATTTGTGGCAAACAGAAAGTAGTAGAGAAGACCTTATTCAACCTATTTATTTTTCATACAAATGGAAACCAAGCTTCACTATTTCACCTTCTCTAGCAAACAACAATGAACAAAATATTGAAGAAAACTAAAATTCCTTTCTTAGTATCATAATGATCAATCTGATAAAAATTATTCCCGACGCAATTATTATTTCCTACGGAATTTCTGTAGGTAAAAAGCTATTACCGCCGAGATTTTCCATCAGAAATGGTATTGTTAGAAATGAAAACTTCCGTCGGCAATAGTCATTGCAAAGTAAGCAAAAAGAACATCAAAGGAAAAAGAAAAAGCTAGCCTTGTGTTGGAGAGTTTAATAGGTCATTCGATGTGTATGTGAACACCAACTGCAATGACCAAGATGGTGATTATGCAGAAGTATATTATGGCATGAATGAGGATGGCTATTCCACTTGTGCACATGTTCCCGAACTCTATCACTCGAGTCCTCGACGGCAGCTGGAACAACAGCCCTGGCGACAATAGGATGAACAACCCTACTGCCACAAACACCGGTCCCCAATCCGCACTCATGATTTTGCTATCGATGCAAAGGGATCTCTATTTTTTTTTTTTTTCTTTGAGAGTTTTGGTCTCTTCCAATACAGATGGGAAAAAATGAAGAGGCGTTTGGAATACATTATGTAGGGCATGAATGGAATTAAATTTCTTGTTGGCAAAGGAGAGGGATATGATGCTAAACTTAGCGAGGAAGAAGAGATTTGAGTTCAAAAGGGAGGTAAGGTATTGTAAAATGTTGCTTCATGAAGAATGAAAAAATTCCACTACTTTATTGCTTTAACAAAGATAAAAGAAATGAATCTGGGGTTTAGCTTTTTTGGGTTTCATAGAGTTAAATTCTTAAAATATATGATATTTAATAAAATTGGGTTCAAAATTTGAGGTTGTAAATTTGCAATCCCTTTTTGTCATAGCAAGTTTGAGTTGGAAACCTAGTATTGTAATCCTTTCAAGTATTTTCTTGTATATACAAAAATGAACGAAATGAAATGAAAAGCAGTTGATTGCGTAAAGGTAATTTTTTTGGGGGTGGGAGGAAGGGGAGGATAAAAGTAAGGTCTTTTGTATGCATGTATGTATTATATCATGTTTGAAATTATTTATTTATTATTTTTTGGTCGAGAAATTTTTTTTTTATTGGTCTCATGATTGTTTATTGATTAATAAAACATCGCTTTTAAAGATATCTAATTTTTAAGGGTTAGTGTATTATTTGCCACAAATCGCTTTTAAAGATATTTAAAGTATTTTTTGCATCAATTTGATTCAAGTTTTCAATCCGTTACCGTTTGTCCCAGACGTTTCACTAAATTTTATTTTCCTGAAATAAATTTAAGAAAAAAAAACTCACAAATGGGTATATAAAAAATAGGAAAAAATCAGAAAAATTCTATTTTTTTAAAAAATAAGAAAAATATAGAATTACATAAATATCCTAGAAGTTAAAAAATATTTATTCTTATTTTTTAAAAAATACATAAAACATAGAAAGAGAGAAAATACAAAAAAAATTGGCAAACAAATTCAGAAAATCTCAAAAAATTTTAACAAATCATAAAAGACATGTAGCGACATAAAATTTAATTGGACGCTAATTGAGGTGATTATTGAAAATTTAAAAACTGAGTTTCGATTTTATTAAAAAAAAGGAGTCGCCACCGATCCTTTTTCCTAGGTGTGATCAGATACCTAATAAATCCTCTTTTTAAAAGAAAATTTATTTTTTGAATTTTAAAAAAAAAAGGTCGAATTTAGGTCTACGTCAAAATTCCAGAGAAAAATAGGATTCGGGAGTCGGTTACGCACAAGGAAGGTATTAGCACCCTTGCGACGCCCAAAATAGGTATCTTGTCAAAATACGAGTTTAATTTAATATTTAATTGTGATCCGATTGAAACATGAAAAAAAAATTTTGGGTTTTTAGAGGGACGTCCCATTTTTAACATGAGCCAATGATATTCACCCAACATAGCTGTAACAACTTGAATTTGGGCCTAGAAGTATTGGGCCTTAAGTCTGGGTTCGGGTAGAAGACGGCCCGAAAAAAATTTTGGATGTTTTAAATTTTATGGAAAATTATTACTATTATTATTTTGTTGTTTAGTTTAGTTTTCAAATAAATTAGGAGGGTCTTATAGTGTGGGAAAAGTCTTGGGTTCGATCCAAGACTCTAGCAAAAAAATTAAATTTTGCTTACTTAGGGAAAACTAAGCTTTAGGCCTTATAATTAAATTGGGCTAAGTTTAAGCACAAAGGAAGTGCCTGGCCCAGTGGTGAGACGCGTTAGGCAGCAGGAAGAGGAGCTGGGGTTCGATTCCCAGCGTGCGCAAGTGTGCTTTTTTTACAAGCAGGGATCGTTGCAAGAAGGCCTTAAAAGAAGTTGTTAACGGATTATGCCACAAGAGTGCCTGTGGCGCAGTGGCAACAGCGTGCTAGGGGTTCCTAGCGGGCGGGCGCGAGTTCGAGCCCTTGTGAGCGAAATTTTGGCATTTATTTTTAAGGAACTTGCGGCTGAATTGGATAAGCCTTAAAATTAAATGCGACCGTATTATATTGAAAACAAAGTCGCGTCGCAATGGCTAGCAGCGTGTGTGGGTGCCTGGAGGTCTCGGGTTTGAGTTGCTGTGCGCGCAGGAGAGCTGTGTTTTTGCTGCATGCGTGGGGAGAGGAGTTGTGCTAGACCGAAACTCTCCTAGCAGCATTGTGAAGCGGTGCAAGCGGTGGATAAGGCTGCTGCTAATGGAATTTGACTTTGGAAAGGACTTTTGTACTAAATTAAGCACTCATTCAACTATAAGCAATAAGTGCCGAATAGCTTTTATTATTTTAGCCTTTATGAATTGTTTTTTTCTTCGTTGGTTTAGGGAATATTGTTAGTATTAGCCGACTTTGATTTTATCTTTTTCAATCGGTTTTCGTTTTCCTTATTATTTTTGCTCATCTACTCTTCTCTTCTTCCATCATTACTCTTTTCCTTTTTCTTTCATTAAATCAATTTCACTTTATCACATTTCTTCTAAACAGAATCTACTCTTTATTTTTCCTTTTGCTTCTCAAGTCTACTAGTTGATTACCACCAAAAGCCAAAACCTAACACCATAAACCTGTCGACATCTCCTCTTTTGTATTATAATCTCTACCTTTTTCTCTTTTATGTTACCAAAAGCCGAACCTCCATATTCTTAGTGATTCGGGAATTAAACTCTAGATCTATTCTCTACTCGCGTTTTAAGTTGGACTCACTGTGGATCTGAGATTGGAAAGGTGTTGGAAACGCTCTTAACAAGTACATCATTGGTGGTAAGTACTCAGAATCTTTTATTTCTATTCGTTATTCAGGATTTAAGAGAAGCCGAAAACCCCTATATGTATAGGGTGGCTGTCGTGTAAGGCTAAAGGTTTATTGTTTTGTCGTTCTATTATGAGTAAGGTGAATTAAAGGCTGTTGATCAAGGAGCTTTGGAAGGCTAGGATCGTTTGAGAGACTAGATTTAGATTTAGCCATCAATTTCGACAAAGGTAAGATCTCAAGGGCCTAGGTGATGATGGCCAATTATGGTAGGTAAGATTATGGTTATTATCTTTGGATTTTAAAATCTGATATGTCAAGTGACTAATTGTAGGATATCGTGGTAGATCTCGTTAGCAATCGTTGCAAATCAGGTGTGTATCGAACACCCTTCTGTTGTCTAAATCGGTAAAAGCTGAAAAGCCGAAATTCTGGCATTTTTTGGACTTGCGAGCCTGCGAGCGCTCGTGGGTCAGCTGGAAGTGGTAGATCTGTAATCGAAATTGGTAAAGTTGGTGAGTGCGTGATTTTGTGCTCTTCGGTAAGTTTGGGCCTCGATGGGCTGAATGTGGGCCCAATGGGCTTATGGGCCCATATGGGTAAAATAAGCAATAAACGTGTTCTGGTAGAATGCAGGTCCAAAAATGCTAAAACTGGTAAACCGATCATAAAACTTGGACTAAATGGGCTTAAGTAGCTAATAGACACTGTAGGGCCCATAGGCGTTTTATGGCACAGTAACTAAAAACTGCTAAAATGGGCTAGATAAGTTACTGAAATGGAAATGAGACTGTTAATAACCGGAATATGCATAAAACCTTAATAATTGGTATAATTACTAAAATACCCCTTAAGGGTGCAAAATTATAGTTTTACCCCTAAGTGCAAAATGACCATTATACCCCTAGGGCTAAATTTGACTGATATGCATACTATACTTTATCTGTTCACTGTATGCCATGACATGTTTAACTATTGCATGTGGGCTGGGTTTTGATTGGAGGAAGTGTATATGAGGGTCGCACGGTCGCTTGACGACTGTGGACCCAACGAAGGCTTCTGAGCCATGAGCAGCTTTGCTGCAACGATAAGTAGTGCCGCAACCGGTACCACAACGAAGGCTTTTGAGCCATGAGTAGCTCTACTGCAACGATGAGTGGTGCCACAACCGGTGTCACAACGGGTGTATAAGGCTGGGTGGGTTGAGTTGTTTCCCCACATGGAGTGTAGGATTGGTAAGGGTGGAGTGTAGCGGTTGGGTGGGTTGAATAGTCTCCCCATATGTGATGGGCTTTGCATTCATGCATGATATCTGTTCTGTTTCTATAATGGGCCTATGGGCTATACTGTCATCTGAATAGGGCTAAGGCCCAGTTAACTGATTACTGAATAGGGCTAAGGCCCAGTTAATTGAATACTGAATAGGGCTCCGGCCCAGATATTACTGTAACTGGAAAGGGCTTAGGCCTAGTGGGCTTGAGCTGGTTTGGGCTTCGGATGGGCTTTCTTTACACACTAAGTTTCCAAACTCACCCCTTTCTTTTCATCCATGCAGGTGAGCCCTAGACTGGTGGACTTAGAGCTGGGAGGGATTCATAATGGCCACATAGACTGGACTGTTGGTTTTATTTAGTCTTTTATTCCTGTATTTATTTTTTGTTATTTTTAATTATTTTTATTCCGATTTTGGGTTTGTAATAAGGCCGCTCTATTATTTTTAATTTGGATTTTTATTTATTTATTTTTACTATACCATAATTGATTTAAATAAAGCTGCGCGAGTTTTCTTAAAATTAATCAACATTTTCAAAATCAATCCCACGTATCAAACGGGTAACTCGAGTTAAGTCTTAGCTGGAAATAATTCTAAAAGTTGGTAGTGGATAGGACGTTCACAATTTAACCGGGATTTTCTCTTTAAATTTTAACAACAGTTTTCAAAACTCACCCTAATATTAGTAACTAGGTAACATGGTTAGTTATAGGTGATGTGACACACCGGACCTGGCCGTAACATCTGGGCCGGGTTTGGGGTGCTACGTTTAGCGATGAAATCAACGACTTAATGTTAAAATCGATACGTTGCCTTATTTATTGAAATTAATTAAAAATATGAATAAAAATGCTTCTAAAATCATAAAAAAACTAATAATAATATTGGGATAAGATGTGATCTAAAATATATTAGTTTAATAATATAATAGTAATGCAGTAACAATAATAGAATAGAGAACAACAATGGCGTACTGGTAATAATAATAATGATAATAATAATAATTGTAATGGCCTAAATCTGCCCGACCCATATCATAACCAAAAAAACCAAAAATAATAATAAATTACAAAAGTCCAAATGTCCATAGACTAAAATAAAACCCAAATTAACCCTTAACCGGTTACAAAGCCCGTTTGGCCCAAAGACTAAGACCTATGCCCACTGGCCCAAAACACTGACCCAAACCTTAACTTAAGGGCCCAACAAGCCTACATGCTAAACCGACTCAGAAACCCTAGGGTTTCTGAGACCCCCTTCGCGCCGTACCCCCCACGTGCTTCGACAGCACATTCGGTGCCCGAGGCACCACCACGCTTGCTTTTCTAGTCCCGAGGTTCGGCTACATCGTCTTCTTAGCACCGAAACGGAAAGAACACCCCGTTGACCTTCTTCAGCCCTTCAAAGCAACCCGAAACAAGCAAACACAGTGAAATATGCAAAGGCAGAGGTAGAAAGTAATATAGAAATAGAGAAATTATTTTTCTTTTTCAAATCGGCTATATAAAAAGCCGAAGAACCATTGTAAATGTTGACGGATTTTTTTGAAATACAAAAAAAATAGAGATTACAGAGGTATATTTTCCATATATCTTCAATATATTTTGCTTCAAAAACCACTGCATATGCATAGAATAATACTAAAAACCTAAACTTTACCTTCGTTGTACGATTGGAGTGCGAATCCGAGGCGTTTTTGTGTCGTTTGTGGTTTTTTAGTAAGAGATTCGGGGGTTTAGGGGTTCAGATTTGGGCCTAGGGTGTTCCAAAGGGCCGATAAAACCCCTTTCACGAACTCCGACCACCGTGTATGGTGGCGAGTTCGACAGAGGGCGGTGAACCCGATGACAGAGCAAGGCCAGATTTTGGCCAATGTTCCAAGGGCTTTTCGGAGGTTTCTCTTCCTTTTTTTTTTAAATGGGTTTGAAAAATGAATTTTTTTGGTAGAAATTTGGTTTTAAAGCCGACCTACATGACGTCATTTTGGAACGGGTTACTAAAACCCAAAACGGCGTCGTTTCACAGTTAAAATCCACACGAGTGACCCGACCCGGGGAGGATCCGTGTGTTTTCACTTATTGGTCTATTTGCAAGCCAGCCCCTTCCGCTTCTGTGACATTTCACAATAATGTCCTGCGATCATTTGCAAATCCGGCCCTGTATTTTGTTATTGTTTCAATTTAGCCCACAGGCTGTTAAGTGGCCAGTATCTCAACGGTGCCGTTTTGGGTGTTCGGGATAATCTCCCAAGAAACCCTCGCAAATTTGCGCGTGCATCAACCAGGTCCCTAATAGACTGATGCCTATTTAGATTTTTAAACCTTGAATTTTAAGTCAATTTTATTTTAGTCCCCGACCAACACAATGTTTTAACACTTGGAACATTCACGCTTCTAGTCCTTGATTATTCGTACATGGCTCATTTTAATCCCTTCTTATTACCATCGAATTTTTTTTTTTTGTATTTACAAATTGTGGGTATATATATGTGTATTAAGTTTTATATTATCTCACATTTATATTTTTATTTTGGACTTACCTATGAACATATACATGCATACTTTATTTCCTCTTAAAACCTTATTTTAAATTGTATTTTATGCACCTCAATTATTTTTTTACTATTTACATGTATACATTTCATTTACTTTTAAATCTTTGTTTTATGTATCATTATTTATATTACTCCTATATTGTTTTGCACTTTACAAATTTATATCTCATATATCTTGTTAATCATGTATGTAATACCCTAATTTTGCCCGGCCCATTGGAAGCCCTTATAAATAAATTATTTTAAAATAGTCCTTGTACAACCCAAATATAACCAAACGTCCAATCCAATTTACAAAACGGGCCCAATACCTCAAAATACCCATAACTCGTTATACATTAGCCTAAACTAAACCCAAATACCCTATACACTCTTCAGCCCAAAATTCAGACTCGTTATACACTAAAACAAAACCAATACTAGACCCAGCAAACTGCAGCCCAAGAGGCCCAAAAACCTAAAGCTTCTACCTAGGGTTAGAAACCCTAGCATTTCTTCACGCCACATGCCTCCAATGCCACTGCCAAGATTTTCGCGCATACCTGCAAAAAAGGAAAGGTAATAGCAACAAGAAAACATAAGCATGGCAAGAAATCAAAGGATTAATCTTACTTTAATTTGTAATATAAGTGGCTAAAAAAAGGCCGAATAAGAACAGAAAAAGGATCGGCAGATCGGCCCTTCACAAATACACAAGCAATAAAATTTTGAAGGTCTTTTGATTTTTATTTCATCTCTTTATTCTTTAAATCTTTTGTCTATTTTTTATTTCCTTACTCTTTTATGCATGCAATAACGAAAAGAAAATTCATACAGAAATAGAATCGCAAGAGATTTTTTTACTTATTATTTCATTTACTTTAAACACCAAAATACTATTTTAAAAATAAAAGGGGAAAGTTACCTGTGATTTGCACGGAAAAATGAGGGTTTTTGGACCCTCCGACCGTCGTACACGGTGGCACGTGGGCGCGCGGGGTAAAGGACCGATGACCGTTGCCGGAGCCTTGGCCGGGGCATTTGAGAGGGTTTCAGGAATTTTTTTTTTTAAACAAGGTTTAAAATGTTTTGTTTATCAAAAGTTGGCTTATATAGCCATTACGAAACAGCGTCGTTTTTGCCTAATACAATAGGCACAAAACGACAGTGTTTTAGAAAGGGGATTCGCGCGTTGACCCGATAACCCAGGGAGGATCCGCGCGTCTTTATTCATTGGGCTAATTACCCATATGGTCCCTCCGCATTTTTTTAATATTTGTAAATTAATTTTATTTCATTTTAATTTGGCTCTAATGTTTTATTTTCATTTCAATTTAGTTCGGATTGCCGTTTTAAAGCTCATTTTAGGAACGATGTCGTTTTTGGGATTAGGGCTAATTGCGCAGTGAGTCCCTCAGATTTCAACGCGCGTTCTTATTAAGCCCGAATCTACTATTATTATTTTAAGATTAGCCCTGTGATTCTATTTAATTTTAGTTTTAATCCTTTTACTTTTCTTTAAAAATTTATTTATCCAAAATATTTTGTAATATACTATTTATTTTGTTATAAACACTTTATATGTAAAATTTTTTATCTTATATTATTTTATTAGTTTCATATATATATATATTAGTTTATATTATATTGGTTATTAATATATATTATTTACTATATATTTACATTATTATATTATACTTACTTATACATTCTTTATTATGTTATCTTATATTTTATTATATTATTTTTATTTAATATTCATTATTATGTATAATTTGTAAATTTGTAAACTATGAGTCAAATATTATATTTAACTTGTACGTTATAAAATTTATCATAAAGTTTTGTTCCTATTTTTTATAAAATTATTTTTTTTATCTTTTTTTCTTTATTATATATCGTTTCAAATATTGTATTTAATGCTTCATTTTATTCTATTTTTATCTTTTCAGTTTTTTTCATATTCAAACTTGTTGATTTATTTGTGTATATAGTTGTGATACGTCAAATTTACTTTATTTTTTATCGTTTATTGTTTATATATTTGCATGGAAGTTGATTCTTTATGTTAATATTTTAAGTTATATTTGTATGTAATATTGTTGTATAGGTATTTGGTATTCATTGTTTTTGTATTTTGCATGAAATGTGATTGTATATGCTTTGAAATTTTATGTTTTATACTTATTTGTATGACATGTAGGTGTGCATAGTATAGATTATATTTGATTATTTGATATATGTTATTTTTGCATGAAATATTAATGCATGAAATGTTGTTATATTATATTTGTATTAAAGCATGTGTTATAATTGTATAATTTTTTTTTATCCTGTAATGTATCATTTTAATTGCATAATATTAAAATAAAGTAAACATAAAAATGTTTTAAAACAAAGGCAATGTCTTTCGTATTTAGGAATTTGGGAAATAGTGCCCTAACATGCTGGGTTGCGATTTCCCGGTTTGTCTAAATGCCTAACATATCCTTCTAAATGATTTTATAAATTACGAGATAATTTTAGTCACAAAAGTTTTGGAATATCATGTCCTATCATGCTGGATGTGACATTCGTATTTCTTTTGAACGAAGGAATCTCGATTTTAAACTCAAATTATTCTAATTTCAAAAGGGATCATACTTTTAAATATTTTCAAAAGTTTAGCATTAAAGACAGAAAGTTATTCAATTTGGTACCAACTTTTTGGGCGTTACGAGGGTGCTAACCCTTCCTTGTACGTAACCGACTCCTGAACCCGTTTTCTTGATTTCGTAGATCAAAACAAATGATTCCAAACAAAAATGGTTTGAAAGTGGTTCAATCACACTTAAACTGATTGGTGGCGACTCCCGTTTTCATTTCTTTAAAGTCGACCCCGTTTTTTAAAACCCCTAAAAAATGGTTTCGACAATGTATAAGCATTTTTTAATAAATTTCTTTTAGAAATCATCTTATATGTATTCTTTTGTATATTATTTCTTTTAAATTGCATTACATAACATCATTTTTATATATAAAGTATTTGATTCAAAATCTTTATATATACTTTTTCTAATATAAATTCTTATACTCAATTTTAAATCGTATTTTGTGGTTTTATTAGTTTTCCATTAATAATTTTAAGTTCTTCTCTTTTTATTTGTTTTAGAGATTATTATTGCATGCTTAGGAAAATTCACTTAGTACTCATTGATCATTCATGTTTTTATTATTGATGTTGGTGTTCATGTGGTGGAATGCTATATCTTCATATGATTTTTGCTTCTTCTTTTTTTATAAGTAAATCTTGATGCATATTAGTCCATGATTATTGATTGTGTTTACCATGCATATTAGAATCACAATTGCAATTCTAAGTTTTATCTAATTACAAACTAAGTATTTAAATTTTTTCCCTTAAAGAAAAATTAATTTAGACATCCTTTTGAAATGAGGCAATGTTTAGTATTTGGTAAATCGAGAAATTGTGCCCTAACGTGATGGGTTGCGATTTCTTCGTTAAATCAAATAACTAAATAACCTTTGGAATTACACATTTTGAAAAAATCAAAAGATGGACTCGATATTAAAGGTTCAAGATTGCATCTCCTAACGTGCTGGAGGTGTTATTTCGTTCATTTAAAACGAGGGAATCCTAAAAAAGCAACTCAAGCCCAAGGCACCAAATCATTCTTAAATTTGCCAACATTTAGTGTTTGGGAAAATTGTATGATTGCACCCTAACATGTTGGGTTGCAATTTTTTTGTTTGACCAAATAACTAAATCCCTTTTTAATTGCATGTTTTAGAAATCATGAGATGATCTCGGTTTTGAAAATTTTGAAACGTTGTATCCTAACGTGCTGGATGTGGCATTTTAATCTTTCGAAACGAGTGAATCTTAAAATCCACTATAAAATATTCAAAAAAGTTGCACTTTAAATCTTTTCAAAATTTTCAACATTTGGACAAACCTTAATCAAAATGGTACCAATTTTGGGCATTACGAGGGTGCTAATCCTTCCTCGCGCGTAACCGACTTCCGAACCCGCTTTCTCGAATTGCAGACCAAAAACCCCGTTTTAGTAAACCAAAACGTTTTATTAAAACAAGGGTGATCCGATCACACCTAATAAAGATCGGTGGTGACTCCCAATTTTCATTTTTGTTTTCAAAACCCAGAGTCGATTCGCTTATTTTCAAAAATGGTTTCGACAGCTTGATGACTCCACTGGGGAAATCGAGAGTCAGGCCATAATTTGATTAATTTTTGTCCTTTTGATTGAAATTTGGAAAACAGTTTTCAGAAAAAATCATATTTCTTTTGGTGCATTCGTTGATATTATGAGTGTCGTGTTGTATACGATAAAATATTTTGGCATTGCATTGCATGGCCGTTGTGGCCGTACCCATAAGTGGGAGTGAGAAGCTATGCCTACGTGAGGTTTTCACCTCTGCATGGGCTAGTGGACCACTTCCGGAACACATCAGTACCTATGTACTTCATGAGATTTTCATCTCCGCATGGTCATAGGGAAATGTGTTCCCCTGAATCGAACTCGATCCATATGAGCCTATAATGGGTGAGGATTGAGGAATCTGTGGGTTCAGGTACCTTTTCTCTTTAGAACTAAACATCATATAGTGAACCGTAAGAGCCTACCATAGGTAGAGCCATGCTGGATTTTAGTGATCACCTAGTTAGGTGTTCTGATGTTTATGTTTATTTTGTTTTAAATATTATTATGTGATGCTCACTTGTTGTATTTGTTTTGTTCTTGATTGCATGTCATATCATATAAAAAGGTGTCGATTCCCATTTAATTACTAAGAAAGCCGGTTATGGAAAGTAAATTTCTTGATAGGGTGGTGAACAATGGGACTGTCTGTGCCTAGTCAGAGAATTTGCAATTGGAAAAAGGTGATAGTTTAGTTGAAGGGCATATATCGGAGCTATGGAACTTTACTCGAATTAGTGTGACACAAAATAAGCTTCAAGAGTTGAGGGATATATGGGCTTGTTGGGGAAATAGGATGAAGCAACTGTTTTATGATAGCTATGGTGACATACATTACTTGCTTGATGTCAAGGTGGACAAGCACTTGTTTAGGGCTATGGCACAATTCTGGAACCCTGCTTATAGTTGTTCTACTTTCGGCAAAATGGACTTGGTGCCAACTGTGGAAGAATATACGGCTTTGCTTCGGTGCCTGAAAATTCAGGTTGATAAAGTTTACTCTAGATCTGCTAATGTCTCGACCTTCGTGAAGAAGTTGATGAAAGTTACTGGAATGAGCGAGCAGTGGGTGACAGCCCAAATACAGCAAAAGGGTGACGGGAAATGCATCCCTTGGGCAAACTTGAGAGACTTGGTTTTAGCACATCTCGATGAGAAAAAAGAGATTAGATGTTTTTGCCTTGGGTATCTATGGGCTAGTTATTTTCCCCAAGGCTTTAAGGCACATAGATGAAGCTGTTACAGATTTATTTGATCGATTGGATAAATAGGTCACCCCTGTCCCTGCGATTTTGGCTGAAACATTCAGGTCTTTAAGTACATGCCGTCGGGCCGGTTAAGAGAGGTTTATCGGTTGCGTACAGTTGTTGATGGTATTGTTTCATGGCCAGTTTTGGAATATGGACAAGACGTCTTATCGATTTTGCTTCAAGGATTATTCATCGATTAAAGAGGAATTAATCATGACAAAGAGGGAAGATATATCGGAAGAGAGATGGATAACGATACTTCAGAGTCTTCAAGAAGGTGATATCGAATGGAGGGCTCCGTGGATGGTGCCTGGCGAGGTTCTTTACAAATGCGGGAGCTTTAATTAGGTCCCGTTGTTAGGAATTTGGGGAGCTATTAGTTATGCCCTTTTGCTTGTGTTAAGGCAATATTGGTCGAGGCAATTTGTACCAGCTACGTATGGGTTGGCTCACTCTGAGTTCTCGTATAAGGAAGAAAATTGTAAGAAGAAGGCTCGAGAAATTTCTAATGCCTGGAAGCAAGTTTGTCGGGTAAAGAGAGTGGCTGAAGGAGTAATGACGACTCTTGAATATAATGAATGGTTAAGAAGTAGGGTCAATGATAATATTCCGGGGCCAGGTTCGGGAGAAGTTCGATCAATGGAGGAATATTTACAAATAGCTCCATCAGAATTGGAAATTATAAAGTAAGACTTCGAGAGAAATAATTCAGAGCTAGGGAAGAAAATCGAGCAGTTGGAAGAAGAGAAAATGAACTTGAGATTAGATGTGGATGTTCAGAAGTTAGAAGCTGAAAAGTTACGGAAGGGAAAGAATAGAGTTGAAGAAGATTTGGAGGATTTAAAGTCAGAATATAAAAAGTTGCGTGTTTCAGCAAAAAATATTGGGCTAGAGAAAACTCCAGATCAGTGGAGGCAAGAGGTTCAAGAAGAACGGACAACGGCTGAGCATTAGGAGAGGAGATTTAGGGAGGTTCAAGCACGAAATGAAGGGAACGTGTTGAAAAGTCGAAAAGAAATAGATGAATTAAAAGCTAAAGTAGTCGAGCTAGAAAAGTTGCTTCACCGGCATCAAAACCGTAATTCCGTAAGGGAGTTGAAAGCAAGTCTAGAAAAAATTGAAGAAATGAAAAAGAAAGTTGATGAGTTGGAAGCAGCACTGCAAAATTGCCAAAGCCATATGGAGTTCCTGGAGGGGAATGAAGAGCGTTGGAAAAATGAGCTTCACCGTTCCCAGAGTCGGGTTGGAGATAGAGATTATATCATGGGGGAAGCTCTAGCACAAATTCGAGAAGTGGCTGAGTACTTACAGCTGCTAGCGGTACAGGCTGATACACTCAGTGTAAAGTATGAGCTGGAATCGAATCGCGGACGGGAGTTAGCCTCTTTACTTAGTAAAGTCAAAATGTTAGGCATTAAGGCAAAGTCGTATTTGTAATCTATGTTATGTAAAGAATTTTATTTTCTAATAAAGTTTTCTATAAGAAATTGAGTAAGAATCAATGCCTTTTTGCATTCATGCATTTCATGCATTTGCATTACATTACATTATGTTACATTATATGCATTAAAGTTCGTAAACAAGACTCTAATAAGTGGAAATTATTTTAGAGAGAGAGAGAAAGTGAATATGGAAACTACCAAAAACCAACCAATCAAACACCGTTATGGTACCCGTACTAAGTTAAGAAACATGGACCAAAGGATAGAAAGGTTGGAGCAACTCCAGAAGGAGATGCAAGATCAAATGCAAGAGCAACTGGTCAAGATCTAATAGGACATGATGGACCGAATACTGGAATCACAGAGGAACATGATGAATCAGCTGACTCAGTTGTTGGCTGAGGGACCCGACAAAGGAAAAGGTCCTGTAGTAAACACTAAAGAAAATAAGGATCCGCTTTATCCTCCTGGATTTACCCCAGTGAATGTACAAGCGCAGCATGAAACATACCCGCGTGGACCCTTTGTTACTATTAGGCTGTAATAACTTCAAGCGGGCATGTCAATATCAAGGAATCATCAAACTGGCTCGGGTTCAAGAGATAACCCAATCAATGTCCCTGATTTAGATGAAATAGCTGAAGGAGAAAGGTCAAAGATGGAACTACCAAAACAGTTGGAAGATAGGTGTAAATGGCTAGAGGAGAAATTTAAGGCGATGGAAAGCATTGATGGATACCGTGGGGTTGAAGCCAAAGATCTAAGTTTGGTCCCAGATCTGGTACTTCCGCATAAGTTCAAGACCCAAGAATTCAAGAAATATAACGAGACTAGCTGCCCGGAAGCCCACATCACGATGTTCTGTCAGAGAATGACGGGATACGTCAACAATAACCAGCTATTAATCCACTGTTTTCAAGACAGCTTGATTGGGTCTGCAACTAAATGGTACAATCAATTGAGCCATACCCAAATTGGTTCATGGAAGGATTTAGCCCAAGCTTTCATGAAACAATATGGTCATGTGACAGACATAGCACCTGAGAGGATTACATTGCAAAATATAGAAAAGAATTCGGGTGAAAGCTTCAAGAAATATGCTCAACGATGGAGGGAGGTAGCTACTCAAGTCCAGCCACCCCTCTTAGAGAAAGAAACGACTATGCTTTTCATCAACACCTTGAAGGCCCCATTCATCAACCACCTGTTGGGAAGTGCGACTAAAAGCTTTTCAGACATGGTAATGTCTGGGGAAATGATAGGAAATGCTATAAGAAGTGGAAAGATTGAGGTAGGAGAAGGCACTAAGAGATTAGTCCTAAGAAAGAAAGAGAACGAGGTGAACAACATAAATGTGAACAATAAGGGTTATTCAAAACCCATCAGTATACGCCAACCAAGGAAGGTGATTACGGGTCATCAAATTTCATGAGGCAGGAACCTAACATGAGGCAGAACGCTGAAAAACTTCAGTTCACGCCTATCCCCATGACGTACAAGGAGCTATACCAGAGTTTATTCGAGGCGCATGTTATATCTCCTTTTTACATAAAGCCATTGCAACCCCGGTACCCTAAATGGTATGACGCTAGCGCCCAATACGAATATCACGCGGGAATTATGGGGCATTCGATAGAGAATTGCACAGGTTTCAAAAAAGCGGTTGAAAGGCTCATTAGAATGGGCGTCATAAAATTCGATGATACCCCTAACACAAAAGATCCGTTACCCAACCATTCTGATGAAGGGGCAAACACAATAATCGAGAATGGGGACAAAGGAATTAAAGCTAGCATAGCGGAAGTGAGGACCCCACTGAGATGGGTTTGGGGGCAAATGGTGAATAGAGGTTTATTTGGGTGAAATCCAGAAGAAAGACCTGAAGGAGTAGAAGAATACTACGAGTTTCATGTCAATAAGGGGCATGATATCCAAGAATGCACCGAGTTCAGAACCATAGTGCAAAACAAGATGGACAATAAAGAAGTGGAATTCTACGAGGAGATCGAGGGATCGGAGGAAAGTGAGGTTTGTGCCTCGGATAATGGATCATCCGAGAAGGTCCGAAGGGTTAATCATTCGGTAGTGATCATTACACGTCCAAGAAACAATAAAGCAGGAACGCCAGTGCCACTGAAGATCATAATTCGAAAACCCGTTGCTTTTTCTTACAAGGATAGCAAAAGGGTGCCATGGAATTATGATTGCAACGTGATGATTCCAAGAGAGAAAGACCAGGTTAATACTTCAGAGGACAGATAGGATATGGGTTTCCACATGCGTAGTGGGAAACGCTATGACCTAGTAAACACTAGAACAGAGACTGCAAAAGGGAATACCTCAATGGTAGAACAAGAGAAAACAGACGGAGTTGAGCTGCCAATAAACGAACCAGTGAATGAGAAGGAGGCTAAATAGTTCTTAAAGTTTCTGAAGCACAGTAAGTATAACGTTGTGGAACAATTACACAAGCAGCCGGCTCGCATATCGGTGTTAGCCTTACTTCTAACCTCGGAAACACATCAGAACGCGTTAATGAAGGTGCTAAATGAAACCTACGTAGCGAATGATATCTCTATCAATAAGCTCGATCGTCTGGTCAATAACATCACTGCCGATAATTTCTTATTCTTTAATGACGATGAAATACCTCCTAGAGGAAGATGATCTACAAAGGCCCTACACATAACCACCCACTGTAAGGGGTATATGTTGCCGGGAGTTTTAATTGACAATAGCTCAGCATTAAACGTCTTACCTCTATCCATATTGAATAGGTTATTGGTAGATAGCTCGCACATAAAGATGTGCCAAAACGTAGTAAGGGCATTCGATGGGACGGAAAGGAAAGTAATAGGGAGGATTGAGATACCTCTGCTGATCAACCCGAATACGTACGAGGTGGACTTTTTTATGATGGACATCAAACCATCTTATAATTGCTTGTTGGAAAGGCCATGGATTCATTCGGCCGGGGCAGTACCGTCATCTCTCCACTAAAAATTGAAGTTGGTAACTAAGGGTAGCTAATAATGATAAATGCGGAAGAGGACATCATCGAGTCCGTGACTAGTGATACACCTTACATAGGGGTTGATGATGAGGCAATTGAATGCTCCTTTCGATCGTTGGAGTTTGTCAATGCGACATTCGTCATCGAAGGGAATAAGATCCCAACACTAAAAATGTCCAAGACTACAACAATGGGCATACGAATTACAGTAGGAAAATGCGCATTACCGGGAAAAGGACTCGAAAACTACCTCCAAGGAAGAGTTAATACGCTGGCGCTAAAAGAAAAACGAGACCGCTTCGGCTTGGGGTATAGGCCAGATGCGAGACAAATGAAGAAAGACATGGAGAAGAAGCAAGAAAGGAGAAGAGCACGATTGAACGAGGGAGAAGTTAAATGGGAACCGATGACTTTTCCCCATATATCTAAAACATTCGTCTCGGGAGGAACAATTTACCCCAAACAAAAGATGACAAGAAGAGAAGCAGCAGAAGAAACGAGCATTAACGCTATAGCTAATGAAAAGAACGAAGAAAATTTATCGGGTATTTGCCCATATGTACCAGAGAGTGTTTTGAGCAATTGGACTGCAGAAGAGATCCCTGTATTCTTTAGGACTAACTCAGAGTAATGTTCAAAACACACTTATTGCTCTAGGCCTAGGAGCAATAAGAATCCTTTTGTGAAATAGGCCCATGTTCAACAATCTTTAATTTTAATGGAAATGCATCTTTTTATCACATATTGAGCCAATATTCTTTCATTCTTTCATTATCATACTGCACGAATATTTATCCATCAATTCCTTTGTTCTTTGGATTTATTCTTGTTCCTATAACAGGTCTCTAGATATCGGTAGTATGAGCAACACTGATAATGACTTGGAGTCTCCTTTCGAACAAGATATGTGTTTAGAAGAATCCCAGAGTTTCGAAGATGATCAAGACTGTGGACTGTCTCCAGATTTGTTGAGGATGGTTGAATAAGGCGAAAAGCAAATCTTACCCTACAAGGAATCAGTGGAAGTGGTGAGTTTAGGAGAAAATAAAGAGGTGAAAATCAGAACTGGTATCATCGTAAAGACAAAGCAAGACCTCATTGAATTACTACATGAATTCAAAGATGTTTTTGCATGGTCGTATCAGGATATGCCTGGGCTAAACACTGATATCGTGATGCATCGGCTACCCATAAAGGAAGACTGTAAACCAGTTCAATAGAAGCTCCGCAGGATGAGGCCGGACGTCTTGTTGAAAATAAAGGAAGAGGTCAAAAAACAATTTGATACTGGTTTCCTACAAGTGGTTAAGTATTCAGAATGGGTAGCAAATATCGTCCTTGTTCCTAAAAAAGATGGAAAGGTGCGAATGTGTATAGATTACAGAGATCTGAATAGGGCTAACCCGAAAGACAATTTCCTGTTACCTCACATTGATACTTTAGTAGACAACACGGCGGGCTACTCACTGTTCTCTTTCATGGACGGCTTTTCGTGGTATAACCAGATAAAGATACATTCTGAAGACATGAAGAAAACCACATTTGTGACCTGGTGGGGAACTTTCTGTTATAAAGTGATGCCATTTGGGCTAAAGAATGCTGGCGCAACATATCAAAGGGTCATGATAACTCTGTTCCACGACATGATGCACAAAGAAATCGAGGTCTATGTTGATGACATGATTGCGAAATCCCGAACAGAGGAGGAGCATACACAAGTCCTACGAAAGTTATTCTTGAGATTGAGAAAGTTTCAACTAAAGCTTAATCCAGCGAAATGCACCTTCGGGGCTAGATCAGGAAAACTGCTAGGATTCATGGTTAGTGAAAAAGGGATAGAAATTGACCCGGATAAAGTCAAAGCAATACAGGAATTATCTCCCCCGCGCACTCAAAAGGAGGTTCGAGGGTTCTTAGGAAGATTAAATTACATCGTTCGGTTCATCTCGCAATTAACTGAGAAATGTGACCCTATATTTCGACTCCTCAAGAAACACAATCCAAGGGTATGGGATGAGGAGTGTTAGAAAACTTTTGATAAGATCAAACACTATTTATCTAGTCCTCCAGTGCTTGTACCACCTAGTCAAGACAAGCCGTTGATACTAACCTAGCAGTATTTGGGAATTCCATGGGATGCATGCTCGGGCAACATGATGAGTCAAGGAGAAAAGAAAAGGCAATATATTACCTTAGTAAGAAATATACTGAGTGTGAGACAAGATATTCGCCAATCGAAAAACTGTGCTGCGCCTTAATTTGGACAGCTCGAAGGTTGAGACAGTACATGTTATACCATACAACTTGGTTAATCTCTAAGCTAGACCCTTTAAAGTACATGATGGAGTTGACCGCACTGAATGGAAGAATGGCTCGATGGCAAATCCTGCTTTCTAAATTTGATATAGTTTACGTAAGTCAGAAAGCTATGAAAGGGAGTACGATAGCAGATTTTTTAGCCAGTAGAGCTCTAGAAGACTACGAGCCTCTTAATTTTGATTTTCCAAACGAAGATTTAATGTATGTGGCAGCTACTGGAGAAGATACCCAAGAGAGTCCTCGTTGGAGATTAAACTTTGATGGAGCTTTAAACACTGTGGAAAATAGAATCGGAGCGGTCCTAATATCCCCAAGCGGAGATCATTTTCCCTTTACCAGCAAATTGGATTTTGATTGCACCAATAATATGGCAGAGTACGAAGCATGTATCATGGGGATTCGTGCAGCCATAGAATGCAAAATCAAGGTGCTAGAGGTGTATGGAGATTCTGCATTAGTAATCTATCAGCTCAGAGGTGAATAGGAAACAAGAGATTCCAAATTGATTGAATATAAAAAGCTAGTTCTCGAATTAATCAATAAGTTTGATGATATCACCTTCTGCTATCTCCCTCGTGACGAAAATCAGATGGCCGATGCCTTAGCTGTTCTAGCATCCATGGTCAAAGTGAATAAATCAGAAGATGTGAAGTCGATCCAGATGAGCATTTATGAAACTCTGGCTCATTGCTACAACATCGAAGAAGAAGAAGAAGAGGAAAAGGATGACCACCCTTGGTATCACAACATACTGCGATATATGAAAAATCACGAATACCCAGACCAAGTGACTGAGAATGATAAGAGAACATTGAGAAGATTGGCGAGTGATTATGTTCTGGATGGAGAGATCCTATACAAAAGGAGAAAGGATCAAGTGTTGCTAAGAGGCGTAAACGCCATCGAAGCAAAGAAAATCCTAAAAGAAGTCCATGGAGGTGTCTGTGGGACACACGCCAATGTGTTCATGATGGCCAGGCAAATCATGAGATTTGGGTATTACTGGTCCACGATGGAAGGAGACTGCATCAGCTACGCCAAGAAGTGCCATAAGTGCCAAATTTATGGAGACAAGATCCATGTGCCTCCTTCACCTCTTCATGTTATGACTTCCCCATGGCCTTTCTCAATGTGGGGTATGGACGTTATTGGAACAAGTTCACCGAAGGCTTCTAATGGTCATCGATTCATTTTCATGGTCATCGATTACTTTACCAAATGGATAGAGGCCGCTTCGTATGCTAATGTCACCAAGTCGGCAGTTAACAAATTTTTGAAAAAAGAAATCATATGCCGATATAGGATGCCAAAAAAGATCATATCGGATAATGCTCTGAATTTGAACAACAGCACAATAGCAGAGGTCTGTAATCGATTCAAAATCAACTACCACAATTCGTCGCCATATCGCCCGAAAATGAATGGCGCAGTAGAAGCGGCAAATAAGAACATCAAGAAGATCGTGGGTAAGATGATCGAAACTTATAGGGATTGGCATGAGAAACTACCATTTGCCCTTTTCGCTTATCGAACATCTGTCAGAACATCAACTGGGGCAACACATTTCTCATTGGTCTACGGAATGGAGGCGGTTTTACCCATCGAAGTTGAGATTCCTTCCCTTCGAGTTTTGTCAGAGCTAAAATTGGACGAAGCAGAATGGGTTCAAGCTCGATATGACCAATTAAATTTGATTGAAGAAAAGAGGTTAAGAGCTATCCGTCATGGTCAAATGTTCCAAAAGCAAATGATAAGGGCTTATAACAAGAAGGTGCGTCCTAGAGAATTCAGTGAAGGGGACCTGGTATTGAAAAAGATCCTTCCCATACAAAAGGATTTTAGAGGGAAATGGATGCCAAACTGGGAAGGACCGTACGTGGTGAAGAAAGCCTTTTCCGGAAGAGCATTGCTTCTGACTAGGATGGATGGTAAAGACTTGCCTAATCCTATAAATTCAGATTCGGTCAAGAAATACTTCACTTAAAAGGGGAAGAGGCCAATGCGAAAACCCGTAAGGGTGCTTTGAAACCTCATTAAAAAAAATAGAGAGGCCAAGGTGAAAACCCGCAAAGGGCACCTTGAGACCAAAAGGGTTTTAAACTGAAAACATGTAAAATACGGTTCAAATTTTGGTAGAAATGGGGGATAGTCTTGCCATGCCTGAATCGACAAGGAGGAATACTGTCTTGGGGCATCAACGAAGTCTTCCAGGTCTTCTAAACACATATCAAGATTAAAAGAGTCCTCGAGAAGTTATCATAAAAAAGCTCAGGCTCCGATATCTAGGGCACCTGATCTTTGTTTTATTCATTGTACCATCTTTGGATTCTTTCTCTTCTCAAAATATGTTCCTAGTTACCTTCCTTTGTATTTTTGACAATTTATTCAATTCTGATTATCTTCGAGATAAGTTTATTTGTTACCCATTATTTATGAGCACGTTGCATTAAAATAATGATTGACGAACTAATAATATTTTCACAAAAGAAATTTTGCATATTACTCTGGAAATTTCTAGACGATACAAAAAACTGAAACAGGACAATTGCTTAAGAATACCCAGGTGCAGGGGTTGGAGGTACTCGAGAAAATTAAGACTACCTCTTCTATCCAAGTGGTTGGATAAATTAAGCAATGTTGATCCAAGAAAAGACTATTTCACAAACATCGAGTCGTAACATCTGGGGAATGGTACAACGGATCAAATTGATAGAAAAGATTCAAAGCATACGAGTAGAGTATGATTGATATTTCGAGAAGAACGAAGGGAAAATCTCGATAAATGAACGAGTGATAACATCCAAAATAGGAATCATTCTCATAACATTTTGCATAAAAACATGTTTGATTAGGAGCATTTGACTCATTCCGATCATGGCATCCTAATCAATAGGCATAAGCATATACCCATTCTACAGGTTATGTCCTTTAGGGGACAATGTAGAAAGCAGATTTGGCAGGCAGGGAGCAAATCGAAGGAAGCAGATTTGGTAATCCTTGAATGGGCGAGGAGCAGATCAAAGAAAGCAGATTTGGCAATCCTTGTATGGGCGAGGAGCAGATCGAAGAAAATAGATTTGGCAATCCTTGTATGGGCGAGGAGCAGATCGACGGAAGCAGATTTGGCAATCCTTGTAGGGGCAAAGAGCAGATCGAAGAAAGCAGATTTGGTAATCCCTGTATTGGCAGGGAGCAGATCGAAGAAAGTAGATTTGGCAATCCTTGTATTGGCAAGGAGCAAATCAAAGACAGCAGATTTGGCTATTCCTGTATTGGCAGGGAGCAGATCAAAGAACAGCAGATTTGGCAATTCCTGTATTGGCAGGGAGCTGATCAAAGTTATCAGCATGACGTCCTTGAAGTTGCAATGGAGCAGACTGAAGACAGTAATCTTATTTCCCTGAGGTTGCAGTGGAGTAGATTGAAGCTACTAATCCTATCTCTCCGAAGTTGCGGTGAAGCGGATTAAAATGACAAAATATATACCTTAGAAGTTATATTTTAGTGACGGTAAAATGGGTCAAAGTAAACAAGATACAGTGGACTGGAATGAGGATACCTGAAGAAGAGGAGTGCCAAAAAGTTGAGGTCCCACAAGGCCAGGCAAATTTGGCCCTTTTGAAATCTTTGCTCTATTCCCGTTACACGACAATGAGCAAAGAGGGGCAGCTGTAAGGGCCTAAATCTGCCCGGCCCATGTCATAACCAAAAAAACCAAAAATAATAATAAATTACAAAAGTCCAAATGTCCATAGACTTTAATAAAACCCAAATTAACCCTCACCCGGTTACAAAGCTCGTTTGACCCAAAGACTAAGACCTATGCCCACTGGCCCAAAACACTGACCCAAACCTTAACTTAAGGGCCCAACAAGCCCACATGCTAAACTGACTCAGAAACCCTAGGGTTTCTGAGACCCCCTTCGCGTCGTACCCCCCCACGTGCTTCGACAGCATATTCGGTGCCCGAGGCGCCACCACGCTTGCTTTTCCAGTGCCCGAGGTTCGGCTACATCATCCTCTTAGCACTGAAACGGAAAGAACACCCCGTTGACCTTCTTCAGCCCTGCAAAGTAACCCGAAACAAGCAAACACAGCAAAATACGCAAAGGCAGAGGCAGAAAGTAATATAAAAATAGAGAAATTATTTTTCTTGTTTGAATCGGCTATATAAAAAGCTGAAGAGCCATTGTAAATGTTGACGGATTTTTTTGAAATACAAAAAAATAGAGATTACAGAGGTATATTTTCCATATATCTTCAGTATATTTTACTTCAAAAACCACTTCATATGCATAGAATAATACTAAAAACCTAAACTTTACCTTCGTTGTACGGTTGGAGTGCGAATCCGAGGTGTTTTTGTGTCGTTTGTCTTTTTTAGTAAGAGATTCGGGGGTTTAGGGGTTCAGATTCGAGCTTAGGGTGTTCCAAAGGGCCGATAGAACCCTTTCACGAACTTCGACCACTGTGTATGGTGGCGGGTTCGACGGAGGGTGATGGACCCGATGACGGAGCAAGGCCAGATTTTGGCCAATGCTCCGAGGGCTTTTCGGAGGTTTCTCTTCCTTTTTTTTTAAATGGGTTTGAAAAATGAATTTTTTTGGTAGAAATTTGGTTTTAAAGCCGACCTACATGACGTCGTTTTGGAACGGGTTACTAAAACCCAAAACGGCGTCGTTTCACGGCTAAAATCCACACGAGTGACCCGACCCGGGGAGGATCCGCGTGTTTTTGCTTATTGGTCTATTTGCAAGCCAGCCCATTCCGCTTCTATGACATTTCACAATAATGTCCTGCAATCATTTGCAAATTCGGCCCTGTATTTTGTTATTGTTTCAATTTAACCCTCAGGCTGTTAAGTGGCCAGTATCGCAACGGTGCCGTTTTGGGTGTTCGGGATAATCTCCCAAGAAACCCTCGCAAATTTGCGCGTGCATCAACCAGGTCTCTAATAGACTGATGCCTACTTAGCTTTTTAAACCTTGAATTTTAAGTCGATTTTATTTTAGTCCCCGACCAACACAATGTTTTAACACTTGGAACATTCACGCTTCTAGTCCTTGATTATTCGTACATGGCTCATTTTAATCCCTTCTTATTACCATCGAATTTTTTTTTTTGTATTTACAAATTGTGGGTATATATATGTGTATTAAGTTTTATATTATCTCAAGTTTATATTTTTATTTTGGACTTACCTATGAACATATACATGCATACTTTATTTCCTCTTAAAACCTTATTTTAAATTGTATTTTATGCACCTCAATTATTTTTTTACTATTTACATGTATACATTTCATTTACTTTTAAATCTTTGTTTTATGTATCATTATTTCTATTACTCCTATATTGTTTTGCACTTTACAAATTTATATCTCATATATCTTGTTAATCACGTATAAGCATTTTTTTAATAAATTTCTTTTAGAAATCATCTTATATGTATTCTTTTGTATATTATTTCTTTTAAATTGCATTACATAACATCATTTTTATATATAAAGTATTTGATTCAAAATCTTTATATATATTTTTTCTAATCTAAATTCTTATACTCAATTTTAAATCGTATTTTGTGGTTTTATTAGTTTTCCATTAATAATTTCAAGTTCTTCTCTTTTTATTTGTTTTAGAGATTATTATTGCATGCTTATAAAAATTCACTTAGTACTCATTGATCATTCATGTTTTTATTATTGATGTTGGTGTTCATGTGGTGGAATGCTATATCTTCATATGATTTTTGCTTCTTTTTTTTTATAAGTAAATCTTGATGCATATTAGTCCATGATTATTGATTGTGTTTACCATGCATATTAGAATCACAATTGCAATTCTAAGTTTCATCTAATTACAAACTAAGTATTTAAATTTTTTCCCTTAAAGAAAAATTAATTTGGACATCCTTTTGAAATGAGGCAATGTTTAGTATTTGGTAAATCGAGAAATTGTGCCCTAACGTGCTAGGTTGCGATTTCTTCATTTAATCAAATAACTAAATAACCTTTCAAATTACATATTTTGAAAAAATCAAAAGATGGACTCGATATTAAAGGTTCAAGATTGCATCTCCTAACGTTCTGGAGGTGTTATTTAGTTCCTTTAATACAAAGGAATCCTTAAAAAGCAACTCAAGCCCAAGGCACCAAATCATTCTTAAATTTGCCAACATTTAGTGTTTGGGAAAATTGTATGATTGCGCCCTAACGTGCTGGGTTGCAATTTTTTCGTTTGACCAAATAACTAAATCCCTTTTTAATTGCATGTTTTAGAAATCATGAGATGATCTCGGTTTTGAAAAATTTGAAACGTTGTATCCTAACGTGCTGGATGTGGCGTTTTAATCTTTCGAAACGAGTGAATCTTAAAATCCACTATAAAATATTCAAAAAACTCGCACTTTAAATCTTTTCAAAATTTTCAACATTTGGACAAACCTTAATCAAAATGGTACCAATTTTGGGCGTGACGAGGGTGCTAATCCTTCCTCGCGCGTAACTGACTTCCGAACCCGCTTTCTCAAATTGCAGACCAAAAACCCCGTTTTAGTAAACCAAAATGTTTTATTAAAACAAGGGTGATCCGATCACACCTAATAGATATCGGTGGCGACTCCCAATTTTCATTTTTGTTTTCAAAACCCAGAGTCGATTCTCCTATTTTCAAAAATGGTTTCGACAATAATAATAATAATAATAATTATTATTATTATTATTATTATAAAGATAATAGAAAATAATATATTAATATGAATAATAGAATATGTTAGTAAAATAATAATAGCGATAATAAGGGTAGTAATAATAAATATAATAATGAGGTTCGTATATACAAAAAGATGAAAAATATAATGTAATAATAATATAGAATACAACGAATAAAAAAATGATATAATAATACTAAATATGAAATAATAATAGTGAATATATATAAAAAATATATAATAACAGTAAATAAAATAATGAGAGCATAATATTAAAAGTACATAAAAAATGATTATTAAATATAATATAGTAATTAATAATAACATTAAGGATAATAAAAAAATATGTTAAAAATAATAATAAAAATAGTGATAATAAAAAATAATATAAGTAAGTGCTAAAAAAGAAAAGAAAAGAAAAAAAAAATATATATATATATATATATGTATAAAGTAGAAAATAATAACAAGTGTAATAATAATATATATAATATGAGTGATATTTAAAATTAAATAAAATAGTGAAAATAATATAAAACTCAAACCAAATCCGAAAATAAACAAAAAAGGACTAAAATTGAAAACCAAGCAAATTTCGGGGGGAAATTGAAAATAAAAAGAAGCTGATGGATCAGCCTGAACGCGCGAGAAACAGCAGAGGGCCAAAAGGGCAATTTGCCCAAGCCTTTAAAACGACATCGCTGTAGGGAGGACAAATTTGAAAACCAAACAAAAATTCGGGGCAAAAGTTAAAAAAACAAAACTTGATCGCCCAATAGAGAAAAGCAGAAGGATTGATATGGCAATTAGACCCAAAAGCAAAAACGCGCGGATCCCTGGAGCGGGTCGGGTCAACGCGCGGGTTAAGGGGACGAAGCGACGTCGTTTTGGGGCTTAGGGATGCCGGCCAAAACGGCGTCATTTTGGTACGCCTGTATAAGTTAAAAAACTAAAAAAAAATCATTTGATTTCTGTTTTTTTTTTTAAACTTCTTTACTTTTTTTTTCTCTGTAGGTCAGGGCTCCAGCGAGGTCCTCTGTCGTGCACTGTAGCATCTCCGTCGCCGGCGACCACCACGGTGGTCGGAAATCGTAAAAGGTAAGTTTTTTCTTCTTTTTATATATATACATATTTTTTTTTTATAGAGAAATATATAGACTAAAAAAATAGATTTAAAATAAATGGAAGAAAAAAACGACGAAATCACCTTCGTTTAGATTCTGATTTTGGATGTTATTGCTCTGTTAGTATTCGGAGTCACTGTTTATTTGTGCTTGAGTGCTTCTCTTTCTCTGATTGATTATCAAAAACCTCTTGTTTTTATTAATGAAAAATGGCCAACCGTTACAATGTATTTTGATTTGGCTTTTATAGCCTTTTACATGTTTGTCTATTATTTCTGTCACTTCCGTTTTAATTGCTTGCAGGTGCCATGGGCGGTGGGATGGAGCAGTTGGGGCGGTGGTTGCAGGCTTTGGCAGAGGGCAAGTGGCTGCGACAGTCAGTGCAAGTGGCTAGGGTTTCGGGATAATGTTGGGGTATTGGGCTTTAGTATGTATTGGGTATAGGGTTTGTTTAATTGGGTTTTGTAATTTAAATGGGTTTGGGTAATTTGTCTTGGGTCTAAGCCCGGGCAAATATTGAGCTATACAAGACATATGGGAAGTTATATAAAATTTCCAAAATTGAAAATATATTTTTCTAATTAAAAAAATACATATAAATTTTAAAAAGATTGAAATTGCAAGAATTGTCAAAAAAATTCAGAAAAATCTTAAAAATTTAAAAAAAATAAGAAAAATATTGACATTTTTAAAATATGAAGATTGGTGGTGAGTGAAAATATAAAACTTAAAAAAGTGTGATTTTGATTTTTTTTCTTTATTTTAATAATTTCTTCCCATATAAAATAAAGAAAAAATAACCAAAATCACAATTTTTTTTTTAATTTTACATTCTCACTCACTACCAATCTTCATATTTTAAAGTTTCCCATTTTTTTCTGATTTTTTATTTTTTTTATTTTCACTTTTCCTAACTTTTTGTATTTTTTAAAAAGAAAATATATATTTTTAATTTCTGGAAATTTTATATAACTTTCCATATATATTTTCTGATTTGTTAAAAGTTTTTCAGAATTTTCTGTTTGAAATTTTTTTTGTATTTTCATTTTTTGTGTGTTTTATGTATTTTTTTAAAAATAAAAATAAATAAATTTTAATTCTGGAAGTTTTATATAGCTCTATATTTTTATTCTGATTTTTTTAAAAAAATTGATAATTTTTCGCTTTTTATTTAAATTCCCAATTTTTTATTTTTTAATTTATTTCAAGAAAATAGGATTTGGGTGAGTGTGCCACCTAATTTTTTTAAAAAACGTTATTAACGGCGGGGACAAATTGATAACGGTTTGGAAACTTCAGATATTAAACTGATAAAAAAAATTCTTTAAGTACTAAAGTGATAATTGAGTACAACTTTGGGGACATTAACCCTATTTTTAAATGTTTCTAAGGGTCAAATATGTGTAATATATATGGCAAGTAGGTGGCCAACTTAATATGACATATCAACTTGTGGTTACCTCCCTTAATGATAATTAATAGACGGTGACCAAAATTTAATAATTTGATAATGTTGATAACTACAATATAATTTTACCTTTAATTAAAATAATCTTTTAGGTAATATACCTTGAAAAAAAAAAAAAAAGAGGTTTGTTGATATTCACACAAGGGCCAATCCTTTTGGCAGTGGAAGACACTGCAAGGGACTTACATAAGTTTAAAAAGTAGGGAAATGATTTACTGGCTCTCCTCTTGTCCTCAATGGTTAGGTGCTTTCTCACTTAACCTTGTCAAGGTTCGAGAGCTGGTAAGCACTGGGAAATGAAATGAATCAGAACCAGGCCCTGTATGTAAAATCATGAGAGGTATTTTAAAATACCTTTTTATCTTTTTAAAATGGACGGTAGGCTCTTGCATTCCCCACCTTTACATATTCACCCACTCTAATCAATGAACATTGATACCAAACCAACATTAAAGGTGTCTTTTTAACTCTATGGTCCATTTTAATATTGAAAATATAATGAAATTCATTATGTAATAACTCAATTTGAGCTATTTGAAATAAACAAACATCATGTTGTGTATTTTAAAAAAGAATTAATAATTATCCTCAAGGGATTGCAATTTAATAGGATACCACATAAAATTATTTAATATTTAATTTATCCATTAACATACATACACCTACTCAAGCTTAGTCTGGATGGGCAATATGATTATCTCCGGTGATGTTAAAAATAGTGGTGGCGGTGAGATTGGATACTATAGCGGTGAGATTAAAAACAATGGTGGGATGTGTGTTTGGATCTAAATGCAACTGTAGCGGTGATGTGAGAATATATATAAAATGACTATTAAGGACATTATATTACTTAATATAAAACATAAATTATATTAAGTACATTATATTAAGGACAATATATTTATGTTATATTACTTAATATAAAACATAAATTAAAATTATATTTTTTTTATAAAATGATAATTAAAATATTAAAATCATATACAATAAAATTTAAATATTTTTAAATTATATTCATAATAAAATATCAAAATATTTTACAAATTATATTTAAATCAAATAATAAAATATAAATTAAATTGTATTTATACTAAATTTATAAATAATAATTATTTATTGAAAATTAAATTATATTAAATAATGACATATTAAACTTATATTATGTGTATTAAATAAAATAAATAATAAAGGAAGAACTGGAAAGGTAAAATAATAATTAACCTTGTTTTTAGACTTCCAAATCAGTCTAGTGGAACTTTTAACTTCAACGAATATTTTAGATTATAGTGAGGTGAGAAATGTTCACCGGTGTGCTTGCTAAACACCTCACCTGTAGCTACGTTTCAATTCAATTTTTTTTTACTTTTTAAATCTCATCACACTAGAGCTTGGTAGTAATCCAAAGGGACCTTAGTTTTTTTATTACCAATTTTATAATTCCAAATTAGATATTTTACTAGGGACAAATTAAGGGGAAAAAGTTCCATTTTATCACAAAATGTAGAGTATAATAAAAAATATATTTTGAATCTTTATTTATGTTTAAAGTTTACTGTAGATACTAATTATACACCACCGATTAGTGGATTTTAAGTTGATTTGCATGGAATTTAAAGTTTAATTCTTATGTTTACAAACCTTTTCTCCCTTCCTCTATTATATTACGAGCTCTGGGTTTTTACGACTATTGTTCGAAAAATAATAATTTTCATTCAACATTATATATATTTGCTTAAAGATAAGTATTTAGGCATAAGTTTAGTGGAACAATTCTTTTGATTTTTGAGAATAATTATTGTCGAAACCTTTTTTCTATCATTTTGAAAAATAGGTTCGAACTTGAAAATAAAAAATGGAGTCGCCACCGACCTTTTTGAGGTGTGATCGGATCACCATAAAACTTTGATTTATTGAAACAAATTTTTCGGTCTACAAAACTCGAGAATATGGGTTTGGGAGTCGGTTACGTACGAGAAAGGGTTAGCACCCACGTAACGCCCAAAATTAGTACCTAATTGATTATTTAACGTCCTAACATCGAACGTTTGAAAAGATTTTAAAATACGATCCTTTTATTTAAAAGAACAACTGAACAAATCAAAGTGAATACCGAGATCCGCTCATCTCAAAGAAATGAAAATGCCGCACTCAGTAAGTTAGAATGCGACATTTCAACCCTTCAAAATTAGGCTTGTCCTTTTTATTTTGAAAAACTCGTGCACTTAAATGGAAAAAGGATATTCGATTATTTGGGTCAAATGAAAAATCGAAACCTAGTAAGTTAGGACTCAACTTCTCAAAATTCCAAACATAGAATATTACCTTTATCTTTTGAAATTCTTTTCTCGAGATGATAAAACATCACATCCAGTAAGTAAGGACGCAACATCTCAAATTCTCGAGAATAAGTTTTTATTTAAAATTTTATGCATTTTGATTTAAAAAGAAAAGGGTGCTCGATTGCTAGTGTCGAACCATTTTTTTATGTGTTTTAAAAACGGAGAATCGACTTTGGATTTTGAAAATAAAAACGAAAAAAGGGGAGTCGCCACCGATTTTTTTTTTACGGAGGTGTGATCGGGTCACCTCGAAAAAGTGGTTGTTTTTAAAAAATAATTTGATTTATTAAAACAACGGTTTTGGTTTACGAAAATCAGAAAACGGGTTCGGGAGTTGATTACGCACAAGAAAGGATTAGCACCCTCGATACGCCCAAAATTGGTACCTAGTTAATTAATAAATGTCTTTAGTGTCGAAAATTGAAAATTAGAAAGAATTTAAAATACGATCCCTCTTTGTATTGATGTTAATTTACTTAAAAAAAAACAAATTATTTGGGTAAGTTAAAACGTATGACAAAGGTCGTCTTATCCCGGGGTAAAATGTCACACCCAATACCTTAGGACGTAACACTTTAGCCCCTAAGGCTAGACTTGTCATTTTATTCAAAACACATGTATTCAATTTTGAAAGGATATTCAAATACTTAGAGTAAACGAGAGAAATCGAAACCCAATACATTAGGGCACGGTCTCTCGAATTTCTAAGTACAGTACATTGCCTTGATTTTGCAAATCTTATCTCTAGATGTCAAAACGTCACATCCAATACATTAGGATACGACATCTCAAATTCTCGAGAATAAGTTTTTTTTTATTTAAAAAGGATATGAATTTATTTCAAAAGGATATTCGGTTATTTGGGTTAAACGGGAAAAATCGAAACCCAATACGTTAGGATACGGTTTCTCGAATTTCTAAATACCGAAATTGCCTTTGTAAAAGAATCATTTTTGTGCCAAATAAAAGTTAATATAACTTGAATTTGTAATAAATGCAAAAATAAGTTACGAGTAATAAAATGTACAAATAAATTACGATAATAATATGTACAAATAAAATAAATGCATTAATAGAAAATAATATAAAAGACAAGAATAAAGGAATTAGCAAGCACACAAACTAATTACAGATCAAAAATAACGAAAAATAAAATAAATAAATAAATATATATAAATAAATGATATATATAAAAATAAATAATGAAAATAATGATAGAAATAATGGAAAATATTAGAATATAATATTAGAATATTAGAATAATAATATAATAATAATGATAATAAAAATTATAATAAAAATAATATCCTAATAATATAAGAGTAATAATAAAATATAATAGTTAATACAATATTAAAATAATACTAAATATAATATGATAATAATATATATATATATAAAATAATAGTAAAAACGTGGTATATAAAAAATAAAACTAAATATAATATAATAATAATATATAAAAATAATAGTAATAATAATAATAAATATGTTAAACATAATAATAGTAAAGAAGGAAAATAGTAAAAAGAACACAAGTAAATACTAAAAAGAAAAAATATATATATAGTAGAAAATAATAATAATAATAATAATAATAATAATAGTACTATTCAATATAATATAGCAAAAATAATAAAAAAGGAGCTAATCCAAAAATAAAATAAAATAAAGGACTAAAATTGAAGGCTAAACAAATTTCGAGGGTGAATTTGAAGTAAAAAGAAAGGGGGAGGATCATATTGAAACGCGTGAAAGAAGTGGAGGGACTAAAATGGGTAATAACCCCTCCACTACAAAAGGCGCATTTAAAGGTGGACTGAATTGAAATCTGAAACAACTTTCGAGGCAAAATTATAAAATATAAAAACTTAATTACAAATTAACAAAAAAGCGGAAGGACCCAAACAGAAATTATACCATTGATGAAAAACACACAGATCCTCCTAGTGGGTCAGGTCGACACACGGGTCAGAGGCCAAAACGACGTCGTTTTGAGCCTCTGACCTAATCCTTCAAAACGACATCGTATGGTGGGGGTATAAATACCAAAATTTTGTGAAAAAAAAATCATTCTTTCCTTCGCTCTCTTTAAAAATTTTCAGAAAACCTCTCAACAAATTATCTCCCTCCCCCTTAAGTCCGGCCAAGCTCCGATGGAGGGCCACCGTGGGTCACCGCCTTTGGCCACCGTCGCCAGCCACCGTACACGGTGGCCGAAAATTTCAAAAAGGTATTATTTTTTTATTTTTTAAGAAATTTTCAAATAATATATATATGTGTACGTATATATATAAAAAAGAAAAAAACAAAAAGAAGAGAACAGATTCGAACTAAAAAGGAAAAAAGGGTTAAATAACCTTCTCGTTTTCTATTTCGGTTCTAGATCGTTTGTATTTTGGTGTTGATCAAATTTTTTTTGAGATTTAGATTTGCAAAAATATGGCTTTCTATTGATGATGGTCTGAAATCCCCAACCTCTTTACAATGAGTTTAAATCGACTTTATATAGCCGAAAAAGATTACATTTTTTTATTTTTCTTTCTTATTTCTACTGTTTGGGTTACTGCCTTTTCTCCATTAATGTGTGCAGATGATGGTGGCAAGTGGAGCAAGTGGCTCAGCGACGACGGCGGTGGTAGAAGGTTAGGTGCGGCGCTGACCTAGGGTTAGATCTAGGGTTTCTTATTTTTTCTGATTTTGGGTCATAGGGCTGCTAGGGTAGTTGGGCTTAGTTTGGGTCTTGGGTGGTTAGGTTGAGTGGTTTAGTGGGTTGTGGGTTTGTTTGAGTCTAATGAGGTTTAATTGGGTCTTAAGGTTTTAATTTTGGTTTGGGTTTTGTTTGTAATGGGCCCCGGGCAAATTGGGCTTTGTTCAGCTGCTCCTCTTTGCTTGTTGTCGTGTAACGAGAACAGAGCAAAGACCTTAAAGAAAGACCAATTTTACCCAGTCTCATCGAGTCTTGATCTCTTTTGGTGCTTTTCTTTTCAGGTAGTCTCATTCTGCTCCACCATATCTTGTTGCTTCGATCCACTCTACCACAATTTCAGAAAAATAAAACCTATAGCTTTGATCCACTCCAATGCCATTTTAGGGAGAAGAGATTTGTAGCTTCGACCTTCTCTGCTGGAATTTCAAGGAGATCATGGCTTCGATGTAATCTCAGGGAGAAGGGATTTGTAACTTCGACCTACTCCACTGGAACTTCGAGGGTAATAAGGATTGTCATCTTCAATCTGCTCCCTATTGCTTAGGTAGATAAGATATGTCATCTTCGATCCTACTTCCTATTGCCTAGGGAGATAAGATCTGTCATCTTCGATCCTGCTTCTATTACTTAGGGAGATAAGATCTGTTATATTCGATCCTGCTTCCTATTGCTTAGGGACATAAGATCTGTCATCTTCGATCCTGCTTCCTATTGCTTAGGGAGATAAGATCTGCTATTTTCGATCCTGCTTCCTATTGCTTAGGGAGATAAGATCTGCTGTCTTTGATCCTGCTTCCTATTGCTCAGGGAGATAAGATCTGCATCTTTGATCCTGCTTCCTATTGCTTAGGGAGATAATATCTGCATCTTCGATCCTGCTTCTAATTGCTTAGGGAGATAAGATCTGCATCTTCAGTCTGCTCTGCTACAACTTCAGGGAGATAAGACTTGTAACCTCAACCTGCTCTACTACAACTTCAGAGAGATAAGGTTTATGGTCTTTCGATCTACATCAATGCAACTTCAGGGAAATAAGATCTGATATCTTCAGTCTGCTCCGCTACAACTTCAAGGAGATAAGACTTGTAACTTCAACCTGCTCTACTATAACTTCAAAGAGAT
This sequence comes from Gossypium stocksii, assembly GCA_020496765.1. Taxonomy (NCBI): domain Eukaryota; kingdom Viridiplantae; phylum Streptophyta; class Magnoliopsida; order Malvales; family Malvaceae; genus Gossypium; species Gossypium stocksii. The sequence goes on from CM035630.1 coordinate 12,368,583, forward strand.
AAGGTTTGTGGTCTTCGATCTGCTTCACTGCAACTTCAGGGAAATAAGATCTGATATCTTCAGTCTGCTCCGCTACAACTTCAGGGAGATAAGACTTGTGACTTCAACCTGCTTTTTTACAACTTCAGAGAGATAAGGTTTGTTGTCTTCGATCTGCTACACCGTCCTATAGGATCGGTTTCTGGGCATATGCTTATGCCAAATGATTAGAATGTCATGATCAGAATGATTCAAATGCTCCTATTAGATGAATATGAATGATGCTTGTGTGAATGTAACTTCATTGATTTGTTACACCATTTTGGGTAACATGACTTGTGAAATTCATTTCATGGGTCATTTTATGTTAAGTAGTTAGGATATATAATCAAAATGAATTAAATGCTTCTAACTAAATGTATACGAATACATGAATGCGGGATGAGAATGATTCCTTTCTTAGGTTGTCATTGCTCGCTGCTCATCAAGGTTATCTCACTAATGTGTTACCATGTCTTTTTGCTCCGCTGGTATCCTTGACAGAGCCCAAAGAAACAACAGGTTTGCCCCACTATGACTCCAAGGTTCATTTCATGGTACCTCTAGAACCTAAGGCTTGTACCATCTTCAAACCCTTTCATTGGACCTCAGGGTATAGGATCTGTGACTTCTTCAAACAAATAATCTGCTACACCATTCTCTGGGTGTCATGACCAAATATGTATGCATGAATGTGGAATGTCAATTTTTCGAGCATAATCCCCTTTTAATCATTACTCGTTGTTCGTCAAGATTGTATCACCGACGCAATATCTTGTCTTCTCGTTCAACTGATCTCTTTGACAGAAAATCTGAAGAGATAGCCACAATTTAGACTTCTCTTCCTCAATCATTTCCAACATTTAGGCTTGGTAAGTTCTAAATAATAGTCCTATTTCGGGTTCCTGTACTATTTAGAAGCTTTCAGAGTAATATGCGAAACTCCTTTTATGAAAGTATTATTAGTCCTTTAATCGTTATTTCAATGCAAAATGCTTGAAAAGATCATAACAATGGACAAGAAGGAAATTGATTAGAAGCATATCTCGAAACAATTGAGCTAATCGGAGATAGCAAATGAAATTAATTGGGAGCATCTCTTGAAAAGAATAAAATAATCAAGGATAGCAAATTCAATATGGAGATGAAAACTAGGTACCCCAGATACCGCAACCTGAGCTTCTCTGTATGAACTTCTTAATGACCATTTTGAGCTCAATATGTGTTTAGGGGATCTAGAGTACTCTGTTGATGCCCCAAGATGTAGCATACCTTCTAATGGTGGATGCTCTGGGTCCGTAGCAGCATCGCTCATGTCATTGATATCTGGAGACCTATTATAGGGACAAAAGAATGCACAGAGAACAAAATAATCTATTTACTTGTGTGGTATGAAATGGAAAGAATGAGAGAATATTTGCTCAAAAACAAAAAGATACATTTCATTAAAATAAAGATTTTGGACACAAGCCTATTTCACAAAAAGATTCTTGTTACCTCTACGCTTAAGGTAACAAACGTGTTTTGAATATTACTCTAAATTAGCTCTAAAAATACAAGGACCTCTTTCACAGTCTCATTGTTCAAAACACTCCAAAATATGTAGTGGCAGATGCTTGGAAGCTGTCATTCCCTAGTTCTCTCCTATCATATTTACCTCATGGTTAGGTAACGGATGTCCTGCACTAAGAGCATCATCAAATTTCACTATGCCCATTTGGATGAGTTTTTCAACTACTTTTTTTAAAGCAGTACAATTCTCAATCGAATGCCCTACAATCCCTGCATGGTATTCGCATTGTGCATTTGTATCGTACCATTTAAGGTATGGGGGCTGCATAGGCTTTAGATAATGAGGAACAATAATGTGTGCATCAAACAGGTTTTGATACAGCTCTCTGTATGTCATTGGGATGGGTGTAAATTGGGGTTTCTCAGTGTTTTGCTTTGTGCTCGATTCCTGCCTTAACGAACCTTGATGACTAGTAGGCATCGCACTTGGCTGACTAACAGTAATCAATTTTGAGTATCCCTTGTTATAGGTGCCCGTGTTATTCACTTCATTTTCCTTTTTTCTCGGGGCTGACCTTTTAACACCCTTTCCCGCTTCTATTTTTCCGCTCTTTACTACATTTTCGATCATTTCTCTAGCTATCACTATATCTGAAAAGCTCTTTGTTGCGCTTCCTAGCATGTAAGTGATAAACGGCGCCTTTAGAGTGTTAATAAAGAGCATTGTGGTTTCTTTCTCCGTGAGGGGTGGTTGGACTTGTGTGACAATTTCCCTCCACCTCTGAGCATATTGCCTAAAGCTCTCGCTTGACTTTTTCTCCATGTTTTGCAGTGTAATTCTATCAGGTGCTATCTCTGACACATGGCCAAATTGCTTCATGAAGGCCTGTATCAAGTCTTTCCATGTCTTAATTTGGGCACGACTCAATTGATTATACCATTTAGCTGCAGTCTCAGTCAAGCTATCTTGAAAACAGTGAATTAGCAACTGGTCATTTTTGACATATCCCGTCATCCGTCTGTAGAACATAGTAATATGAGCTTCGGGGCAGCTGGTGCCATTGTATTTTTCAAAATCTGGCATTTTGAATTTGGGAGGAAGTACTAAGTCTGGAACCAAACTCAGATCTTTAGTATCGACTCCTCGATGATTATTGGCATCCTCCATTGCTCTAAATTTTTCCTCCAACCATTTACATCGGTCTTCTAATTGTTTTAGCAGTTCCATCCTCGCATTTTATTCTTCTGCTTCATGATCCAGGTCAGGGACGGATGGATTAGTGGGGTTATCCCCCGGGTTAGATCCTACGCCTGTTTGAGGTATCGAAGCACTAGCCTGAAATTGTTGCGGCCTGATCGTAACAATTCTTAATTGTTGGTACCAAAAATAAAGCCGCTGATTCGGTGGCGCGGGCTGCAATAAGGGCTCGGTGTCATTATGTTAATAAAAAATGGCTCGGTGGTATGTTAACAAATTGGCCCACTACAGAAACGAGGCTTCATAAGTTCAGGGACTTGAGAACAGAACAAAAGACGGGGGGACTCAACCGTCTTCCGAAAAGAGATGCAGCTATGTTGAAGAGACAATTATCTCGCTTGCAAACATATCTGGGCGGGATTAAATATATGACGAGATTGCCTGATATTGTAATCATCGTTGATCAGCAAGAAGAATATACGGCTCTGCGAGAATGTATCACTTTGGGAATTCCAACAATTTGTTTAATCGATACAAATAGCGATCCCGATCTCGCAGATATTTCGATTCCAGCAAATGATGACGCTATAGCTTCAATTCGATTAATTCTTAACAAATTAGTAGTCGCAATTTGTGAGGGTCGTTCTAGCTATATACGAAATCCTTGATTAATAATAAGATAAATAAATTATTTTTTGGAACTACATAGATCTATGGAATCGGTTACTATATCCTGAATCGCACAAAAGAGATAAAAAAACTGTGAATATTGTGTGATTAGTTTCGTCGGTGTCAAAAATATAGAATTTGAGTAGGCAAGAGAAGATTGAATCAAAATAATTCCTTTTTTTTAAGTAAAGTTCTATTTCTGTCAGAGGGCAATATGAATGGTATATCAAACGCACTAAACGGGTTATACGATATCTCTGGTGTGGAAGTAGGCCAACATTTCTATTGGCAAATAGCAGGTTTCCAAGTCCATGCCCAAGTACTTATTACTTCTTGGGTTGTAATTGCTATCTTATTAGGTTCCGCCGTTATCGCTGTTCGGAATCCACAAACCATTCCAACCGCCGGTCAAAATTTCTTCGAATATGTTCTTGAATTCATTCGAGACGTAAGCAAAACTCAGATTGGAGAAGAATATGGTCCATGGGTTCCCTTTATTGGAACTATGTTTCTATTTATTT